>OZ030397.1:38780531-39380531 GCA_964023965.1 Melinopterus prodromus | reverse complement strand
ACTGAAAGGCGAAATCAATATTCATCAGCACTGCTCTAAATCTGTCAAAACACTGAATTATAGATGGTTGAAAACTTGTTATTGCTAATTAAAGGTCACATTTTGAAATTCGTCCTAAAAAATATGACACACTTTATTTCAATTGTTAACTTGTTCGCGCTAGTTTTTGAGTTATGAGCCTTCAAATGCTGGGGTTAATACTATCAAATCGAGAGATGGCAGTTGGTCACATATTATTCTTTATAATTGTTTAACAAAAGTACTTAATACTTCAGTATAATATTAAGTTTTTAAGTCTCTCATATTAATATCTTGAGCTGCTTGTAAAATACACAAGTAAGCACTATATTTCTCAGTGTATATCAGTTCGTGTAGGAAGGATGCTGAATACTGCATACAATATCCGTTGTTTGAACAGTTGTGAAGTTTGTCTTGGCACACTGCCGTTTCGCAAAGTTTGTAAACATAACCTATATCGATGGAGGCACTTTTGTACTGCACCGGCAGAGAAATGTCGCTCTACTACTGTTACATTTAGGAGTACCCATGAAATGGTAACGTAAACGTCCTAAATACTTAGTAAGCGAGTATTTTCTCTGAAATCGCACAGAATAGTTGGGAATCTTCTACAAAAAAAATCGTACAAATACTTTCTCTTTACAAATTGCAACCCTTTCAGCTTCGAGGACTGTCCTTAATAATTATAATAGCCTAGAATGGACGACAAATGGCGGACCTTGACAATTAATAAATGGACCTGGTGCGTATACAGTACACAAAGCGGAAAAGAACCCATCCGCCTAAATAGCTTTTCCACTAATTTCCACCGACGACAGCGGTGTACATAATGGCAGAGTTTTCCGGCTTTCCGCATGGGAGGGTCCTTCTCCAATAATGCGTACGGAGCACACGTATACAACGTGTTCCAGAACATTTGCAAAAAAGATAAAACTCAAGTAATCGAAGTGAGATCCACTTTTACATTGACCGAAGAATGCTCGTTGGAATACTATTAGTTTCATTGCGATATCTCGCAGGGTTCTCGAGTAATTAGCATTTTTCTATACACGTAACTTCCCGTAAGGGTGGCTGGAAGCCGGTTGTTCAAATTAAGAACGCAAACTGTGGGATGAAGCACCAGCTAAGGTAAAGGATCTTTTGCCTAACCCAAAGGGAATCACACCACTCCTGAAGAACGAAGTGGTATACAAGATTACGTGTGAGTGTGGAACTTGCTATGTAGGACAGACAGGACGAAGCATCGAATCTCGAGTCAAGGAGCACAGTAGAGGCACCCGGCTAAGCAAATTTCTGGAATTCTTTGTTAGGTTTTCAGTATTCAGTGATACATTCTGGGACACGCTGTATACACAGGCAGTTGTTGCGAAGGTTTGTTCAGTAACTTGCAGGAAGTGGATTAGGAAATTTAGCAGTCGAACGAATTAGGAAAATTGTTGACATTAGCCCATAGGTAGGCAGCGCCTTATCTGTCAATATCGACCGTATGTGAAACTACACTACGTGAAATATGAGCTTAGTAACAAATATTCTCTCCAAGTATTAAATACTAATGTTACAGAAGAACACTCTCTTTTTACGTTATTTGGGTGCTTCAGACCAGAATAATTCTAAAAAGTACAGCCCTCTATCTATTTTAGTTTGTTCAGGAGGATTTTCGAAACTTAGATTTTACGTTGTTTACCGGTGGTTGAATGTTATTATTTCGCTTCATGTGCGATTACGAGCAAAGTAGTTAGGATACAAATTATTATTATACACGTTTATGGGTCAGATACATTGGGTAATTAATTCTAAAAAGTACAGCCCTCTATCTATTTTAGCTCGTTAAGGAGGATTTTTGAAACTTAGATTTTACGTTGTTTATCGGTGGCTGAATGTTATTATTTCGCTTCATGTGCGATTACGAGCAAAGTAGTTGGGATACAAATTATTATTATACACGTTTATAGATCAGATACATTGGGTAGTTAATTCTAAAAAGTACAGCCCTCTATCTATTTTAGTTTGTTCAGGAGGATTTTTGAAACTTAGATTTTACCTTGTTTATCGGTGGTTGAATGTTATTATTTCGCTTCATGTGCGATTACGAGCAAAGTAGTTGGGATACAAATTATTATTATACACGTTTATGGATCAGATACATTGGGTAATTAATTCTAAAAAGTACAGCCCGCTATCTATTTTAGTTTGTTCAGGAGGATTTTTAAACTTAGATTGTACGTTGTTTATCGGTGCTTGAATGTTATTATTTCGCTTCATGTGCGATTACGAGCAAAGTAATTGGGATACAAATTATTATTATACACGTTTATGGATCAGATAGATACATTGGGTAATTAATTCTAAAAAGTACAGCCCTCTATCTATTTTAGTTTGTTTTTTAATGAAGTTGGCATGAGTTTATCTCCAAAGGTAGTGTATCAATGCCAAAATTTCTACTCTCTGTTGCAAATGTAATAACTAGGGATTATTGATGTTCGTAATTCCGACACTCGTGTCTGAATTTGGGCAAAATATGTACAATTAATTGTAATATACCAAACGATGTAAAATTGTGTTATCTGTCTGAATTTGAGACGTTTACCTATGTACCATAAAAAAATTGTTGAATATCGTTTCTTTATTTGACCCTTGGTATCATATTAGCCATCGTAATCAAATTACAGCTTTCAGTTTTTGTGACCGCACGGCTGGGTTTTAATTTACACGCTCGGCGCGACCGCAGCGCCACTGCCAAACCCGCGGATAAAACCCGAACTAAATCAAAAATTAAATTATATGATACGCTGGTATGGGACCGGGTATGCAAGAGCAATTTTTTGTTGGCATGCAGGTTGCACCGGCTTTGTTGTTTATTGCAGGCCTCGTTGATTTTAAAATCTCATTGTCTTCTATTAAAAGTTTAATCAGTTTATTCGAAAACGAAGCCCCAGAACTTTGAAACACGAAAATATTAATTTTGTAATATTTTCCAGAACGCAGAAGAATTTAATTGATGAATATCAATTCGTTTGATTGAATTATTTGTCGAAGAGATTGATTCTTATTTCAATCACCAACATTTGCACGCGAGTTATGCTAAACAGCTAGCAGACTGCTTAGCGAATTTTAAATATCAATTTCGGAAAAGGGACGAAAGAAAAGGTATAATGTGAACGAAGGAGCTCGGCGTATTTAGCATTTCTCGTTAGACTGCTTCCTCGGTTTTCTCGTAACTTTGCGGCTCTTCCCACTCGGCTGGTTTAACTTTGAAATCTCTAGCATTGTGCACTTTACTGCATCCTATGATTGCTATGCAAAATGCTACGTCCGATCTTATATAAAGTTCTACTTCTCTACTTGATTATTTACCTCTTCAAAGATATCTGAAAGTTATCTTCGACTGCTATCTTCCTTTTAGAACTAGATATGGACCCATATTTCCATACCTAATCATTAAAATTAAATTAAAACATAAAACACATAAAACATGTATGGTTAGTGGTGGATTAGGGCGCTTGCGAACACCTCGGTCAAGCTGATCCCACACGTGTTCAACACGTGTAAACAGTACAGTCACAATCAAAGGGTATGTGAAGCCAGTCTCATAGTGAAGCAAGTAATCGTTTTTTACAATAGTCATTTTATTGACTACAGAATTTTACAAAATACATTACACAGACGCTATCGCTGAAATAATATGGCACACAACTTTGTCGATATTATAATTATTGCGACGTACAAACACGTTCGAGAAGAGTCGATCAACACGTTACTGACACATAATTTTAACTATCACACAAACGCTATAATTTACATTTAAATGTTTACAATATTAAAATTATTACGTTCACTTTTTTTTGTACGCAACTTACAAATTCCCTAATAGAAAACTTACATACGTACAACGTAACAACATACATCGTTAGACGATCGCCTACATCGAGAAACAAAAAAAAACAAACAGAATTTTGCAGTCTTGAAGATCATAATATTCAAGATTTACGAATACTCTCGCGCTAAATCTACAGAATTGCGTAATATATAAATATAAAGTTATCGGAAATGAGTAAAGTACAAAATAAGTACTAGCACACATCTAAATAAATACTATATATACCACTTCTTTTTTTTTTTCAATAATTTCCAATACCACAAGACTTGTCTATACACCCAAACATCCATAACGATTTTAACCGGGGCATTCGAAAACCTACATCCCGCGCCATCTCTCGTCTATTCCTCGAACTAACCGTAGAACTCTACTAAACCTCCTCCTCGCTATCATAGGGCTCTATAGCCTCGTACGCAATGCTAAACCCTGGGAAGGACATCGTCTCGTCAGTTGTGAACCTTATAAGCAGCGCTTCATTCACCGAAATTATATCCGAAGGTTTCTACAAAAAGAATAAATTACCATACATCCGGTTAAAAGGACCAAAAAACGTACCGTTTTACCGCAAAACCTTCCATAGGAAGACCCACTGGAGTCCAAACCGCTGAAAATCTCCACGTAATCGTATATACAGTCAGCTTCAGCTTCAATATCAAAGCTGACGAACATCAAATGGACGTTGTACCCAGGCATAGCCTCTATGGTCCAATCACAATCGGTTTTCGGTGGATACTCAGAACTTCCAAACGTGTCATGCGAATAAAAGTGCTTCCTCTCACTGGTAGCTTGCAGACGACCCCCACACACGGTTGTGTGGTGTGCCTAAGTTAAAAAACCAATCAGTACATTCACTAAGACATAAAACGTGCTAAAACCAACCACAAACCCCTTCCTTTGGACTGAAGCGTCAGATTTGAAGACCATGTACATCTGGTTACTCGTAGCTACTATTGGGTGGGGAGTTTTGGACCCACAGAACCTTCCTAGGATCGTAGCTTCTGGAGAATCACCATCATAGAAGACTATATGGTCGTAGGAGCACTCCTGGTGCGGTTCCATCTCGAAATGGATGAATAACACCTTGATTCGATGACCAGGGGTCGTCTGGAAGTGCCAGACGCAGTCTTTCTGGCTGGGGTAGTAGTCGGGGTAGTTTGGACTGGTTATCTGGCCAGAAGGTGAGCTTATCTCGTATTTGCAACCGCCTTCCTTGCAGTCTCGACCGTTTTCGTGGAGGGTAAAGCCGTTGTGGCAGGTACACATGTAGGAACCAATGGTGTTGACGCATTCGTGTTGACAGCCACCCTTGTTGATGGCACATTCATCCCTGTCTAAATGAAAAAGGTTTTATGTTATTTGTTTTATCATTGTCAGCATATTAGTGGAACATGATCCGTCAGCATGTCGAAATGTAGCCATAACAGTTTTGTATCAATATTTGCATACTAGTGGATCATGATCAGTTAGCATGTCTAAATGTGCACCTAACAGAGTTTTTTATCAATGTTTGCGTACTAGTGGAACATGATCAGTTAGCATGACTAAATGTACCCCTAACATAACGGAGTTTTTTATCAATGTTTGCATACTAGTGGAATATGATCTGTTATCATGTCTAAATATACACCGAACAGAGTTTTTTATCAATATTTGCATAATAGTGGAACATGATCCGTTAGCATGTCTAAATGTACACCTAACACAACAGAGTTTTTTTTATCAATGTTTGCATACTAGTGGAACATGATCAGTTAGCATGTCTAAATATACACCGAACAGAGTTTTTTTATCAATATTTGCATACTAGTGGAACATGTTCAGTTAGCATGTCTAAATGTACACCTAACATAACAGAGTGTTTTATCAATGTTTGCATACTAGTGGAACATGATCAGTTAGCATGTCTGAATGTACACCTCACAGAGTTTTTTATCTATAGTTGCATACTAGTGGAACATAATCAGTTAGCATGTCTAAATATACACCGAACAGAGTTTTGTTTTATCTATATTTGCATACTAGTGGAACATGATCCGTTAGCATGTCTAAATGTACACCTAACAACAGAGTTTTTTTATCAATGTTTGCATACTAGTGGAACATGATCAGTTAGCATGTCTAAATATACACCGAACAGAGTTTTTTATCAATATTTACATAATAGTGGAACATGATCCTTTAGCATGTCTAAATGTACACCTAACAGAACAGAGTGTTTTATCAATGTTTGCATACTAGTGGAACATGATCAGTTAGCATGTCTAAATATACACCGAACAGAGTTTTTTTTATCAATATTGGCATACTAGTGGAACATGATCCGTTAGCATGTCTAAATGTACACCTAACATAACAGAGTTTTTTTATCAATGTTTGCATACTAGTGGAACATGATCTGTTAGCATGTCTAAATGTTCACCTAACATAACAGAGTTTGTTATCAATGTTTGCATACTAGTGGAACATGATCAGTTAGCATGTCTAAATGTACACCTAACATAACAGAGTTTTTTATCAATGTTTGCATACTAGTGGAACATGATCAGTTAGCATGTCTAAATATACACCGAACAGAGTTTTTTTATCAATATTTGCATACTAGTGGAACATGATCAGTTAGCATGTCTAAATGTACACCTAACATAACAGAGTTTTTTATAAATTTTTGCATACTTGTGGAATATGATCTGTTAGCATGTCTAAATATACACCTAACATAACAGAGTTTTTTATCAATGTTTGCATACTAGTGGAACATGATCAGTTAGCATGTCTAAATGTACACCTAACAGTGTTCTTTTATCAATATTTGCATACTAGTGGAACATGATCCGTTAGCATGTCTAAATGTACACCTAACATAACAGTTTTTTATCAATGTTTGCATACTTGTGGAATATGATCTGTTAGCATGTCTAAATATACACCGAACAGTTTTTTATCAATATTTGCATACTAGTGGAACATGATCCGTTAGCATGTCTAAAAATGTATACCTAACATAACAGAGTTTTTTATCAATGTTTGTATACTAGTGGAACATGATCAGTTAGGATGTCTAAATGTACACCTAACAGTGTTATTTTATCAATATTTGCATACTAGTGGAACATGATCCGTTAGTATGTCTAAATGTACACCTAACATAACACAGTTTTTTATCAATGTTTGCATACTAGTGGAATATGATCTGTTAACATATCGAAATGTATACCTAACCGTTTTTTGTGGCTCTCTGTATTTCTTATTCATCAATAACCTCAATTCAAATCATCCTACCTGTGAAAAATACAGCAGCAAATCCAGTTTTCTGGACGCTGACATCTGACTTAAAAACAATCCTCATCACATTCGTCTCCGACGTAATAGCTGCTGGTGTCTTTCCTCCGCAGTATGTAGCATGCTTCGATAGTCTGGATTCGCTATATTTATTGTAGATATCCAATCTATCATATTCGCAAAGCTGCTGGTTGATGTTGTTGCCCTCCAAGTCAAAGTGTGTGAAATTTAGGGTAATAATATGCTGAGAAGGGGCTGTTATTTCCCATACGCACTTCTTGTCTGGTGGGTACAGTTGAGGAAATGATGGTGACGTGATTGTACCGTTGGTCGTTTCGAATACTCCACCACAAGCATCTAAAAGTTGAAATTAACGGTTACTATCTCTGAATATTTGCTAATTTTGAAGGAGATGTGCCCAATGGGTTAAAGAAACATCTCAAATTCTTACCTTCACAACTTTTACCATCTGAATGCAGTTCAAAGCCAATCCTGCAACCACATTTATACGATCCAAGCGTATTGATGCAGTCTTGCTCGCAACCATGGTTCACCATGGAACATTCGTCGAACTCCTTCATGAACGTAGCCTGGAAACCACGTTTTTGTACAGAACCGTCGGAAACGAACTTCACCCAGAGGTGACTTCCCGTGGACGTGATGTTCGAGGGTATTTTGTATCCACAGTAGACCCCAATGATCTGACTTTCCTTCGTATGGCCGTCTCTCACTTCCACGTAGTCATAAACGCAGTTATCATGGTTTTCCACCTCAAAAGATTGGAATTCTAACGTGACCTGGTAACCATCTGGCACAGAGAGCCTCCATATGCATTCTTTGTTCGGTTGGTAGTCGTCTGGAAAATTTGGAGATCCTAGATGGCCTCCTGTGTCCAAATCTAAGTCTCCTCCGCAGACAGCTAGGCAGAGGAAAGGAAAACTAGTTAGAATCAAAGATGTTACTTTTGTAATGTGAAATTTGGAGTGAAAAATGGTGGTTGCATAAATAAGTCACCAGTCTGTGTGACTTATGAGGTTAAGTTTATTTTTGTGAAAATTGAAACTGAAACTTCATAGTACCTTCATAGTTTGCTGAAAATCCAGCATGTCCACCGTTTTTCATGATCAAAGTGAGGAGCATCCGACTTCCGGTGGAGATGATGGCGCCGCTGATGGTACCTGATCCGCAATACCGGCCGAGGAGGTTAGATTTGTGCCAGTAGCCGTCTCTGATCTCTAAGTAATCTGTCCGACAGTCTGTGGATTTGGCTATGTCCAACTTCGTGATGTTTAGGTTGATGCGTTCGCCGTGCGTCGCTGTGATTCGCCATTCGCATTTCTCTCCTTCGTCCGGCAGCTGGTGATTCTGGTAGCTTGGGGATGTTATCAAGCCTGTGTTTGCCTGGTATGTCCGTCCACATTCTTAAGATATAGAGATAGACATTTGTATTAGTTTGAAATTGAATATGTTTCGTGAGACCAATCAGGTTCGAATACTATAATCTCCAGTAGTAACGAATACTGTATTCGCTACTCCTCACATTTAAGCAAAGATAAATCATTCAAAAACAAAAACACAACCACATGTAGATCATTCTCTTTAAAATACATACAATGTATTACAATGTCCGAATACTATAATCTCCAGTAGTAACGAATACTGTATTCGCTACTCGTCACATTTAAGCAAAGATACATCATTCAAAAACTAAAACACAAACACATGTAGATCATTCTTTTTAACATACATACAATGTATTACAATGTCCGAATACTATAATCTCCAGTAGTAACGAATACTGTATTCGCTACTCCTCATATTTAAGCAAAGATAAATCATTCAAAAACAAAAACACAAACACATGTAGATCATTCTTTTTAACATACATACAATGTATTACAATGTCCGAATACTATAATCTCCAGTAGTAACGAATACTGTATTCACTACTCCTAAAACACAAGCAAATATTGATCATTCTTTTTAAAATACATACAAACTAGGTAATACAATTCCTTTCAACAACACAACACGCATACAAACCGCCATTTCGCAGGTTTGAATAGACTAGAGGTTGAATACTTACTCGGGCATTTGTACAATAGATTCGTTTGGGCTATGTCTCCCTCGCTCAGGCGAACTCTCTGTCCGATTTCCGGTCGCTTCCTGCCCGGTACATCCACAGGCTGTATGGTGTCCAAATACGTCCCCTTTGAAAACGTGTTCCTTGCGTAATGCATTATCGAATCATAGTCATACGTTAATCCCAGTGAGTTCACTTCCTCCTCGTTCAGCTTATTGAAGTTGTACTCTTGACCTATAAAATCGAAAAGGACGCATCATCGTCATTTCTCTTTCGATTGTACGTACACATGCCAGGCGTTTGAATACGACCGACAAACGCTGGAGAAATTCAATTTCGATATATCCATTTGGAGGGATATTGAAAATTTTTGGTATGGTGTTCGGCGACAATGGTTCCATACTGGGTTCCGTGCATGTATAGGGTAGGTAAGTAAGGGTTTGCATATGTTAAAAAAGGATTTTGAAGGGAATTTCTCAATTATAGAAGGAAATATGTGGCTCCCTATCAAACTATATGAGTTTTCTTACTTAATATAGACAAAACCTTAGAGCAAGTATAAAAAATACATCTTTTATATCTCCCTGAACCCAATAATGAACAAAACATACTTTATACTGACGTAACAATACAGCAAATTAAAACTAGATGCCTTGTGTTGAACCTAGGATTACGAAAGTGTATATACAAAGACGAGAACGTGACATAGGAGTCTCCTAGCAGATTTGGTGCCCAGAAACACTTACCGCGTCGAACTTACCCATCATTATATTGTCCCTGTAGATGTTGACGTGCTTATCTCTATCGGGACGGGTGTGCTCGTGCCAGAAACCGACCACGTGCCCCAATTCGTGGACCACAATGCCAAACTTGTCGCAGTTCTTCCCTATACTAATCGCCTGGGCTCCATTCCCTCGTTTACCAACAAATGAGCAACACCTACAATGAAATTGGGCCATAGAGATGGAGAATTGAGGGTGATACAGGGTGATCGAAAAATATCGAATAACCTTGAAGGAGCGTGTGCCCAAGGACGTATTAAACATGTCGTGTCAAATAACATATGGTCTAACGTATTCATGAGAATTTAATAAAGAAAGGGCGGAGTCCGATCTTAGTCAGCGCAAGAAAATCATCAACAGGCTTCCAAAATTGTACAGCAGAAGCTTGTTTTTGTAATATTTTTTTGGTATTAATTAACAGCACCCCCACAAGTACTTGTGAATAACACCTAGTCTGATGACTATCTAGCTATATTAATCTATCCTAAATTGCTATGTATAAAAGGTGTAACCAACTCAAAAGGTTCGGTTCTTTTGAGTCTTCGCACACTGTCACAATTGTCAAAAAGCTGGATTGCCTCGACATTCGTGTGCTGGAGAAGTCTGTTCTGATGATTCTCTGCAAACTTTCCAATTTCGTTCGTTACTAATTCCATCTCGAGATCCCTGTGGAGATTTCTGTTTCGTATATACCACGGTGCACCAACGATGTTTCTTAGCACCTTATTTTGGAATCGTTGAATGATGGTGATATTGCTTGGCTTAGTGCAGCCTCACAGTTGGATACCATACGTCCACACAGGTTTAAGTATCTGCTTGTAAAGTAGGAGTTTATTATATGTCGACAAAGACGACTTCCTACCAATAAGCCAGTACATTTTTTGTATCTTATGCCCAATTCTTCTTCTTTCTTTTTAACATGTGCTTTTCAGCGGAGCTTGGTGCCTAGCATCATACCGAGGTATTTTGCCGTGTTCGAGTAGGGTACGGTGGTGAAATTTATTGTAACTGGAACGTATCGTATTCGGTTGTTGGTAAAGGTTATGTGAACTGATTTGGTTTCGTTCAATGTAATTAGCCACCGTTGCATCCAATCACTAACATCGTTGACAGCATTCTGCAGTTTTAGTGTTGATCGTTCAACGTTTGTATCTACTGCCATGATAGCAGTGTCATCAGCCAACGTGGCAACGGTAACACCATCTGGTTGCGGAAGATCATGTGTATATAGAAGGTAAAGAATTGGGCCAAGTACACTACCTTGTGGTACTCCAGCTTTAATACATTTGAGGGTTGAGTACTCATTATCTTGCTTTATGCGGAAGTATCTGTCAGAAAGATATGATCCTAATAGTTTGCTATACGTGAAGGGTAGTAGCCGATCCAGCTTATAGAGTAGACCTTCGTGCCAAACTTTGTCGAAGGCTTTTGCCACATCCAGGAATATGGAGGAGCATACTTTTTTTTTCTTCTAAAGTTCTTTCTATGATCTTTGTTATTCTGTGCACCTGATCAATTGTGGAATGTTTGTTTCTGAATCCAAACTGATGAGTGGGTATGATGTTTCTTTCATCTAAGATTGGCTTCAGTCGTTTTGCAAGTAGCTTTTCAAACAGTTTTGACAATGTGGGCAGTAAGGAAATTGGCCTGTAGGAGGATGCTTCATTTGGTGGTTTTCCTAGCTTGGGAATCGTCACTACCTCTGCACTTTTCCAAACAGATGGCGCACATATTTAAGCCTAAATGTTGCGTTGCAGAGGTTAGTTATCTTAACTATGGCTTTTTTGGCAAAGTTATTTTGTTATTTCTAAGTTATCTGGCTATTTTGTTGGAAAACACTGAAACTAATTTCTCCAATGTTTTCATAAGTTTCTTTTTTTTATAAATGCAGTAGACAATGTTTTTATGTAAGCAGATACCATCATATTATTTCTTAAGGAAGAAAGCACTTACCCACATGGTCGTTCAGTAAAAACGATATAATTCGGATGCTCATCCGGTGACCGCTCTACAAACTTCACGCAAGTGAAGTTCTCCCAGTGCCTCATGGCTTGCTTGAAGAGAGCAGTGTGGCCACCGCTAAAATTTCCATCAATTTCGTAAGGAATCACGCCATAATCCCAAACCCGTTCCTTCCTTGCGGTGGCAGCCCTGGTTATCCTTCTATGGATGTTGCTCTCACTGTAAATATTAGTGGGATAAACCTCAGACGGCGTACCGTGTGTTTTGGCTTTAAAATCAAAGGTGGGTTCAAATTCGTGTACAGGAACTTCCTCGTATTGTCTGTATGTTGGCAGTGTTGTTTCTGGGTTGTAACTAAAAATAAAATAAAGTAAATAAATAGTAAAGTAAGTAAAATAAAGAATAACCAAAATAGATAGGTGTGTTTGTATGATAGTAAACTAAATCAACTCACGTTGTTTGTGGATCTTCATTATTTTTCAGTCTTTTCCTCTGGTTTAACCTTCTATGGTGGCGAACGCTTGTACCAACTTTAGTCCTTTCGACATCCTCCCCGTCTAACTTTCTTGGTGTTTTTGCTGATGCCCTGACTGTATAGTCTTTCTTCGCCACGAAATCGTCCTCATACTTCTTGCTTTTATCTATTGGGTCGTTATAAACTCTAAGAATATCTTCCGGTAGAGGTTGCTTATTCTTCTTCTTCATAATGTGCGGAAGGCCTTCCTCTTCTATCTGAAGGCCTTCCAGCACTAAGCGCTTCAGCTCATCTTGGTCCTTCGAGTAGCCAGTGATGGGGACATCGTCTGGTATTGCAATGTCGCCCAGAAAACCACCTGCAACGACAGAATAATCAGATATCTTTTTAACTTTAGTGCAGGCTATTTATGATGGTTCAAATTGCCTATGGATTGGAGAAAATGAGTCAAGTGAATTAATAAACAGCTTAGGGGTACCACAAGGTTCTGTTCTTGGACCAGTTTTGTTTAATTTGTACATAAACGATGTTGCTTCACAAGTTAAATCTTGTGATATGCACCTATTTGCAGACGATACACTAATATTAATTGCAGGAGATACCTTACCTGATGTAATCGCGACATTAAACTCCGAACTAGTATCGATATCAAATTGGTATAAAGAAAATAAATTATGTTTGAATGTATTGAAAACAAAAGCTATGGTATTGGGAAATAGAAATTCGGTAAACCCTACCAGACATAGTTATCGATAACACAGTTGTTGAGATAGTGGACAAATTTAAATATCTAGGTGTCATTTTACATAATAGTTTGAAATTTACGAGTAATATGGAATATGTAGTTAAAAAGGTGAGTCGAAAGATTAGCTACTTAGGAAGAATATCTAATAAACTTACTTTAAAAGCTAGAATATCTTCGTACCATACGATTATACAACCATATTTTTACTATTGTTTTGTGTACAGACAAAGACATTAAAAAGATTCAAGTACAACAAAATCGAGCACCCAGAATTTTATTAGAAAGCTCCAGGTTAACCAGTATCGAGTCCATGTTGAGTAAATTAATTTTTTTAAATGTTAAACAAGGAACGGTATATCAGGCACTCACGTTGGTATATAAATGCATAAATAATAAACTCCCAAATTATATGAGTAACTATTTAACATACAATAGTCAGCAGCATGAATACAATACTCGGCTAAAGGACCACTTCAGATTACCAAAGTATACAAGAAGCAGCACACAAAATTCATTTTATTATAAAGCTCTGAAGATGTTTAACAGCCTACCAAGTGATATAAAAAACAGTAGTTCGCTAAGTCTTTTTAAAACATCATGTCGGGTTCATGTATTGGCTAATTTTAAGTAGTTGATAAGTTTATTACTGAGGAAGTCAAATTTATTGTAATTATTAGTTTCTTTTAACTAAATAAATATCATTATTATTATTATTATTATTATTACTTTTGATACTTTGGAAATAGACCCAACTGGAACATATTAAATTGAATGTGGAACGTAATGTCACGACAACAGTCTAAATATAGCAAAATTAGGGCAGATAAGGTTGACGTGAAATATTTTTCGAGTTGAAACGTTACGCTTTTGATATATTTCGGTCGCTTCATAACAAGGACTTATTAGGATAATGCCCAACATTAAATTCCGTGCTTTTTCGTCTCTGGTTTTCTTCTAGTGTTGTGTGACAAATTGGTTAATAAATAAATTCATATCTGTTGTGCGACTCCCACCTAGTTTTTGACATGAAATATCGCCAATCTATGGTAATACTTCTCTGCTTTATTGGGGAGGATGTATAACTAGCTAATAAGAAGAATGGGCATGACTTTTTCAAAATTATTTCAAAACTTCTTTCGGTTAGTGTACGTACAGAGTTGATTGTTACCGAAATATCGCCAAGTCAATGGGAATATTATCTGTGGGCAATTGAGGGCGTTTGAAACCGATAACCGTTGACCTTACTGATAGGAGATGGCGTGGCTTAAATCTGTTTTGGGTACTCGAAACGTGATAGTTCGTCACATAGACAACTTGTCTAGCGAATACAGCTGCTTGTTGATAATATATCAGTAGCTGTGACGATACGTCATGCGTTCTGCGTCACTCAACTCAAACTGTGTGTGGACAAAGACTATTGCCAGCACTTTGATCATACGTACTTACATTTTAATGACTTGGAACTACGCAAATCTAATTGAAGTAAGACATGACCTAAGTTCTGATCACTCTCCAATACTTTTGACCCTGAGTGAGTATATTATTCAAAGGGAAAGTAATTAATCATTGATAAATAAATACACACCACTGAGGAATGAAGAACAACTCGAATCAGAATTGGAAAAACTTGTTTATGATATACAAAAAAAAATAATCAAACTGAACGAGCTCAACTCAGTACAAGTTGACTTCACCAACAAGAAGATACAACACATCCAGGTTACTATTAATAACCAAATAGTACCATACGCAAACACAGCCAAACATCTCGGCATGACATTAGACGCCAGGCTCCGCTGGAAAGCCCATGTCAGAAAGAAAAGAGAGGAACTAGGAATCCGTTATAGAGAGATGTACTGGCTGCAAGGAAGAAACTCTACGCTGTCTACATAATAAGCTTCTCTTGTACCAGCAAATTCTAAAACCCGTGTGGACGTATGGTGCTCAACTCTGGGGTTGCACCAAAAAAAGCAACATTAAAATTGTCCAGACCTTTCTAAATAAAGTATTGAGATGCATTGTCAATGCGCCTTGGTACATTAGGAATGATGATCTTCACAAGGACCTCAAAGTGGAGTTTGTGTGCAAGAAAATTAAAAAGTAGCAAGAAGTCACGAGGAAAGGCTTCATCACGTAAACGTTGAGGCCATCCAGCTCCTCGACAACACCGCATTAGTTGTTGAATAGATTGTAACGCTCTTATTGAATAGAAAAAAGTGAGATTAGGTATTCCCCAGGGTAGTACCCTTGGACCAATTCACTATTTACTCATTTTCCGTTTAATTATCAGCGATATTTGGCATTACAGTTATACATACCCTCCAATTAAACTTTGTTGACTACCTCCATAATCCAGTTACTCAATTATAATTATATTAACTCGGAGGGTGGTAAAACGTAATCCGGAACATCTTAGTTTAGTGCCATCTAAGTTGGCTGGCTAATCGGTCGTATCTGTCAAAGTCAGGCGTCGACCGTTGAACGGATTATGACCTACAGCTAACAGCGTAGGTAAAGGGTCCTGCAAATCCTTCGGATCCTCGACTTACGGTGCCTTATCCTCTGGTAAACGTAAACAGTGGCCAGGATTGCCAACTATACGTTCGCTTGCTGGGCGTTAGTGCCCCCTCTCACCCGCCGCGTGGGGTTTGCCCTGACCGCAGCTATTAAACTTGACGAATTATGGCTGGAGGATGGCATCCGACAAAAGCTTTGCAACTCGTTAAGCTCGCTAACAATAAACATTTTATTAAGGTACATCCTTCCTATTTGTTTTCGGTTTGATGGGTTTAGCCCGACTTTAAGGTAAACTTATAATAAAGTCAATGTTGAACGAGATAGAGATCGTGGTTTATATACAGCCTACCATTTTGTGCTTCCAGCGTAAGCTTGATTCACGCTAATGATTAAGATGACAGTAGTTTTGTGTAACAATGATTGCTTTCTTTTGTTTGTTTTTACTGTAGTTTGGATCTAATTTTTTGCACAAAAATTATATCTCAAATATGTTTAATTCTTGAGATAAGTAGAGGACGCTGCTTCACAGAGTCATCCAATAGTTTGGAGGAAGTTTAGAGGAAATAAACCAACTACATTTAGGCGTACGTATCCAGGGGGCAAGTCTAGGCAACCTTTTTTCTAGAAACTTTTATAATTTAATTTTTGTTCTGTTTTGGTTTTGTTTTTAATGGAATCTGAAAATACGAATTAACGTTGTTTTTTTAGACCGTTCCTCTCAAGTCGGCATATTTTGTTTTATTATTCAAAACCAGTAAATTTGAACTTTTGTTCACCATCTTTTTGAAACCCAAAATACTGATTAGTCGTCATACCTCCACCACAAATTTAGAAATAATCTGTTTCCATAATAGTCAAACTTACACTAAGACGAGATATTGTATAATTCAAAAAATAAGTTAGTTCAGTAGAGACAACAGTATATTTATTTCTGGCTTAAAGTGTTTACATATTTACTAAATCTATTTGGTACAAAAACCGTATATTTTTCGTAATTATGGTAAAAGAAAGGGTTAAAATTTACAACATGAATTATTTAAAAGATTGAATAAAGCTAAATAAAAATACACTACAGTGTACCAACATTTTTTTTGTTGATGTTGATGAATTTGATTAGTTATCAAGTTGTTTTTGTTGTGGAGACGATTCCGGAGAAACTACTAAAGGTATCGGGACGAAAGTTCATAATTAGAAATTTCATGACTAAACTTAGAGCTGAAAAGCTATTGGTTCAAAAGGGTCCAAAGGAACTGGCTATTTACTCTTAGCACTTTTCATTGATTTTGCAAATGCGCCGTCATTTCTGTAATTTCGTCAAAATAGATAAATAATAAATGAAAGTAGAGGAAATTTTGTATAATTTATGTCTATAACATTTTTTGGTAAAATTAATAGTTTAGCTGCAGGAGCAAATTCTATTTGATCGAAATCGTGTCTGCACTAATAGTAGGTAGCCAGAATATTTTAAAACTTTTGACAGTATTCAGAACGTCAGCGGTTGCGAAACGTCAATTCAACACGCAAATGCATGGAGAATGCGATGAGGAGGAGAAACACGCGCGCACGTACGCTATGTGAAACTATGTTGAAACAGCTTCGTGTTTCCATGGTGTTTACAAAGTCAATGTGTATTTCGAGTGCGGATAGCAATGTTGTTATGCATTTTTCAAGGATTTTGCAAATGAGTTGATATACAGTTGCTTTTATGGACCTAATATATCACACAAGTACATAAACAATTGAAGAAAGAAACGGTTTATCGCTAGATGCATAAAATTTACCAATGTTTCCAATCCAACTTAACATCATATTGATAATAACGAAAGTATTCTGCTGTAATTACTACCCCCTCCCCGCTTATGTCCCACTTTGCCTCAATCAAATTCTGGTCATCTTACCATAATTATAGCGAGCTAAATTTAGAAAATTTAAGCTGGATGAACTTTATACCATATAAAACGTTGTTTACAAAAAAAAACATATAGTAAGAACTTAGCGCGTCCATTTATTGCAAATGAAAATTTAACTGTTTATGCAATAAATGTTAATGAAACAATGACAACAGTGATCAATATCAAACATTTTCACGCCATTTTCCAAGCGTTCTGTTTGTAATCCCTCATTTATGATTACACATTTAGTTTACTATAGGACAATTCGCAACTGAAATCAGTTCGCATATAACCGGCGCTGTTCAGAATAGTACTAAACCGGCTCGCACCGCAAATTTATCGGCCAGTAAAAGCCGGAACACTGTTCCGGCGCTGTTTACAGCACGAGCTTTTAATACAGCCCGGCAAACGACCGATACAAAATCCAATTTAGCGTCATCTGCCGGGCGTTTGTTTTAATCTGCCCCGTACGCGTGTTAAACACGCCGTTAGCGCCGGCAAATGGGAGCAATCATCGTACTTATCACCTAATTACAAGACAGTAATTGCCTAGCTGCAAAAGCGCCAGCATTAAGCATTCAGCATGCTATAAACACTTACTGGGCCATAGAGAATATCATTTTGATTAACGAGAACGTTTTCATTTCCTATTTGGTGTAATTTTGTGAATTTTATTCTAAGGGTAATGAGGAAATTTCGCTAGATTTGAGATTGTATAATAAGCTGTTGGTCGTTCTTCTTAATGCATTCTGAGTAGAAGAATATTAAACGCTATTTCGGTCATTACATGACAATCATCAGGCGTATAAACTAAAAGATAAAGTATAATTAGAACCGGCAATCCGTACGTCTGGGTTCGAATCCCAGGCGTGGCTGTAGTTTTTTAATTTACAGCCCTCTATCTAGTTAGTTCATGTGCGATTACGAGCAAAGTAGTTGGGATACAAATTATTATTATACACGTTTATGGATCAGATACATTGGGTAATTAATTCTAAAAAGTACAGCCCTCTATCTATTTTAGTTTGTTCAGGAGGATTTTTGAAACTTAGATTTTACGTTGTTTATCGGTGGTTGAATGTTATTATTTCGCTTCATGTGCGATTACGAGCAAAGTAGTTGGGATACAAATTATTATTATACACGTTTATGGATCAGATACATTGGGTAATTAATTCTAAAAAGTACAGCCCCCTATCTATTTTAGTTTGTTCAGGAGGATTTTTGAAACTTAGATTTAACGTTGTTTATCGGTGGTTGAATGTTATTATTTCGCTTCATGTACGATTACGAGCAAAGTAGTTGGGATACAAATTATTATTATACACGTTTATGGATCAGATACATTGGGTAATTAATTCTAAAAAGTACAGCCCCCTATCTATTTTAGTTTGTTCAGGAGGATTTTTGAAACTTAGATTTTACGTTGGTTATCGGTGGTTGAATGTTATTATTTCGCTTAAAGTACGATTACGAGCAAAGTAGTTGGGATACAAATTATTATTATACACGTTTATGGGTAAGATACATTGGGTAATTAATTCTAAAAAGTACAGCCCTCTATCTATTTTAGTTTGTTCAGGAGGATTTTTGAAACTTAGATTTTACGTTGTTTATCGGTGGTTGAATGTTATTATTTCGCTTCATGTGCGATTACGAGCAAAGTAGTTGGGATACAAATTATTATTATACACGTTTATGGGTAAGATACATTGGGTAATTAATTCTAAAAAGTACAGCCCTCTATCTATTTTAGTTTGTTCAGGAGGATTTTTGAAACTTAGATTTTACGTTGTTTATCGGTGGTTGAATGTTATTATTTCGCTTCATGTGCGATTACGAGCAAAGTAGTTGGGATACAAATTATTATTATACACGTTTATGGATCAGATACATTGGGTAATTAATTCTAAAAAGTACAGCCCTCTATCTATTTTAGTTTGTTCAGGAGGATTTTTGAAACTTAGATTTTACGTTGTTTATCGGTGGCTGAATGTTATTATTTCGCGTCATGTGCGATTACGAGCAAAGTAGTTGGGATACAAATTATTATTATTCACGTTTATGCGACGAGTTTTTCCAATCTGGCAAGTGATATCTATGCCTCAGCCAGTACAATTTAATTACCGGTCTCGATTTTAAAATACATCAAACTACCCTCGTATAGCGTGCGGATGTGTTGTGTACCCTGAATGATTTATGCCTGTAAATGATTTATCCATTTTGGCGGATTTCACCGCTTTGCAGCGAACATTTCAAATGATCATAAATTTCTCTATATTAAAATCGTTACTCTTGTGTTGTAACGTTGAACTAACAATTGCCAAAAACACTTTGATTATCCATTATTAAGGGTTGCAAGCCTAAATTAGAGCGGTTATTACGATAACATTCTAGTGATTAGAAGGATTAGTAACAATTTTATTATAAACAGTTTCGTGGTTAAGGAATTTTTGTTGTATTTTCTAACTGTAGAACTTATATTATGTGACATGACTTTATTATACCATATATTAATAGTTTAGCTGCGTGAGATTCTATTTGATCGAGATCGGCCACGTCTGCATTAAAATAAAACTACTAGAACTAGACAGATATTTTAAATTCATATTATTTAAGTTTGCTTAATTGGGACGTTTACCTTATTAGATCAGTTACACATTTGACACTGTACGATATAGTATTGATCATCAACACACTTCACTGTGTTGAAGCCATATGATTAACAAGAATTATAGCAGGGTTTAGACTTAAATCTCTAGACATAAAAATTACACTTTTATCAAAGTGCAGTTCTAGATCAATATTTGCCAAAATTATAATCAGTCAATCAGGTTTATCAATTTGCTAACAGCAGAACTCAACGATGCTATGAAAAGTAATGACAAAAGAGACAATTATTATCTGCATTCATAGTTCATTCATAGTTCCTCAACGGATTTACACCTATTGTACCAGATAGTACCATCTCCCAACATATAACACCTCTATAGGCACCACTGTTTATAATGATAATCCGTTATCCTGGTTATCCTTGGAATGCATGGTCTCATCGCCACCGTTCCAGTTTCTGCAGAACAATTGCAGCATGAATAGGACTGCAAGAGGTAGGAGGAGTACAAGCACAATATCAGAGAGCGCGGGCAACGAAAGAACAGAGGGCGCTACGTTCATGAATACGTCGTGAATGCATGCACCGTGCATGCATATACTCGCACACACCGTGCGAGTTGCTGTGTATGCCCATGAGCAAGGCGTAACACACCACTGTGCCACTAGGCGTTAACAAACTCAACTGGTGGAATTATTGTAACTGCTGAATAGGATCCTCTGTCTGTATTCGAGAGCACATTAAAATCTGACACGTGAATGCCCTCTCTACGGTGCACATGTATATCATAAATTGCGCTACGCCATTCAGCCATTGTATTCAGCGGTTGGGTATAGAAACCTGTTTGAAATTATACTGAAATACAGTGCTAAAAAAAGTTAGGGGAACACGGGAACACAAGATAAACAAATATTTATTTACAATTAAAACAAATGAATTAAAAGAATGAACTGAAACTCTAAATCTACCAAATATTTTTGAGGAGTTGTCAGATTATACAAAACACGACAAGTGAAATGTGTAGATTGCAAGCCAGTTACCCTAAAAGCATACATATCTCGCTCAGCAGTAACAAAGTTGCATCGCTGATAAAACAACAAAGATTCTCAACCCTATAAGGTTAAACTGGTCCATCAATTCGACAGGAAAAATCGGACATTAGCCGATAAATGTAACATAAGGACAATGGATCTACAAAACTATGTCAAGGTTTATTATCTTCAACCGATGAAAAGAATAATTTATACGATAAATGACAGCATGCACGCATATATTTTTTTATTGATAGCACTGCAATCGTCGGTATCGCAATTTCAAAATATGAATGAGACGATACGATTGTTCTGGCCGTATTTTGCGAAATATATTCATTGCCATTGAGCAGTTTGCTTGGCAAACAGGCAATGAGTTAGTTAGTTAGGGTCGAATAAAAAAAATATCGGTCAGCTGTTCGGTTGGTCATTAGCGCAGCCAATCAACTTGACATTAAGCACAGCCCGGCGATCACAGGCGGCCATTATCGAAATCTCCGACTCTTCACTTGTTAATTGGAGGGGGATTACTCGATCCGATCCACTTAATTAGCCAGAAATTTGATGATACCGGGTATTTTTAGACCCAGCAAGTTTTATTTTGACTTTTTACAACGATTACTTGGAATTGATTAATAATAACTTTAATAATTTTGTCACAAAGTATTTTTTTAAACACCTAAATAAGGTAAAAGGAAATTGTTCTTCTGTGACATTATTATCTAATGCTTGGAGAGAGTATTTTAATAAAAAAGAAGAAAGCACAAAAGAAAATCACTCTATGGCAGGGGTTCTTGATGAAAAAAATCCTTAACCTGTCTGAATTTGGTGTGTATACCTTAAAACGGCTAAAAATTACATTCAAAGTAACATGTTACATGTTACATGTTACATGTTACATGTTACATGTTACATGTTACATGTTACATGTTACATGTTACATGTTACATGTTACATGCTTACATGTAATATGTATTTATACCAAATTTAGTATCAACTTCCAACTTCAACAAGTTCACACGATTTTTCCTTGGCCTTATCGTGTAGTTATTAGATGCAGTGGTAATTATTCCAATCATTACGATACGCATAACATAAAATATAACATGTCGGCTTTATCTTTTCACAGAAACACTACACATGTACCCAATTTTTCCAATTCGATATCAAACAAGTAAATACGTAAACTAGGACTATTAAAATTAAGTACCACACGATATGTAATGCATATAATGTTATCATTAATACAATATTATAGATTCGTTGATTACATTTTATTGCGTATGGACACTGTACGGTTTTCCCCCAAAACTTTTTATATCTATTTATATCTATATATCAACGATCGTGTTTTTAGAATAAACCAGTACTCACCAGCTTTACAGGGATCTAAGTCTAGATCTCTTGAGACCCTCTTGGGAAATTGACTACTGACGAGTTCCTCAATAGAAAACTTAGTTCTATTCGATCCAAGACTCTTCTGGACACTCACAATCACCATGAAAGTTAAGAGAGCGGTTTGTAGGTTGTGTAACATTGTCCGAACGAATTTTATTTAAATCACAGCACTATTCAATAGTAATTGTTATCCTTTTGAGTTCTTTTGTGCGCTTGAATTGAGTTCGATGCACTAAACGACGATTTGGTAATCACATTATTCCCCTCTTGTCAACACCGCTTCTTTTAGTGGTTTCTTGTGGATACTTAACAGTGTTGCGGTGGCTCAGATATTGAAGAGAAACGTGTTCTCCATTATCAGTAATGTTTGCGTGAATTCAAACAGCGAACCGCTTTGATATCGGACGATGCTTGAGCCTCTACTAGTTTGCTTGTCTTTCCGTGGCCGCATGCAGTCGTCAGTCGTTCTTAAATTTCTGGAATAGATAGATAATAAGCGTTTATCAAAGCGATAAAAAGTCACCACTGCCTCACAAGAAAGAAATAATAACAAACAAACAGCATCATACTATCTACTCGAAACGGAATTATAATTATTTAATTATTTATACCAAATTTATACATTCCAAAAATGCCCGCTTCGACTATTTTGTCCGGAAATAATCATGACGAGTGGTCTAAAGTCAACACCGTCCGGAGACAATAAGTCTGATAAGAAATTGGCTCCGTTGTCATTTAGTTTCTTAATTAATATTTCCTCCATTAATTAGGAACAGCTGGTCGGTCGTTGAGATTATCAATCATCGAGCTTGTTTTGACGTAAATCAATCAGAATTTGTTTATCCCAATCGTGCACGTTGTAAAGCACCATTTTTAATTTTTGTGCCGCAAGGTTCTGTCTTTGGACCTGTTTTATTTAACTTCTACATAATCCAGCAAATTAACCTAATTGAGATATTTTAATAATTCGAAGTTTGACTGAAAACAAATTTGATGCCTCATTGGCCTGCGTGTGTGCAATGGCACAACATTTGGCAGTTCATTTGCTGAAAGATCGCTTAATTACACTGCTCAAAAAAATTGGGGGAATTAGGGAAATTGGTTAGTGGTGAATTAGGGCGCTTGCGAACACGTCGGCCAAGCTGATCCCACACGTGTTCAATAGGATTCAGGATTATTATTATTAATCATGCTACACATCACATCAGAAAACAGCAGCCTGATGCAAGCTCTTGCAATAAGCAAAATAAATTTGATAAAATTTATTAGATAAAATTTATTATTCACCATTTGTATGATTAATAATTTTATTGACCTCAAGATTTGTTTTTATTCCAATGACATATTCCGAGAACTCATTCAACTTCCAAATAAAGCATCAACAGGATTAAAAACCATAAATCTTGTTGTTCGAAAAGAACCAACAAAGTCCATGTTTTTTTTTTACTTTTTGCGATAAATCAACGTTTTTTTAAAACTAGGAAAGGTCAAGATAACACAAAAAAAAATATATTTTTGGGTATAATTTTAGAATCCTGAAAGCACCCTTCAAGCGAACAAAGTGGGTCATTGGTATCAGGGAAACACTTACCGATGAGTTGTGGAAAAACAAATCACTGTCGCGCAGCGTTCGCCGTTTGTTTACTGGGGCTGCCGACGCGTGTTTTTCCCTCAAAATGCGGACGAGAACAGCAGCACACCACCACGACAACGGCCGACACCGAACTAAGCGAAAAGAGCGCACAGGATAGCTTGGTGCCATGCAGTCTGTCCGCATATAGTTCCATTACAACCCCAAACTGTAGAAGGGATGAATGGTCCAACATTTCCAAGCCTTATAATTGGTCAGTCACATTTTTTTTACTTTCGCCTTTTGATTTTTTCCCATAATTATTACACACTCGCTGCATGGTGTCTTGATGTACTATCGTGGCCATATATCATGTCCCTTTTGACGTCGATTTTCTCGCAGATCACGTGGTGAAATAATTTGAAAAAATTCTGATGCTGTCCTTGATTAATATACTACAACTCATAAAAATTAGAAAGCTGTATATGTTGGCGTTATTCCGATTTTTCCTGCGGAATGCTAGTTTTTAATGTGCATTTTTGTAAAATCATTGGATTAGAGCTTGACCCACAAAAACCTATATTATGCAATGCCAGCAATTCCGTTATTAGAAGAGCTAGAATAATGAAATATAGACTATAGGCTACCCAATAATTCATAGGTTTAAAGTTTATTACATAATCATTGTTTATCTTGCATTTTTCATACAAAGGATCGTGCTGAAACTCCGCGTGAATTCCGACGCTCTACGGTCTTTGGGGTGCTGCGGGGAAGGGAGGCGTTAGCGGTGCTGTCATGTCGGAGAGAACCGACACAGCTGAGAGAACCGGGGCAGCTTATTATCAATACACAAAAAGAACGATAACTTGTCAAGGTAGTAATTTTAACTAACAAATAAATTCTTAATTTTTGCATAATTTTTATTATAATATGTGACCCGGTACGAGAGAAATCTCTTCTATCGATTGGCGTTTATGTTTTCTTCAGTTTTATACAATAAGGTTGTAAACAAGATTTTGATGGAAGCGGATAGATCTAATAATATGGAGTTAGCAGATTTTCCGACTTGTGGTAAATACTAAATTAAGTTTGCTTGATAAACCCAAAAAATATTTAAAAAGTATGCCCGATTTTGTTATATAAATATTCAAACAATTATAACAGTCTTAACAGTTTATTTATTAATAATATTTAAATACATGCACAAACAATATAAAATAAATACAACTGAGTGTATAAAGCTTAAATATCAAAAAACTTTTACAAATTTAGCATCGTAACAGATAGATTATTTTGCATATCGTTCATTAATTTTAAATGCTAATCCCGAAACCCGATTTAAATTGCCAAGAATTTCCATGGGACTTCCAAATGCCTGTTCGTGGTTCTGTTATCTTATTGACTCATTTTGCTATTATTTTTAATTCGGTAATCTGTCGCCGGATATCCAAATTTCTTTGGCGAGGTATAATCGCCGTGTCGTTATATGTATTGTGTTCGTAAACACTGTTCTCCTAGTAACTAATGCACGTGCGATCCGCCACTACTTGCAGCGTCGCTGTCGATCCCTTCCCCCGCTCGCCCGAAAGACCGAAGAGCGCCGCGTCAATTGCAGCAATCATGAGATGCTTCAACTCGATATTTTGTAGGGAAAATGCAAGATAAACAATGATTATGTAATAAGCTCTAAACCTATGAATTAGAGGGTAGCCTATAGTCTATATTTCATTATTCTAGCTCTTCTAATATCTAATATCTATTCGTTATAATTCAGTTGGAAGCTATTACCAAAAATATTGAGCAAATTAAATCATTCAGCTTGATCTTCAGCTTTTTTCTTGTTTTGGAATTTGAAATCATCCATAACGAGTTTTATTTAGCTAAAGAATCATAAACACTATACACCCGATATACTACAAGTAACAAAAGTCAAGAAGCACACAAAAGCTGCCTCTCCCTTTTCATCAATCTGCAATCAAACTTATTTATTATTTCGTCGAACAATACGGATCACCCCTATCTATGCCGTTGCGGGGGGGGGAATTCAATTTATCAGCGATTTTGTGCAGGTATTATTTCCGGATGATGGGCAGAAATTAATTAAAGTTCACACAATCTGCTCAAAATTGCTACCTCGGTACATATTGATCTGTTTTACAACCCTCTGGCATCGGTATTAAAAATTTTACGCGCACTTTTAGCTGGATGGCTTCCAGGATCACAACACAATTTCAACCTAAAAAAATGACCCGTTATTTAGTGTTCAAGTTCAAAATTAATTAGCTAGTATTAGTTACGGAGTTTTTCAGTTCCAGGAATAAAAAGTTAAGGAACAATCTCGACGTTATTTACGTCGATAATAAAGAGTAAAAACTTTACAGACAGCGAGAACTTTTTCCAGAGATATTGTTGCGAATACTATGAATAAATCATTGAGTTTCGTACTTAGGTATTTTATTTGGACGAAAAATCATTGATGTTTAAAAATAGGGAACCAAACTGGTGACATAAATAATACTTATACTCAGTCTTTATTTATAATCTTATATACATACAGACGTACTATTAAAATACATTGATAAAAACACAAATCTAAAATGAATGCGGTAAAATTATCCTCTATAGATGTTAGATGTTAGATTTGGTCCACCTTTGGAACAATTGGAGCGCCCTCGAAACAAATAGCAGGTATGTCTCTCATGGAGATCAAATCTCTGTAGAAGTTAACCGAAGATTTCGGCTTCCTAGGTCTCGTACAATCGCCAAACTCTACATAATATAGTCCAAATTTCAAAGTATATCCATCTGCCCACTCCCAATTGTCCATCAAGCTCCAAATTGAATATGCCTTCACGTTGACACCATCGAAGCACATTGATTTCAACAACTGCTTCAAATAACCCTGAAATCGATTAGTTTATTAGTTTTGTTTTTGTATTAGAAACCACATTGCTTAAAAGGTGGAGTGCCTCAAGGTCGTGTTTTGGACCCTCTTCTATACCTTCCATAGACCATTTTGAGCATAATTTACCTGATGGTATCGAACCCTATCCATGTCAATCATTTCTCCATCATCGGCATACCCATTCTCCGTTATATATATACATGGATTGTTGTATTCCTCTTTGATCCAGTTCAAGATCTTGCCAAACCCCCATGGAACCACCTTCAGCCAGGCTGCTTTTGAAGACGGCCAACTAGGGTCAACTTCTTTACGAACCCCGACGTCTTTAGCGTGTGAAGTCGATTGATTAGCGAAAGAAGCGTCATCGTCGGCCACAAGATAAGTTGTATAGTGGTTTAGACCGAAGAAATCCGCTGTGCCTCTTATGAATTTGATTTCTTCTTTAGTGAATGGTGGTAGTCTACTATGGGTGAAGTTAGACTGCAGACTGATGTTGCAAATTCGCTTTGTCATTATGGCGGGATAATCCCCGGACTTTGAAAAGATCGGATGTGCCCACCAACCAAACTAAAAATTGGAGTATCTTTGGTATTTGGGTTATTAAAGATGGTTTGAGTTACCTCCATCTGTAGTGCTCTTTCTGCTGCTTCGATATCGGCCGTTGAATTGGTTTTTGGTTGGTACCATGGTGTTGATATCGATATCCCAACTTTTGCTGCGAGGAGGACAGACATAAGCTTAAGTATATATACACACCTTAAGAAAAACTTACTTCCTTTCCTTTTGTAGTTTGCCGAATACAACTTGTACACCTGAGCATGGGCTAAAAGAATATTCCTTCCACATAGATAATCAGCAACGCCGCTCATATTGACACCAGGTGCGTTTACTCCTATACCGTATCCAGTTCCACAGATTTCCCCAGGTTCGTTGATGGTGATCCAATATTTGACCTTGCTGCCGAAAATCTTGAACATTAGATTAGCGTAGTCCACAAAATTCTGTATGATGTTCGGGTTCGTCCAGCCACCTAACTCTTGCAGCTTCTGCGGGAGATCCCAATGGTACAGCGTGATCATGGGTTCTATGTTGCTATCGAGCAACGTATCAATCACCTCAGTGTAATATTTTATCCCGTCCTCGTTGATGTGGTTTATGAACCCGGTCGGCAAGACCCTCGGCCACGATATGGAAAATCTATAGAAGTTTACTCCCAAGTAAGTCAAAGCTTTTAGGTCTTCTCTGAACTGATGATAGGAGTCACAAGCCAGATCGCCATTGGAACCGTCCACGATTTTTGAGGGCGTGGTGTGGCACATATGGTCCCAAATGCTTTCGCCCTTATCTGAAGATGCAAAAGAAGAGACTGGTCAGTTTAAAACGTCACTTTTATTTGAGTCAATGTGACAGTGCTCTCAAAGTCTTGGCCACAATTTCAGGGATGCTTTAGATACCTATCCAAATTACAGGTAAGAACTTATATAAAGTAATTTTCTTACTGTTTGCCTCCCATCCGCCTTCGATCTGGTAGGCAGCTGTTGACACCCCAAACAGGAAGTTATCGGGAAACCCAAAGGCGTCTAAATTCGGCGGGAAATACGCAAACAATCCGATTAAAACGAGGCACTGTGGACCCATTGTTTAAAAAACTACCCGATTTACATAAATTATATGGACGAACCGCAAGACAACTATCAAAATTTGTGTATTCCCGATGGTTGTTGCTATCTACAATGGATGGATTCTTTGTTTATTTGTTGTTAACATCTCCAAAAGAGGATGTTACACCCACTCATGCTGCGATAAACCGACTGGAGCGGGTTTAGTCACCTTTTTTCAACATTTTTGTGTGTTAGAAGTGAGGTTCTTTAGTTATTTGAGTCTTAATACGTCAAATAATATTTTGTTCATTGTCGCCTTGTTTTTTGGTAAGTCCACAAGACGCTTTTGACGTTTCTTTGAGTAGTTTGGGAGCGCCATCTAATAACCAGTAGCTGAAGTAAATGACCACTGATAGTTTGTGTTTCCCCAGTACTTGCAGCATAGGTTGCATAATCTTGTAATTATTAAAAAATTATAATATTTTGAAATATCGTATTTTGGTAATCGATAAACTTTGAACTTAAAAAAAGCCGCTCAAAAGTGACAAGGCAATTTTTGAATGACAGAAACAGATTAATCAGAATAGAAGTCGTGCCACGCTGTTTTGACAGGTAAAAGTCATATTTTGCATGTTTCCTCGACCTTGCTCTCAAGAATTCACACAGAAAAAAATAAAAGTTCCTCTCCCATTCAACCGTAACTTGAACTTTGCTCATTTTGAGAATTGGCACACTTAACACGAAGTTATCTTAATTGTTTAATGACTGTACGTTTTTGAGCATCCAAAATGGTACTGTAACCAAACTCCAATCGATTTTATTCCGATTATAATTCATAACCTCGATTTGCAGGTGCCTCGAACGCTATACCTAACCTCAAAGCTGTGCAAAAACATCCTTAGGCCGTCGCAGCTAACCATCAGAGCGATGTCAGCCAGCCAGGATGATGTAATCTTCGACTGTATCAACAATATCGGTGTTATTACGCTAAACCGACCTAAAGCGTTGAACGCAGTTAATCTATCGATGGTATCTAAAATCTTACCGAAACTACAGGAATGGGAATCGCAACGGTCTTTTGTGTTGGTTAAAGGCGCCGGAGAGAAAGCCTTTTGCGCTGGTGGGGACGTAAGAGCTGTCGTAGAAGCTGGGCGGAAAGGGGACAAACTTGGTCACCAATTTTTTAAAACTGAGTACACAATGAACGGCATTATCGGTAATTATTGTGTCCCTTACGTAGCGTTTATCGATGGGATTGTAATGGGCGGAGGCGTCGGCTTGTCTGTTCACGGACATTATAGAATTTGTACGGAGCGTTCGCTGTTTGCGATGCCGGAAACTCAAATTGGGTTATTCCCCGACGTAGGGGGTTCGTATTTCTTGCCGAGACTACAAGGGAAGTTAGGTTTTTACCTTGCGTTGTCCGGATATCGATTGAAGGGTGCCGATATCGAAAAAGCCGGAATCGCGACGCACTACATCGAAAGTAAAGATATTAAGTGCCTTGAGGAGGAATTGCTAAAATGTAAAGATCACGAGACTATTAAAGCTGCTTTGGATAAAATGTGTGTCAAAGATAGCAAAGAATTTTCTTTGAAGCCGTTCCAAGCACAAATCGACAATTGCTTTTCCGGGTGCACCATGGAAGAAGTCTACGAAAGACTCGAGAAAGACGGATCTGATTGGGCGCAACAAACGCTGAAGACTTTATGCCAAATGTCGCCGACGAGTCTTAAAATAACGCTAAAAGTTTTACAGTTAGGAAGCACGATGAATTTATTAGACGCTTTGCAGATGGAGTATAGGTTAGCAGTCGCTTGTTTATCAAACCATGACTTCTATGAAGGTTAGTTAACTTCTTTTGTTTTACTTCTCTTGTTTATTTTTGTTTTACTATTCTGTGGTTTTTGTTTTGTTTTTAGGTGTCCGGGCTTTACTGATCGACAAAGATAAGAAACCAAAGTGGAATCCTGCTTCGCTCACCGAAGTTAGCGATCAACTAGTTGAGAATCATTTTATGAAATTGCCCGACAACGAAGAGCTTAGGCATAAGTTGTAAACTGCCGCGATATTACTAATTATTGTTATTTAAAAAGAGAAAAAACGATTTATGTTTTGTAAATCTATTATATTAAATGTTATTGTACGTACTGATGTTCTTTTATTTCATATTAGTATTGATATTTTTTTAATCAAATATTTTTTTATTGGCGAATATTTTATCAATTGCTTACAATAAATACATGTTGTATTTTATTTATTGCGCATATAATTTGTACCAATTCATAAATACTTACCATTTGGAAATTATTAAGATCAATAGGTGAGAAAACGTCCGTATTAAAAAGCAATTTTATTTCAACAAAAGAATTCATACGAACATATGAATAAACAACCAGGCGTCAAATTACAGTACCGAAACGAATGAAAAAAATACATTTTACAGACAACAAACCGTTCTTCCATTTAGATATCTCTATTTCTTTTATTGTAGTATAATTTCGGTGTAAGAATAAACGAGGGACAAAAATGTACACAAACCAAGCGATATATTATAAATTACCTAACATATTATGGACCTATTATCATCTCATTTCACATAGAGTAAATTCTGCTACAATATAAAAAAAATATAATTTCATTTACAATAATATAAAATCAGTTTTTTAAACTTATATCAAAACATGCCTCTAGATAACGTAAACTGTCTTGCCTTTTTGTTACTTTGCACCAGCAAACAAAAGATTATTAGCTGCCTGTGCCACCTGGTGTGATATATATCATATCGTTAGCTTAAGTACAAAAATTTATCAATTTTTGCAACAACTTTTGCAAAATTCGATTTAATCGGAAAATCTTTGCACCTAAGCCACCGATATTTTTATTTTTCCTGCTCGAATGACAATGTGACTAATCAATTAATAATAAATTATAGTTTCGATAAGTAGTTTTGGCTAATAACGTTTTGTTCGCAATGAATGGAAATATATGTTTGCACAACACCACATATTCGGTTTTTGGATTCCTCTTTTAAAAAAATGTCCTATTTTTAGCATCGGACCGACGAAAAGTCAGCGCGACGGGAGTTTGTTACGGCATCGTAAACTTAATCAATGTACTGCGCCAGCCAACGGAATCCTTCTCCGTAACCCTGCCTTTTCAACACCGAGCACATGAAGAGCTCCAACGGACGTCCCGGCAAATCGGACCTTGGCACTTTTCCCTATTAAACAAAAAAAAAACGTTAGAATATGTAAATTCAACAAAGATTTATCAAAGACTATCGTGACTCAACTTTAACACGTTTTTTAAAATAGAAAACAAGTGTAAACTCCACGTATTACCTACTTAAAAGATAGCTTGGATTCTACTAAACAAAACTGGTTTTATTTCAACTCTGTACGACAAACCCAAACAAAGTTATACAGTTTAACGTAAACGCTAACGAAAGTTAGGTTAGATTTTGTTTTAACTTAATGATCAATATAAAAATCAGAAAAAAAAAATTTTTTTACCTTTCCTGTCGTCTGTCCGTACAATCCGTACACCTGTCTGAGTTCGTCCTCCGAGGCGGCGCCTGGAAGATCAATTTTATTGCCGAGAATCAACAACGGGCAGTTCGACAACGTCTCGTCTGTCAGAAGCGATTCCAACTCGTTTTTACTCTCGACAAAACGGTCCCTATCGTGGGCGTCCACCAGAAAAACAATCGCATCCACAGCCGGGAAGTAATCCTTCCAAACCCTTCGTGCTATCGCAGAAAAGTGAGGTTATGTCGTGCAATTTTTTTTATTTCCGGGGTTGGATGTAGGAAATTTCACGGAGAGATGAAATGGGGTTGTTTAAGATATTTTTGAGGTTGGTTTGAATGGTAGTTTCAAAAGAAAATAACAAAATATTACCTTGCGTGTGACCACCCAAGTCGAACGTTGTAAACCTCATGTTGCCGATTGATAATTCTTCAGATGCTGTAAATTTGTTACAAATTTGATTAGTTCTTGCGATTGTAAAATGATCCAACAACACATAAACAAACTAAATTATTCTCAATGATATTAAAACGAACAAAGTTAGTAGTTTTAGCTTCACAAAATATGCGTAAAAACGAACATTTTGCTGAAGATAAGTCAGGTACACAGGTTGGTGCATAATAATCAAATTCCCTTTTTTTAAAGAAGAAATATAAACATAACCTAACTGTTTTTGTTTTTAAATAATTACTTTTGACAGATTGTCAACAGTTTTGTCGTTCAGAATTGGGCTGAAATCAAAGGCAAATATAAATAATGATAAGTTTTGTTTAAATAAACAAACTTATCAACTGACATTGATAATTTACGTCATGTATCATATTTCATAATTATTACTACTATTGGTAATTAAGGTCACGAACATTAATTGCCAACAAAAAAAAAAACAAAATAAAAAATCACTATTATTACTTATTAACAGCTAATTAAAATAAAACAAAAAACAGAACAACTTTATCACATTTATAGAGTACAAAATTTTAGACTAGCTCTTCAAAAATTTCAGATATCTTATCTTTGACAATAAATTATTAACCATATCTAACAATTAATAAACTCATTCTTGCTTGCCATTGTATATAACCAAAACAAAAGAGTACTCACGACAAAAAAAACAGCACACGTTTAGCATAATAAACGTAATCGATCATTGTTTCAAGTATTAGCATAAAATTAACTATTGTTTTTAAGCACCAAATTCCAATAACCAATTAAATACAGGAGGGCATAGAGCCAGCAAAGTATTTGCCAAAATGATAAAGCACACGATATTAATAGACTTATTTGCTACAAGAAGAAGCGTTATTATTTTACACGTAAAAATTACGAAATAAATTACGAAAAAGATCATGCTTACTAGGATGGAGTGTAGGAACATGTTGTGCTAGCCGATCGTCCTTGAGCATGTGTAACAGTGTGGTTTTTCCTGCATTGTCAAGCCCCAGGAAGAGCAACTTTCCAGATTTTTTCCATAAGCCTGCACAAAAACATGCGTTAGTAAGATTCACAAAACTTACCGGACGTTACGTTCAAATGGGGCGAATACGGGATACAGTCGATTAAGTCTTCCTCGTAGAGCAACTTAATCAATGCCGTTTTCCCTGAATTCGCCAAACCGCTCAGAATGTATTTCCCTTTCCGATTATACAAACCTACGTTTTTAAAAACATGAAATATAGTGCGATACTTCTTTGTATTGAACAGAAAACTATCTATTTTGGTGTAGTTAACTTAGAATCTTACCTAAATATCCTAGAACTCCAGTGAACCAATCCCAAATAAACATCTTTTCAATCTGAAATGCAGAAACACTATAAAGAATATGGACAACCTTGGTCAGTCTTTTTGTGACTCAGCTGTTTTCTCTGATTTGTCACTCGAACAAAGGGTTTAAAAAGCAAAATCCAGTACGTAAGACCCAAATTATAGTCGCGTATCTTCAATTTAATCCTTTGTTGGCCAGTTTTGGCCACAAGACTGACGTTCGACAACAAGAACACCAACAAATGGGGCTTTCAATTTGTATTCGCCGAATAACAATGAGAAAGGTACGTTCACAATACCGAGATAGACCAGTACTCACATAAATATATAAATTAAACTATTTACACGAACACCTAAGTTAATTTCCTCGCTATTTTTACACCGAATCTCAGCTCTGACAGCTAGAATACAGAACTTTAGTTGGCACTTAGGTAGTGATGTGACATTTCCGGTATACGTCTTTAATTCCCAAACGTCAAGATAACGAAGCACGATTTATCCAGCTACAGGATTTAAACCACAATTAATTAAAACACACCGAACTATAAAATCAAGAGAAACACCTTAGGTAACAATATAATGCATATTTTAATCATATCCCAAGTTCACAAATTATAATATTCAGTATTTAAATAAAGAATCAGTACTATTTTCACGCGTTATACGAACACCTGTTTCCGGTACTGCGTCAGTCAAAAACACAAACCCGCGCAATTCAAATTAAAAATCTAAAGATAAAACAACTTTCACTATTAATTAATTCATTAATATTCCTGTATATTATTAAACATAACCAAAACAACTACACAAAATCATCAATAATCTCAATTAACAGCAAGTTTTAACATGGCAGCTAAATTATAATATTGATTATTCCCCCTCATAGGAAAAATCAATATTTGTTGAAACTTGTGTACTGCACATCTGAATGTCAACTAAAATGTGTAGTGGCAGAGCAATGAAACGAAATAGAAATGTTAGAAGCAAGGTTGATATGGAAAACCACTGTGATACTCAAGAATTATCGTCAACTTCTTGCTATTTTGGTGAACCTGTTCTCGAAAATGAGAACGACCAATTATTCGAGAGGAGATATCAGTTCGGTACTTCCGAGGAAAATGGATGGATGTCGAAAAGTGTCAGCTTTGATAAGAGCTCTTCCAGTACCTTGAGTTGGGGAGATGATTGTGAACAAGAAGCCACACAGCAGGTGAAAATTGAGTACGAAAGAATGGTCAGAGTTTTACAAGGACACGAGATGATACCCCCAAATTATGACAGCGATGAGTATAAATTATGGATCCGCACGTTTCCTTCGTTGAGGTAAAATTACTTCAAAATTAACCTAACATTAATCTAAAATAACAGTAATTTTGATAATAAATGGTTTGAATTTGTGGGTTGTGGCGCCATCTAGCGTCGAGTAGACGAACTACTTAGTTCGTCTCTTTATCGATAGATGGCGCGGTGTGTATAACCTTACTTTTTTTTAAATTTCAGATCACAAATTAAATTAAACGACCAAAATTGCCGATCTAGGAAACGGAGCTACCCCACCACACCAATCTCTTCGAGATTACCGAAAGATTCTGAGGCAATTCCTGATTTATCTATAGACGACTTGATAAACAAGTTTTCGATCAATCTGAGTACATCAAGCCCCGAGAAAAAGGTTCAGAATTACCCTAGGTATCCAATCAAAACTCCTAAAGAGAAAAATAGTCAATTTAAATCGGTAGCATCCTCGAATATGTTAGAAAGGGATTTTGAAAGCCTGCTCAGGATATCACCGGCGCCGACTTTGAATAAATCAATAAGTTTTGAAGCTAGGAATTCGTCGAGATCTGTGAGAAATGTTGTTAACTGTGATGATTTTAATTCGCTACCTTTTCTAACTCCGAAAATTAAAGCGAAAACTGTAATGACCAAAAGAACTAGGAGGAAAGTGAAGAATAGTTTGGTGCTGCCACCTATTGAGGTGACGTTTAGGTCTGTTTCTGCGCTGCCCCTGCAGGGGAAGTGTTTGTCGGCCATGTCGAGTATGTCAAATTTGAAATTTGGGGTGAAAAGTAATAAATTGCTTACGAATTATCGTGAAAGGAGGTTAGATTTTAATTGATATGTATTAGATTAGTGAAAAATAAAATAAATAAAACGAAATGTTATTGCAAATAAAGTTTTTTTGTTTAATAATCAAATGTCGTACATTTTTGCTTTCTTATTATGTACAATTTGCATCATTATTTAACAATTATGTAACATCAACAACATTATCGTCCCTTAACATATTTTTCAGTGCATTTCAGATTTTTGTTTGTCCCAAACAGTTAGCGATAAACATTTATTTATAGTGTATTTTGTATAAAATTTATAATAAAATATTCTAACGAAGCACAAAGATTTTGAGGGCAGAATGGATTTTTAACAAGAAACTGCCCGCATAATTTTTGTTTTAAGGTTGTTTCGTATATTAAAAAGCGTGACTTTTCAATGAATTTTCGAGAATTGGTGGAATGGCTTATTATAAAACGACCAAATTAGATATAATGGATTAATAATACTTTTTTTTAAATAGACTTACTTGATTAAAGGTTGTCATTTCAATGTTATTATCCGATATTAATTGATTAATAACAAGCCAAATGTAACGATTCTCGAAATTATTATGACATGACAAAATGCTGGGATTGTGTATCACTCTATAATATTTAAAAATTCAGAGATGGGTTTCGAATTTGAGAAAACATTCCACATTCTTCGGTGTACTTGTGTCGCCTAGTGTGATCATACATTGCTAAATAATAGTGAAATGGCACACCTATATATACGAGTGAACATAATACCTACAAAATAGTACAACGACCCTTCCAACATAAAAACATCTTAACTAAATATTTACAATATCACAATTCAAAAATGTTCATATATAATATATATAATAATATACATATCTTACAATTCCTCTTTTTTTATAATTGTTTCACATATTTAACAACGATATAACATCATAAGAATTGACAAAAACGTGAAGATCTAATGAAGTATTAATTAATTAATTTGAAGACATCAACGAATACAATGCAACGAATCTTTTAACGATTAATTTTCAAACAATTAGGTCTTTATTTTTTATTCTTTTAGATATTTATATGTATACAGTAATACCCACCTCTGTCTATAACATTTATATAATTCATAATTCGCTCCTAGGTAATAATTCAGTTTACGCACTAAGTATAAAAGCGATTTCTCCACTCAATTGTCTCCTCACAGACGCGCTCAATAAAAATACCGAGTGTTCTTCGTTCTTAATTCTTCTATAATCCACTGGAATACATTTTAACATCGACTTGATTGATTAGTTTTAAAGCACTGCGTTCTTCGCGTTTTCCTTTTTTGTAATTTATTCATAATATAAGTCTGTATAATCGAGAGAATGTTATATGTAGCGCCCCACTTTGGAAAGATTTCAACACCCAAAACCGAAATAAAAAAAATATCCGGTTGCGCAGGCGCAGACGATTTTAGGGATCGTTTAGTATTTTTGTGAGTTAAAAATTATAGGTTAGTAACGTTTCTTGGGTATTGGAATGGATGCCATGGTGCGATGGTCCTAATTTATTTATATATAGGAATATGGACCATCTGTGAGGGCGCTACAAAGCAACAGTCAAGAGTTGTCGTCTTTGTTTGACCCCCCTCCACCGGTACCGCTCCCCTGTCCCGTGTTTCCCCTACCTCTGATGTTCTTGTATTCTAATCCGGGATCGAACTGCATTAAAACAAACACCTGAAAGAATAAGAATAATAAGAAGAAATTAAAGATAAATATCGAAAAATAACTAAACGAAAACATTTTAATTGTATGAAATAAGGGTATAATAGTCAGTGAGCAACGATGTATAACACCCAATTAACAAAAAGAAGCTAAATTCACTAATAAGTTTGTAAATTTCATAATAAAAATTACCTCAACGAAGCGAACTGTACGTTAGTGACTTTAGCCACACAACGCAGACTGTGCCTTTAGCCACCGGTCATACAACAACTTTCAGTGAGACCGCTTGGCGCGTTTGACACCGTTCTGTCAAATCGGCCGTGTTCGAAATTTGCTCTGTATTTTCAAATAATTGACGGTGATTATTACTAGATTATTACGTAAGTGTTTAACGATTACTGTACGCGGATATTTGTGAAGTTGAGCGGTAAAAATCGACGTTGTTGGTTTAAACTGTGCAATCTAACCTCAAATTTGTAAGTAGGCGGATTGTTAAGACTTCTTGCTTTACCGCGTAAGTTCGGGGCGAAGGTATGATTATATGATTGTCATTCGGGTTGTGCGTGTTTTTGTGAGTTTGTTTGATTGCGTTTTGTGTGATTAGTGCCCTATATGACCGGATGAAGGACCCCAGTGCTCCAAAACAACCGGTGAGTCAATAACTGTTTTCGTTTTCTATGCATTATATGTTGTGCGCATGGGGGCCGTTACATATGGGCAGGGGGCACTTGCCACTTGGCACTGCTAATATTAAAAAAATATACCAACCTGGTCTGTGGGGAGCAATTGAAAGTCATCCGGTGGATTGGTGATCACGTATCTCTTACTGCTCGCATCACAAGACGAACTGGTGTCTCTAAACCTATACAGTCCAATGCACAACATCCCAAACTGTTTAAGAGCGGCAACGAATAAGTCGCCATATTTCCCCGTTTCGCCGAACTGGGCCAGCGGGCCGTCGTACAACGATATCTGACCCACCCTACACCTATCTCTGTTCGACAAACTCTCGGGTGTGCTGTAACCTCCTCTAAGACCAGCACCTTCGGCCAAGATCAACTCCAGTTCCGGTGTAGCACCCCCGGTGATGAGCGAACGAATCAACGTTAAGGCATTTTGGTTAAAATAGGTCTGAAAATGAACAAAATCAATTTTGGACATTGACCATACCACTTGGACCTACTGTAGACATTAAGGAATCGAGAACACTAACAGCGAAAGCTGTACCACACGCGAAGGGCTGCGTTAAGTACAGTTCGGTATCGGGATCGTCGTCATCGTCTTGGTCCAAGAACTGAACGTTACTGTCATTCACCAATTCTGGAAAACAAACAAAAAACCTCAAAAAGGCATCGTGTTTTGGGTTAAGGAGCATACCAGTGATCATTGGAACATTAGCTCCATACACCGACCCCCTCCTCTGTAGAACAATTGGGCTGCCAACCGGCGTCCCGGCTTCTTGATCACCATTGGCTTGACTCAGAACTCCGATGGTGTCATCAAAAGTCATCGCCTTGATATTCAGCGAAGCCAGAATGGCTTCCTTGTCTGCTAAGGTCGGATCGTCGTTGCTGGGAACTTTTGCTGACAGGATGCAGCACATATCGCATAAGTTGACGTTGACAGCTCTTAGATCAGCTCGACTCAACGGAGATCCCTAAGAGAACACTCCAATGAGGTATATGCTAGACCAGGAAGTCTACTATTGTCAACTTTTTGAAGTGAATACAAGACTTCTCGAGTGGTGAATGGTGAACTTCTCGCACTCCGTCTCACGTAACCATTCGAGAAGTCTCGTATTCGCTTCAGAAAGAAGACAAGGGTAGACTCTCTTGGCTTGATTGACAGGAGGAAAGATTGTGGTGGCCAAAAGACCATGGATGAAATTCAGCTTACGTTTAGAACTGATATCTTCGGGAGGTTTTGTAGCATCTTCCACTCTCGCCTGATGTAGTCCACCGAGCCTACGATGACCACGTGCTTCAGTTCGTGGTAGTGGAAGTTTGAAGCCCTCAAGGGCATGACTAAGTTCCTCAAGCCTATCAGAGGTGAATCTGGGTCGGCGAAGAGACACACTACCACGTGGCCATTTAGCACCGTCATGGCCGCTTGGTTTCTATCCTAAAATACGACCAAAATATAGGCTTTAGGGTATAAATGATAAATATTCTAAATATTCTTTATTATCATTAAATGACAGATGAGGATGTCCCTATATTTCTTATACCGGATCTCGCACTATCGAGAATATCGTGTTGTGGTTGGTTGAATACATACAGTTGGCGACACTCAAGTCGCGTAGAAACCGATAACTTCCTGACAGTTGTCTATGTCGGTTTAAACGTAAAAGTTTCGTTCAAAAAATAAATTTTCTGCACGCACCTATCGCCAAAATACAATGTTAGCCCGCAAGATACTTTGCCAATCACGGTTCTGCAATACAGTACTAAATTCCAGCCGCAACGCCAGTTCATGGTTTCAGGATGTGCCCCTCGTTCCGCCAGTCGAAGTTTTCCACTTAACCCAACTTTACAACGCCGACAAAGAGGAAAAGAAAGCCAATCTAGGCGTTGGTGCGTATCGAAACGATGAAGGTAAGCCGTTTGTGCTTCCGGTGGTCCGAAAAGCGGAAATCATGTTGGCCAATGACCTGAAAATAGACAAACGATACTTGGATGCTGCCGGCCTGGCCGCTTTCACAGAAGCTTCCGAAAAACTTCTACTAGGCGAGTGTCACCCAGCCCTGAAAGACGGCAGAACGTTCTCTGTGCAATGCTTATCAGGAACTGGTGCCTTGCGCATAGCAGCGGAGTACTTAAGGACCAGGCTGTGCAGGAAGACATACTACGTGACGAGCCCGACATGGGTTAACCACGATCCTATCTTCATGGCAGCTGGTTTCGAAAATAAGAAAGAACTCGCCTATTGGTGCTACAAGAAACTCACGCTGAGGATGGACGATTATCTCAGCGACCTCGACAAGGCCGATGAGAATGCCGTGGTCATCTTCCATACCTGCGCCCATAACCCAACAGGAATGGATCCTTCGCAGGAATGCTGGAAGACAATTGCTGAGATCGTGAAGAGACGGAAGCTCTTCCCTGTTTTTGACACCGCCTATCAAGGATTTGCGACCGGTGACCTGGATGCTGATGGTTGGCCTGTTAGATACTTTGCTGAGCAAGGCATCGACCTGATCGCTTGCCAGTCGTTCGCGAAGAACTTTGGCTTGTACTGTGCACGTATAGGCAACGCGATATTTGTCGTTGACGATAAGTCTGTCTGTGCCAGCCTGAAATCACAATGTTCCAACATCGTTAGGTATATGTACATGACTCCCCCAGCTCATGGTGCGTATATTGTTTCGACGGTACTTAACAACAAAGTACTTCGCGCAGAATGGGAGTCAATCTTATGCGGGATGTCGACCAGGATCAAGAAAATGCGCGAGGAACTTCGCAAACATTTGGAAGAGCTGAAGACGCCAGGAACCTGGAACCACGTCACCGACCAGGTTGGCATGTTCTCATATTCTGGCCTCAGCAAGGAACAGTGTCAGAATCTGGTCAAGAAATATCACATATACATTCCTAACGATGGACGCATCAACGTAGCGGGCATTACCTCGCATAATGTTGAATACATCGCCAAAGCTATCGACGATTCGGTTAAGACGATCAAAAAGTAAATTATTAATTAATTTTGAGCCTGGGTTTTTTTGCCCACCTATAAGTCCTGAATACTTATGCGACAGATACGTATTGAGGAGTTTATAAGTAGAAACCTTGAAATATATTTGTAATTAGTAAATAAATGGGTGCTGCAGATGTATTTTGTTTTATTCGATGAAGCTCTTATTGTATTCTCCAGGTATATACAGGGTCTCCCACGACGAGCTGCCATTAGAAGTTTATGCGGATCCAAATGAAATGAGGGCTTGAACATTGGTGGAGTTATATTGTTGGACGCGACCGTCTCAACTACAATATTTTGAGTTTCCGGTTTTTCCGCTTTCACCGGAAGATGATTGTCCGATTGAAAAACGCCTCCATTAATACGTTCAAATCTCGTAATCGATATTTTGCATACTTCACAATGTTCAAGCGAGATGAAATTTTGCATGTGAATAGATTTCCTGTGACTATTTCCATCTTTGGTAAAGTTTATCTTTATTGCATAATCAAAGCCTTTGCGGCGCGTCTTCCCGTTGTCCGATCGACTTAAAATTTGGTGGGAATTAGCTTTTGACTATGTAGAACAAATTCAAAAGGTGACGTGCATCTAATTTTGAGAAACTTCTAATGGCAGCTCGTCGTGGGAGACCCTGTATATACCTGGAGAATACAATAACATGCGTCAAGAGCTTTATCGAATAAAACAAAATACATCTGCAGCACCTATTTATTTACTAATTACAAATATATTTCAAGGTTGGTATTGTCACCTACTTATAAACTCCTCAATAGGTATCTGTCGCATAGCTATTGAGGACTTATAGGTGGTGAAAAATGCCAGCCTCAAAATTAATTAATAATTTACTTTTTGATCGTCTTAACCGAATCGTTGATTGCTTTGGCTATGTATTCAACATTATGCGAGGTAATGCCCGCTACGTTGATGCGTCCATCATTAGGAATGTATATGTGATATTTCTTGACCAGATTCTCACACTGTTCCTTGCTGAGGCCAGAATATGAGAACATGCCAACCTGGTCGGTGACGTGGTTCCAGGTTCCTGGCGTCTTCAGCTCTTCCAAATGTTTGCGAAGTTCCTCACGCATTTTCTTGATCCTGGTCGACATCCCGCATAAGAGTAACTCCCATTCTGCGCGAAGTTCTTTGTTGTTAAGTACCGTCGAAACAATATACGCACCATGCGCTGGGGGAGTCATGTACATATACCTAACGATGTTCGCACAATGTGATTTAAGGCTGACACAGACAGACTTATCGTCAACGACAAATATCGCGTTGCCTATACGTGCACAGTACAAGCCAAAGTTCTTCGCGAACGACTGGCAAGCGATCAGGTCGATGCCTTGCTCAGCAAAATATCTAACAGGCCAACCATCAGCATCCAGGTCACCAGTCGCAAATCCTTGATAGGCGGTGTCAAAAACAGGGAAGAGCTTCCGCCTCTTCACGATCTCTGCAATTTTCTTCCAGCCTTCCTGCGAAGGATCCATTCCTGTTGGGTTATGGGCGCAGGTATGGAAGATGACCACGGCATTCTCATCGGCCTTGTCGAGGTCGCTGAGATAATCATCCATCCTCAGCGTGAGTTTCTTGTAGCACCAATAGGCGAGTTCTTTCTTATTTTCGAAACCGGCTGCCATGAAGATAGCGTCGTAGTTAACCCATGTCGGGCTTGTCACGTAGTATGTCTTCCTGCACAGCTTGGTCCTTAAGTACTCCGCTGCTATGCGCAAGGCACCAGTTCCCGATAAGCTTTGCACAGAGAACGTTCTACCATCTTTCCGGGCTGGATGACAATCGGTTAGTAGAAGTTTTTCGGAAGCTTCTGTGAAAGAGGCCAGGCCGACAGCAGGCAAGTATCGTTTGTCTATTTTCAGGTCATTGGCCAACATGATTTCTGCTTTTCGGACCACCGGAAGCACAAACGGCTTACCTTCTTCGTTTCGATACGCACCAACGCCTAGGTCGGCTTTCTGTTTCTCTTTGTCGTCGTTGTAAAGTTGGGTTAAGTGGAAAACTTCGACCGGCGGAACGATGGGCACATTCTGAAACCATGAACTGGCGTTGCGGTAGGAATTTAGTACTGGCTTGCATGACCGTGATTGGCAAAGTATTTTGCTGGCTAACATTTTATTTTGGTGATAGGTGCGTGCAGAAAATTTATTTTTTGAACGAAACTTTTACGTTTAAAGCGACATAGACAACTGTCAGGAAGTTATCCGTTTCTACGCGACTTGAGTGTCGCCAACTGTATGTATTCAACCAACCACAACGCGATATTCTCGATAGTGCGAGATTCGGTATAAGAAATATCAAGCAATAAACATTTTATCAACACTTACTAAGATGCAGTCTTCTAGATTCTTCGCTGGTCCCCAATGGAACATCCCTGTGCTGTCGTACTTCATTTCAGTCTTTTCAAAGTCGAAATCTTTGGCTTGATCATCGGCAAGGCCAACCGGTAAGCCAACGCCGCCGTTGTTGTTCTGATTCGTTCCGCCGCTTGTCCTGCTCGTTGGCCTGTAAATGTTCAATTACTACATTGAAGTTTCGCTACTGTCGTCAACACAGGGTCGATAGGAAAAATGGCTTAAGGGCCGCTACTTGTATAGGTTTCACTAAGGGAAATTCAATGGCAAATCAACACAGCTTTATTCCTCACCGCCTTGGGTTTTGATGAAATTTTGTACTATTGTTGTCTTCACGTAGTTATAGATAAATCCCAAATTATATGATGCTTTCCCATTCCTCAATCAGAGCTTGTGTCAGTTGCTGTATGGTCAGTGGTGGATTAGGGCGCTTGCGAAGACTTCGGTCAAGCTGATCCCACACGTGTTCAATTGGAATTCCGTATTATCATACAATTTGGTATTTCTTCTACGTGAAGACCACAATTGTACAAAATTACATCACAATTCAAGATGGTGATGAATAAAAATGTGTTGATTTGACACGGAAATGCCCCTAAGCTTCTAGCATTCGCCTAAGTTATTATTAAAAATAAATAAAACAGAGATAGATAGATAGATATATAGATAGAGAGTGGGAAAGTTTTGACTATAGAGGGGGGTAGCGCAGTTTAACGTTAAATAAAATACATACATGCAAATTAAACATCAATTTGTTAGTATTGGGGGGGGGGGTCTGGTTATTGAGTAATAAGTTATATAGGAAAACGCTGCACTTGCTAAAGTCTTATGCATCTTGCTTTTGATTAATTAAATTTACAATTAAACTAAAATTTATAGAAAAAGTTTTTTTAATAGGTTTTTAAAGTTCTAATCAGATTTTAAATTTTATCAGGCTGGATTGTATAGTAAGTAGGTTACACACACAAAAAAACTAAGCAAAACATAAAATAATAATACAAAAAAATGACCAATATCTCCATATTTTGTATATGAATGCATTAATTTTATTAATACAGAGTTGAATAACAAATATTGAAAATTTTTCTATTTACAATGCAATTCATTCATATAAAAACGTCGCAATATTGTCATAATAAGTAAGGAGTTACACGCAAACGCAAGCATTAGGTGAAATAGTGTAAGTAATAGCAAAAGCGTACATGAGTTTTTTCACTTCATAGGCAAGATGATAACCGGCATATGTCGCTGTTTCCTGTTCTGGTGCTCTGAAAATGTTATTATACCATTCATAGCACACAATGAAGAGAAATACAAGTAAAAAATACAATATACAAGTTTATAATATGGTTAGTACCGGTCAGATACACTCAGTTCCAAAAAAGGCACTTGATTTTTGACCTAACTTTAATTGTCCATCACTTTATTTTGTTTGAAAGACAAAGGAATTGTATTCCAAAAAATATAACAAAAAATAATATGGGTTAAAAAATATAAGATATTAAAGTTAAGTCACAAATTAAGTGCGTCACTTATTTGGAACTGAGTGTATATCAGGATCTATATTTAGTCCCTCGATTTTATATAAAATTGATTGGTTGATCTGTTACAATGAATTCCAAAATTGAAAATTACAAAAACATATATTTTTTTTATCAATATATTTATAAATGAGATCTACTTATGAAAGTAATACGTTTTTTTTTAATACCGAAGGACCACATCCAGATCGGGATTTCTATGACTCATACTACCAAATAGTAAAATATAATCTAAGGAATTCTCGAACAGTTTTTATAAAATGTCAAAACATGTGTAACAAAAACTTTCTTTTAAATTAATATTTCGTAATTCCCTAATTATATTTTATTGATCGAAAACTGTTTTACACTATCGATAGACAATGAATTGGTGTGTCCAGAACAACAAAGTGCTCAACTATTGGGTGTTACAAAACTTACTGTTACAAAATTTGAACCGGTGGATCTACAAGATGTCAAGAGAAAGGTTTCATCAAAAGTGTGAGGTTCAAAACACAACTATAATAATAGTGCTGTTTTAAAAAAATTAAAAACAAAATATATAAAAACATTTACAATAAGTCTCTAAAAAATTAATCAATAAACTTGACAGTATATTATATTCTTTATCACAAAAATTTAACTATTTTTATAATTATTCCTTATTTTACTCAATCATTATTACCTTGAGTTATATCCGGGAGATACAGCGTTCTCAGTGCTGTTCCTATTGACGGTTGGCTTAACTTTGTTCACTTGTTTTGTGGAGTTGGCCAAGTGAGCTGTAGGTATGTTATTCCGTTGATTTTGTAGATTGTTGTGATTCCGTTGAGTCACTAAAACAAACGATTTAAATCCTTCGATTCAAAGCAATTAATACTCTTGACTTACTTTGAATATCGTCCGGTACCCGATTTGTTTCACCTGCTTAAAAAACAACAACGTTAGTCTTTCATTTTTTGTTTAATTCGTGTTGGTGGTGATTGCATGTGTATTATGTGATTATCACGTGTTGACTATGACTAATACTCATGACTAAGCTAATACACAAAGTGCTTTTACAATGCAGTTAAAGGAGGGACAATTCGGTGTTAAATATTCAATTTTAATTGGTTTAAACCCAGATGGACTTTTCTATACAGTTTTGGTTGGTTATTGTGGAACATCCTGTACACAGATAGAAAAGATTTCTTGTTTTAAAGAAATGTATTTGTTTGAATTTATTCTTTTGGGTCAAAACATATTTCTTTGACGCCAACAATATTTACTTCATTGAATACTCTAGTTTATTTGCTTGCAGAGATTAATTTATTTGAAATATTTATTTAAGTGGAATAAATATATATGGATACAAACAAAAATTACTTTCCTTTAAAGTAATATTTTAATTTTGATTTAAAAAAAGCGTTTCTTTACACCAATGAAATATAATTTTGATTCTAACATAACTTTGTATATAAGGAGAGATTTATTTCGCTTAAAGTAATATTTTGTCTTTGGCTTAAAAATATGTTTACTTCCGCCAAAGAAATCATATTTTCATTAAAATAAATATATTTGTACACAAGAAGAGATTTATTTCCTTTAAAGTAATATTTTTGTTTTGGCTTTAAAATAGGTTTACTTCCACCAAAGAAATCATATTTTGATTCAAATAAATATAATTTTAATGTCATCCAACTGTATTGTTAGATGGCGCTGTAAACTCTCTCCTCGCACTTCGTACATATCGAGAGTATAAAGCCGCGTGATCGACAGTATAGAACTTATAGAGTACAGTGCCTGCTGGTTCAAGTTGCGATTCCAAATCAGAGTACACTTTACTAACTTAACCTTGACTATATGTTAGGTTGGGAAGACCAAGCACTGGTCGAGGATGTGCGACATCCCAAAAAGGAGGTGACACAAGGCGAGTCTTCCGAAAAATTCTTGTCTATTAATTCCTTCAACAAATTAATAATTTTAAGCATTTTAACTCTACACAACAACTTTGTTAATTTAAAAAAAATTAATTCTTTCACTCAACACAATCATAATTATTTGAAGTAAATAAATCTCATTTCTTATAATACACAAATTGCAAACTTTTTAACTGGAAACATAAGTTGTTTGACACAAATCAACGTTCTTTCTACCAAACAAATATTTCAAATAAATGCGTTTTTATCCGCAAATAAATATTTCTTTGCCTCTATTGAAACAACAAATTTCTTTGAGTCAACGCATATTTATTTGAATCAGACAAAAATTTCTCTCTGTGTATGTATGAAAATATTTTGGGTCTGTGGAACGAATGATGGACACCCTGTATATAAAAATCCAGCTGGGTTGACAATTCAAGCTGAAATACTATTCCAAAAATGGCATAGGGTTTGTTTTTTTTTTTAGATAAATGGTGCATTTGAAAAACAAAACACAGAAACAAATAATACCTCTGATGTGAACTTTCTTTGGAATCTCTGGTGGGGTGAATGTAGGAGGAGGGTGATGATCATCTGCAAAATCGACAAACAAGACTAGCACATTCTCCATTTGAAGTAAATTTGTCGGTAGTACTTTTTTTTTTTATCTAAGTACACATAATCTACAATAGCTAATCTAATTTACATCTAATACACGAACATTTTCAATTTTACAGATCACTCTGTATATATAAAGATAATAAGAAATATATTGAAAAAAAATTCTTTCGACTGCGCCAGTTGTATTCGCAAAATATTGCTATTATATACACTTAACGATTAAACTTGTTCTATTTACTTGTAAAATATGTTTAATACCTTATATACAGGGTGATCCATTTAGGTAAAACAGAAAATCCGTCGTGTATCTTCTTGTATAACCCTAAACATAACTAAACTAACTATATACGGTAAGTATTACCAATATAGAAATAAAATACGGCATGCATAGAAATACGAAGCGACAAACGAAATATATAGACAGTATATATAGTCGACATGCTAGCATGCTTCGCGCGGGAAACCCAAGGCATGCTAGATTTCGGGAGCATTCGAAGAGATATAGTGAAATATAGTGGAATGTGAGCGGGGTATATTATTTTTTTAAAATATTTTTAGGGAGAGTTGTGATTTTTTTAACGTTTTGATAGGGGTTGCGAATAGCCGTGTAGATTTGACGGTTCGGGTGGGCGTGACTTACTTGGAAATGCCGTAATGACGTCCTCGTCTACTCGCACAGAATGGAGTCGATAGAAAAACAAAAGTGTGTGTGTACGAATTTTTCGACAGACCAGAGAAATGGTGGTGGTGATTGTTTTTTTTTTGTTTGAGAAAACGCGTGATTTTCGGGATGTAGGAGAATTTGTGTTGTCTCAAAAATTTCTAAACCGATTTGGTATAGAGAAATGGACACAGATATAATATACACAATACGAAATCCACAGATCGTTGATTTGTCGAGAGTTTTATTCGTGTCGACTGCGCCAGTTCTGTTGCACGTTTACGGTGACGATACAAGAAAAGGTAGTAGATACTTTTTTATGCAGAATTTTGATCAATTGAATTAAATATATGAGTTTTTAGGTTAGGTCTTTCACAATATCGATCTGTGGACATCCGTATAGACCAGTGTGATTACAGTGTGTGGTTCATATACACATATATATATATTAAACACTAAACAGAGACACTAAAAACTTCCTTGTATACACAAAAACTAAATACACCAAATATTATATGATCAAGTCTGCTTGTGTATGTGACACAGTGTCGCTAATTGTCAGTGTAGTATGGTAGTAGTACAATGAAGTTCCCTAAAAGATCGTGTTTAGTAAGAGTTAACCACTACCAAAATAAACTGTACAGGTAACCCCCGATTTACCGAATTTACCGTAAATCGGGGGTTGGCTGTACATTCCTCAAAAAAAATAAAGAAAAAACAAATTTTTAATTGATTGTTTAAGGTGATCTGAACAAAATTAAAGAAAAAAAGAAAAAATTAAGAGAAAACACTTCTAAAATATATGGGTGTGTGAGTAGGTGTCAAATGGTGACTGGTGATGTTTGATGATGTTTTTGGTGATACATACTTGCCCTGCCAACCATCTGGATGGCTCTCACCCCTTTCCTGAACGTGGACACTAAGTAACGAACCAAAAATTATGTTAGTTGTGAAAGTAGCCCAACTTTCCTAGCCTAAAATGAAAGTTGTCATCTTCTAACATCCAATAGCAAAAGAATCTTTGACCAAAAGTCAAAAAATAAGTGAACTGAAGTTCTTTTGGTGTTTGGATGTATAGAAATAATTTAGCTAAAACCCTGGGCAGACAAAACAGTTGGATAATATGGAATAGGTTTAGCTACCTTCTTATCTCCTGATACACGAGTAGCATCTTACTTTAAACTGTAAATAAATGATTCAAACGAGAAATAATTATACCAGTACTTCTTATGCTCAATACCCAAAATTTTGAATAAATACGCATCTAAAAAAACTAGGAGAACACTTTTTTTTGTGGATTATCTGCGAAGATACTCTTGCGAACACCTCGGGCAAGCTGATCCCACACGTGTTCCCCTTTTTCTTTTAGCAGTATAGTAAAAATATTTAATAAAATTCAACTTTTAACTGTTATAAATTATTTCTCGTCTAATAAGTAAGCTTTTGTAAGCTTTTGGCAAGTCAAATCAACCAAAAAAGTAAGCTATGAAATGACACATGGGAAAAAGGGGAATGGCGTCTAAAATAATAAGAAAAAAGCCGATAGAGAATTTCAAAATTAGAAAATAGTAAGTAGAAATAGTCGCTCTCCTCGACTACTAAAACAATTACCTGCTTGTATACGTTATACAACTTCGTATCACATGTCAAAATGGGTTATTCGCTCTGTTAGTATAGATGAGGTGAAAATGGGGTTATGGTGTCCAATAATTTAGCGCAGCTCTGCTCGTTTTGAACAATAAGTAATAATCAGCCAGATTAGCACCAACTTAGTACGCAAAAGCCGACACCAGCCGCACTCAGAGCACAACTGATGAACTGAATGCGACCGGCATCTTGCACTGTTGTTGTTAATAACACCTCAAATCTTTGCATATTCAAACAGAACCTGTTTTTGAACGAGAAAAATACATTCGTAACCACGTTTAAGTTCTGTTTGGAAGATGCAACAGTAAAAAATAAATACAGATATCAAGCTAGCTCAAAAAATACATCAAAAATGGTGTCAAAAAATCTGTGGGAGGGGGCCGTACCCTCGAGGCATCTGTAATATGTAGTGTTAAATCCCTGTTTCATCATACCGGTCTGCATCATGATCATTCCGACATCTGGAAAAAAGCGAAATAAAGACGGAAAGAGATGCAAAAGACTTCCCAAAAGTTTGGATGGTATATGGACAACGCCCAGGGTTAAGCTACAAGAACTTTTCTGTCATACTTACTATCTGCTCACAATATATAATATACACTGTAGGCAAAAAAAGGGTACCAATCTACAAATTTTCAATTTTTCGTAAAATATGAAGTATTTGGTATCATTTAATGTATATAAGAAAAAAATTCATCCACTTCCGGAAAAACCGGAAGTCATACTAATGATGCTATTTGACCATTTCTAACACCAAAATTGACTAAATAGTATTGTAAAAAGACGAGTAATTGAAAGTTTGTACCGTTTCGGTTTTGTTTTTTGGTCCACAGCGTATATATTTCTCTTAAATTTTATTTCAAGGGTCTCTTGTGAATAGGGGTGCACTTTTCTCGAACTAGTTGCGAAAAGTGTTGGCTCTGGGTAGAAAAATGCACCCCCTCCATCGTGGGTACCGGAGGTGTTTGTTTTTTTTTCTTTTTAGTCATAGAATGAAAGGATGAGCCTAACCATGCATAAGAAAAAATCTGTGCAGTTTTTGGGCCAGAATGTGTGTGTTTGGACATTCCCTCATACCAGCAAAGATCAAACGACTTTCGACTTCCCGGACAGTCTGATTCAGATGCTTGGATAACATTTTCTACGCGATTTTAGAAGTTAATTTGATAAAAAATATAGGTACTATAACACAAAATGAAAAAATAGAAATAAATAAAATGAAAACGTAGATGCTTGTTGTCTTGGTTATATAACGTCATAGAGGCTCAGGAAAATAATTGGCATAGATTACTTGCACTACTAAGTCAGACTGTATGGGAAAGATGATAGCCTCAAAAAAGAGTAACGCTTGAAAAACTGTAATAAAGTTCATTGGTTGAACCATAAGTGTCTACACATAGCAAAAACTTAGCAGAAACTAGAATCTTGTGAATAAACTGGACATACCAAGGTATAGAAAAATCGTGATTTATATTAAATAAACCACAAAAAATTAGGGGAATACTTTTTTCGAAACCGGCAACTTTTTAAATAATAATGGATTTGGGCGCTTGCGAACACCTCGGTCATGCTGGTCCCACACGTGTTCAATTCTAGCAGGAACCACAAGTCAGTTCTGTTGTCTAGACTGATTCCAGTCCGATTCCAGTTCATTACGCTTCTCAGGCGGTTTTTAGGGTTTCTTGAAGGTTTTTTAGTCGTTTTTACGGTTTCAAGCGGTTTTTACGGTTCCTTTATGGTTTTTAACGTTCTTTACGATTCTCGAGGTTTTTTTTAACTTTTTTAAGGTTTTGTAATAAAAAGTTACAGGTTTCGAAGAAAGTGTTCTCCTAATTTTTCTGAGCGGTGTATAATATATATAGATATAAAAATATCGAGAACGAAACTAAAATAGAATGTAATAATTAACAAAAGGAAGGTATCAAAAATCGAGCCGTATCTCAAGCCTGATCTAGAAGGTCTAAGTAGTACGAAAGTATATAAAAGTAAACAGGTGAACCATTTTCTTATAAATTACCTAGTTCATAACACCAATTACGCTGTTGGGTGGCCACTAGAATTGATTTTAGTTAATATAATAATCATAATAGACACTCGCAGTACGCATTGTGTGATAATAAATCCAAAAAACACATTCAATGAGCACAACAATGACAGATGACAGTTCAAAATAAACGATCTCGAGTTAAACTAAATAAATTATAGAGAGACACGCGTTAGAACTGGCGACAAGTATTAATTACTCCACCAATAAACAAAACTAAAGGGGTATTTACAAGAAACTAAGGGGTATATGTATATAGCAACACAAAAAGTGTATACAGGTGTCCTAAAATTCAACGTTTTTTTTTTTTCTTTTTTTTACAATATTATATTTAGATATTCTAGTAAGACGTTGAGTTTCGGGATACCCTGTATAGGGATTAAAGCGAAAATAGTAAATACGTAAAATCTGTCAAACTCGGTTCATTTAATCAACCTCGTGTGTATCTGGTGGGGTGTGATTTCTGTTGGTTAAGAAACGATTAAGTTGGCTCGATGGGAGAAGGGATGATTTTTAAAACGCCAGATGTTTTCAGTAGATATGTAGAAGCGGTAAAACTCACAGTTTTTGCATTTGCACTTTTTGATCAGAGTCTCGTCCTTGATGTCGTCATGGCAAGCCTTGCAGTAGAACCAAGCCCTGGTAAACAAAACACAAATCATCGTTAATAAATCATCTCTCCGAAATCAAATTGCAATTTTAGCAGATTTTTAGTTCTTTTCGATATTCAGGGAATTCTTAGTAGGGTTGCCAGGTGGAAAAGTCCAGTTTACAGGACAAGGATTCCAAAAATCCACGATACATGTCAAAAAACCGATAATCGTCTCACCTAGAATATCGTGTTGTGATTGGTCTGTCGAGTACATTGAGCTGGATACAATCAAGGCGCGTTCACACCGACAAGTTATTTATTTCTAATGCTCTTTTTACTGAAATTACAGGATATTAAGTATCTGGCAACCCTATTTCTAAGACGATTGGACCCTAGTTATCTCTATATATGCACAATTACTTAGTTTCTGTGGTATAACGTTCATAAACATCGTTTTTTTGTCTCACCTTTTCACTTCATCTGCGGATTGGGCTATGAAGAATCCCTGAGTGTTGGCCTGGATTTTGGCACCCCTGGGGTTAATAGAAATCTTCGTGTCAGCGCCCTCTACACCTTTCACCTCGATCGCCAGTAGCAGTAGTTTTAATTTAGTAAAGCATAATCTAGTGAATCATAACAATGTATATTAGTTACCTGTTAGTTTTTTTGCAGTTCACATTATCATGCGTATTTCTCCGTTTAATTTTTTTTTTATATTTTGAAATATTTTTTAGTTTTTGTGTTATAGTTAAATGCGCATCATAATGTGTACCAAAAAGCATGAAGCACCCCTATTATATACACATAAAGAAGCAGTGCGCACATATAAGCATGCAGTGTTGTATAGTGAGACATGCAAAAGCAATGTGGAGGATCGTGAAAATATTTCAGTGAAAGCTGTTTTTATTTTTTCTTGTTTTTATGTTAGAATTCAACGCAAACTATTCTATATCTAAATATTTTATTATTTGATTTTAGGGACTATTTCTAGATATTTTTTTCAGTTATATCGTAAGTTGTATTTTAAACTTACACTCAGTTCCCAAGAAAGTGACGCACTTCTTTTTTTTTAAACCACAACAATTCCTTTGTCTTTCAAAAAAATGAGGAAAAAACATGATTACAGTTTCTCTACTATACTATACAGGATACATTTAAAAACTGTTTTTTTAAATACCTAGGAATTTCCTACCATCAAATAAATATATAATAAAATCGTCTTACTTGTTTAAAAACTATACGACATTAAAGTTCAAGATCAAAAATCAAGTGCGTTACTTTTCTGGAACTGAGTGTACTTCTTGATATTTCTTTTTTATATCACCAAATATCCCTAGATAACTATATGGCTCTATCCCCCTAGTTCTGAGGCAAAATGCAGGGTCCGACTAGCAGTGACATCTATGTAAAAAATCCACAATAACATTCTCGTTAACGTCTAAAGTTAACCAAGGGAGCAAATCATACGAGCTACAGATATCGGGTTCCAAAAAACAATCAAATCCAAATTCAAAAGTGTTTCTTGTGTGTATACTACTTCAAATTTAGTCAACGCGATAAAATAGACGTATTAGTTTACAAGATATAGCGATTTAAAATATACACATATGCCTATACCACGCGGTTCCCCAAGGTTCCCCAAGGTACGATCTTGACCCCTCTACTCTATACATAAAATAATACGTCTCTTTTTTTTGATTCTATGGTGGTGTATTTTGGTGTACAAATTTAAGGAGTTGTTTCTCCGGAATGTAAGAAAGTGTGTTAGTTAAAATGTTAAAAGTGTTAGTTTTCGCTGTCTAATTGGTCAGTTTTGTTAAGGTTTCGTTATTTTTTTTCTCTCTCTAATGATTTTTCGTTAGTCTTACTCGCTAGCCTGGGGAAATGTCATTCCTGTGAAGGAAGGGGACAGAGTCTCTGTATACATCTCGCATCCCGTGCCTTGTAGATAATCATTTTGCCACACTTGTGTGTCTGGGGACTGAAAATAATAACAACAGTGCCACTCAACTGCGATAGCCGAAGGTAAAGCTAAATATATCTCTATAAACGAGAAGAACTGACACCGGAGTTATATCGTAACCAGCACAGACTACGTCACTAATATATACAGGCTGTTTCAGAAATAACGGATCACACCATTGTCGTTAGCTGTTTGTTGATTTATCTATTATAAGAATCGTTTGGGTTGTGGAATCTTAAAGTGGGTGTGTTTATACACCATGTATAGTTATAGTCTGGGCTGTTTCGATAAAGCAAACGAAGGTAACAGTTCAAAATTTAGCAAGGACGAGAACTTTTTGTTATCTGTTATTAAATTTGAAACAAGAAGTTATCCTGTGTTGTAATGTAAGCATCAGTTGAAAAAGTACAATACAACTCGTAAACGTCACTGCAAGGATTGTCGATTGGAGTCGTCCTGTGAACCTATATCAATCTACAGATGGATAACATGGTAGAATAAGGGAGATATAAGTAAATACAGACATCGAAACGCACATGGATACAAAAGCTTGCATGTATTATGACCATCGGCACCAGCTATACGTCACTAGTAATATATCTGTATCTTGGCATATGTTTCGCTTTTTTTATCGTTCTAGTAACCTTGCGGTTCCAATATACACTGCTCAAAAAATTAGGGGACGTCCTGGTGAACTATACTCTAAGTGGGTAGATTTGGTCGTGGATATGTGATGGTTTGGGCTGGAATCAGTATAGACCACAGAACTGACCTTGTTGTGGTTCTTGGCAGACTAAATGCCATGAATTACATCGACAACATCTTGGAGGACCATGTGGTGTCTGCTGCGTATGGCGTCGGTCAAAGTTTCAGTTGAATCCTATTGAACACGTGTGGGATCAGCTTGACCGATGTGGTCGCAAGCGCCCTAATCCACCACTAACCATACAGGAACTGACACAAGCCGTGATTGAGGAATGGGAATGTGGCTTTGGCGCAAGAATTTTCGGGAAGAAGAAAACACACAACCATTCATACTCTTTGTTATCGGGTCTTGAAAGAAGTCGGTCGTACGTCGACCGTTGTGCCCAATGGGGTAGAGCCCTATAGGGCCGAGTTATGGAAACTGTGCTGTCTTGTGTTTCTTGTTCTCAAGATTTATTGATTTATATTGTGACCATCTCTGCCAAAGCAATATTATCATTGTGTTAGAGTTAACATTCATATCTTTTTGTAAGCAGTTCTGCATCTGTTCATGTTATTGTAAATAGATTCTAATGTGGTTTTATTTGGCTATTAATTTTAGATAGAACATTATAAACTTGTCCTTTTGTGGAGAAGCATTTTGGCTTACAAATAACTGAGTTGAAAATTTGTTTTCCAACAGTGTCCCCCAAATTTTTTTGAGCAGTGTAGATAAATAGTTACCAAGACTCCTACTTGAAGTTTTTTTTTACACGTATATTGTGCTTGTAGCGTTTAGAAAATAACAGTCATCGAGTTCGTGTCCTAACTTACTCTGTCGCCTGAGCAAATGGCATACCAATAAACGACGGACTGAGTGTCTCAGTGTACATTTCCATCCCAGTGCCTCTCAAATAATCATTGGTCCATACTTGCATACCCGGAGACTGCAATAATTTGCAAAGATAAAAGAGAGAATACCGGAATTTACTAAACTAAACCACCTGTCAATCGTTTTAAACAGTACATCCTGAGAGAGAGGGGATGTTAAGAGGTAGATGGATGGAAAAATGACGGGAAACTTACCGTTTTGAAGGATCTCATGGCGAATAGGTTTGCCATCATTGTCGAGAATCCAGGCGCAAGGCATGATTGAGCAATAAATCCTAATTTCAGTTCTGCTAGGCAAATGACGTCGTCACCCTGTTTCCAGTCCCACGAAGGAATGTTTAGTAAGTAAGCCTGAAATCACAGAAATAAGCCATTATATTAAAGCAGCATAAAAAAAAGTTGTCAAATTGATGATCAGGCCAATTTCTTTACTGCCCACATCGTCAAAACTGTTTGAAAAGCTACTTGCGAAACGACTGAAGCCAATCTTAGATGAAAGAAACATCATACCCACTCATAAGTTTGGATTCAGAAACAAACATTCCACAATTGATCAGGTGCACAGAATAACAATGATCATAGAAAGAACTTTAGAAGAAACAAAAGTATGCTCCTCCATATCCCTGGATGTGGCAAAAGCCTTCGACAAAGTTTGTCACGAAGGTCTACTCAATAAGCTGGATCGGCTACTACCCTTCGAGTATAGCAAACTATTAGGATCATATCTTTCTGACAGATACTTCCGCATAAAGCAAGATAATGAGTACTCAACCCTCAAACGTATTAAAGCTGGAGTACCACAAGGTAGTGTACTTGGCCCAATTCTTTACCTTCTATATACACATGATCTTCCGCAACCAGATGGTGTTACCGTTGCCTGAAACTTACTTTGTTATGGTACTGCATAAGCTGTATGATGACACGTATGTCATCACTGTAATTCTTAATGGAGATCACCCTCATGATGTTGGCTGCGTCCTCAGCATCCGGATCTTGACAATACTTGTTGGCCAACACAAGACAAGCGTCCGCTTCATGTACCTGTCACAACAAGCAAGCTATAGCTATTTCATCACACGAGAAACCAATTATATGATTAAATCTATATACATGAAGAAACTATGTCTACAGACGTGGGGGTAAAATTATAAACATGCAACATTCTTGTACTGAATAAAAACGAAACAGCGGCTATGTCTCGGCGAGCTCATCTTGACACTCGAAAACCGGATCAAAATGAGCTCGCTTCGGTGCTCCTATTCTAACGCATTCAGAAAACTTTCGAACTGTTGCTAAACTGTTAGTAGAAAATAACTGCTCAAAAACTAGCAGGCAAGAATAACGTTTGCCCTGCAGCTGGCCAACTTACCGACATTCATGGCCCATGTTTTGGGAAGCGCGCGACACACACGGGCGGTTTTAAGGTGAGAGGGGATGATTTAAGAATATCCAGGAGAGTCACTGTACCTGGTTTTATGGTGCTAGCAAAATGGTCTGGATTTTTTTTTTCGGTAGGATTTCCAAAACTCTGTCCAGTTAGAACGTACGAGTTGCTGAGCTCATTTAGGCAATGTATATTTCTTATACATTTCTTATTTTTCTTATTTCTTCGACGTAAATTTATTGATTATTTAGCTTCTGATGACGTACATACACTTACACGAGTGAGCTTAACAACAATCTGTTATTAGCAACATGTTATTGGTTTTGGGACCACTACAGAACGGTTAGTCAAGATCGAGTAAGGTAAACGCCCCAAACTCCGACAGGTAAAGATATCTGGCTATTCAGCTTTAAAGAAAATGAAGTCCTTACTCTTCTTCTAAATTCATTATACATTACAATATACTTAGATTTTACGTTGTTTATCGGTGGTTTAATGCTATTATTTCGCTTCATGTGCGATTACGAGCAAAGTAGTTGGGATACAAATTATTATTATACACGTTTATGGATCAGATACATTGGGTAATTAATTCTAAAAAGTACAGCCCTCTATCTATTTTAGTTTGTTCAGGAGGATTTTTGAAACTTAGATTTTACGTTGTTTATCGGTGGTTGAATGTTATTATTTCGCTTCATGTGCGATTACGAGCAAAGTAGTTGGGATACAAATTATTATTATACACGTTTATGGATCAGATACATTGGGTAATTAATTCTAAAAAGTACAGCCCTGTATCTATTTTAGTTTGTTCAGGAGGATTTTTGAAACTTATATTTTACGTTGTTTATCGGTGGTTGAATGTTATTATTTCGCTTCATGTGCGATTACGAGCAAAGTAGTTGGGATACAAATTATTATTATACACGTTTATGGATCACATACATTGGGTAATTAATTCTAAAAAGTACAGTCCTCTATCTATTTTAGTTTGTTCAGGAGGATTTTTGAAACTTAGATTTTACGTTGTTTATCGGTGGTTGAATGTTATTATTTCGCTTCATGTGCGATTACGAGCAAAGTAGTTGGGATACAAATTATTATTATACACGTTTATGGATCAGATACATTGGGTAATTAATTCTAAAAAGTACAGCCCTGTATCTATTATAGTTTGTTCAGGAGGATTTTTGAAACTTAGATTTTACGTTGTTTATCGGTGGTTGAATGTTATTATTTCGCTTCATGTGCGATTACGAGCAAAGTAGTTGGGATACAAATTATTATTATACACGTTTATGGATCAGATACATTGGGTAATTAATTCTAAAAAGTACAGCCCTCTATCTATTTTAGTTTGTTCAGGAGGTTTTTTGAAACTTAGATTTTACGTTGTTTATCGGTGGTTGAATGTTATTATTTCGCTTCATGTGCGATTACGACCAAAGTAGTTGGGATACAAATTATTATTATACACGTTTATGGATCAGATACATTGGGTAATTAATTCTAAAAAGTACAGCCCTGTATCTATTTTAGTTTGTTCAGGAGGATTTTTGAAACTTAGATTTTACGTTGTTTATCGGTGGTTGAATTTTATTATTTCGCTTCATGTGCGATTACGAGCAAAGTAGTTGGGATACAAATTATTATTATACACGTTTATGGATCAGATACATTGGGTAATTAATTCTAAAAAGTACAGCCCTGTATCTATTTTAGTTTGTTCAGGAGGATTTTTGAAACTTAGATTTTACGTTGTTTATCGGTGGTTGAATGTTATTATTTCGCTTCATGTGCGATTACGAGCAAAGTAGTTGGGATACAAATTATTATTATACACGTTTATGGATCAGATACATTGGGTAATTAATTCTAAAAAGTACAGCCCTGTATCTATTTTAGTTTGTTCAGGAGGATTTTTGAAACTTAGATTTTACGTTGTTTATCGGTGGTTGAATGTTATTATTTCGCTTCATGTGCGATTACGAGCAAAGTAGTTGGGATACAAATTATTATTATACACGTTTATGGATCACATACATTGGGTAATTAATTCTAAAAAGTACAGTCCTCTATCTATTTTAGTTTGTTCAGGAGGATTTTTGAAACTTAGATTTTACGTTGTTTATCGGTGGTTGAATGTTATTATTTCGCTTCATGTGCGATTACGAGCAAAGTAGTTGGGATACAAATTATTATTATACACGTTTATGGATCAGATACATTGGGTAATTAATTCTAAAAAGTACAGCCCTGTATCTATTTTAGTTTGTTCAGGAGGATTTTTGAAACTTAGATTTTACGTTGTTTATCGGTGGTTGAATGTTATTATTTCGCTTCATGTGCGATTACGAGCAAAGTAGTTGGGATACAAATTATTATTATACACGTTTATGGATCAGATACATTGGGTAATTAATTCTAAAAAGTACAGCCCTCTATCTATTTTAGTTTGTTCAGGAGGTTTTTTGAAACTTAGATTTTACGTTGTTTATCGGTGGTTGAATGTTATTATTTCGCTTCATGTGCGATTACGACCAAAGTAGTTGGGATACAAATTATTATTATACACGTTTATGGATCAGATACATTGGGTAATTAATTCTAAAAAGTACAGCCCTGTATCTATTTTAGTTTGTTCAGGAGGATTTTTGAAACTTAGATTTTACGTTGTTTATCGGTGGTTGAATTTTATTATTTCGCTTCATGTGCGATTACGAGCAAAGTAGTTGGGATACAAATTATTATTATACACGTTTATGGATCAGATACATTGGGTAATTAATTCTAAAAAGTACAGCCCTGTATCTATTTTAGTTTGTTCAGGAGGATTTTTGAAACTTAGATTTTACGTTGTTTATCGGTGGTTGAATGTTATTATTTCGCTTCATGTGCGATTACGAGCAAAGTAGTTGGGATACAAATTATTATTATACACGTTTATAGATCAGATACATTGGGTAATTAATTCTAAAAAGTACAGCCCTCTATCTATTTTAGTTTGTTCAGGAGGATTTTTGAAACTTTGATTTTACGTTGTTTATCGGTGGTTGAATGTTATTATTTCGCTTCATGTGCGATTACGAGCAAAGTAGTTGGGATACAAATTATAATTATACACGTTGTATATTGCAAACATATAAACGAAATTAATCAAACTGATAAATAGGGAAAAAGCTGATTTTTGGTAGTTTGGTACCTATCAATGATAATTGCTCATAACTTCTGCATTTTTCCATAGATTTTTATCGTAAACTCATTGGACCAACTAAACAGAAATACGTCGGAATTTAGGACAGTCTCTGAATTCGGGACGTTTACCTTACCTTTTTTTAGTGTGTTAGAAACAACATCTTACCACATTATCGGTAACTGGTAGCTTAACTGGACACAGTTTTAGTGACTGTCTGACAACATCTAGTTTTTTGTTTGTTTTATTACTTTGGATATGACGTAAAAATGCATAAACTGGACAAATCAAATTAAGGGTCGGATAACAGTTAAAAACAAAGTACTAAAGCATGTCATTGAATCATATAACTTTCTCTCTAACGTGTGAGTGAGAACTAGCTTATTAAACTTTATACCAACTGATTAATTCTAATAGTTACAACGATACAATTAAAATTAAATTTGTCAGTATTCTATATATATATACATGATAGAAACTGACTATTTTTGTGGTAGGATTGAACAAAGGGTGGGGATAAAGATAACACTGGTCATAGATAAAGGGCTCTGTCAAAATTATCAAGGTCAGGTTTGTCTAAAGTCTTACGGTTGATAATTCTAATCATATCGTTGTAACCCTATCAACCTCACACGTGAAAAATAAATCTGTAGTACCTATGTGTGTACCAAACAGTGTTGAACAGCTAGTAAAACAAAAACGTAACGGAACAGAAGGGAGGTTAAGAACGTAAAAAATTAATCTGTATTAAAGAGGTATAGAAGAAAAATAAAAAACAAGGATGAGAGAACACACGTACAATAAATATATGACGATAACGCGACAACGGTGAAAAGAAATAAAACTAGACATCGAGTTTGAGTCCTTCTGTGCTTACCTTGACCCTTTGGAGGTCAATTGGGTTCATGATGGTCCCTTGGAAAAACTCGACTGTCGTGAAATGACGCTTGAACAGACCTTCCAATTCAAGATCGGGCGGCTTCCTGCACATTTCGAACAATTTACCAACAAACATATACTCGACACTCTATCCAATGACTACCAATGAGGCCCAGGAGGTCATCGCTGACCATCTAGCCTGGTTCCACCTTCAGCTCACCTACGTGGTATCTGCATTTCGTCGGCGTTCGATATATACCATGCAGCTTTAGGCGATTTATAGTGGCTAATCCACAAATTCTGCAAAAGCTTCTTAGATTTTCCAAGTTTTTTTAGGCATGTTCTAATTATTGATGTCTTTCCTTGTTAAGAATTACGAACCCGTCCTCAGTGTAACGTGTTGGGTGCTTAAAGTTAAACCATGCAAATACTAAGACACAACCGCAAAGGGAAATATCAAAATTCAAACCCAGCTGGGCGTTAGCTGAAGGGGTGTTTCTTAAAGACGCAGTGAAAATTTCAGGATGATCGGCCCAATAGTTTTCGAGCATTTCGCGAAAAGACTGTTTCGTGATAAATGCGATTCAAGTTTCCAAGTCTAATGTCTCGTTTTTCATCTAATAAGGTTGATAATAACCTTCATGAGATAGTTTTGCGGTTGTGTTTAGTGAAATGGAGAACTTTGGTGAGCATAAACCGCATTTTTTCTTTAATTGGAAAATCTAAAAAGTGCAAAGAATAGGTACAAGTGCGGCAAGGTAGATAATAAAGCCAAAGTAACACACGTTCCAATGACATCTTATGTTCATGTTGAATATTGTAAATATTGGCGCATTGTTAAACAACAAAACTTAACAAAAAGAAATCAAAAAGAAAACCGAATGAAAAGAAAGAAACAATTGAGAGAACTCCTATGGACTATGATTTGGTATGGTACCTTGACGCGCTCAAGGTCAACTGCGTTCATCATTGTTCCCTGAAAAAACTCGACCGTTGTGTAGTGGCGCTTCAGCAACCCTTCCAACTCGAGATCGGGCTCTTTTCTAAAAAATATTAAGTCACAAACTTCACCCAATTTCAGCGCCCCACTGAACGCAGTAAAATATGCTATACAAATACGTTATACATGAAATAAAATAAATAATAAAACACTTTTTGGATGAAACATCAGTTCCTAAAACAAATTACACAAATAAATTTTTCTTGTAAAACAGCATTATTAAAAATCTGCACCATTCTCATTGTCAGGAATTTACTTTATCTAGAATGGACGGAATTGTACAAAATCGGGACAAACTAAAGTTTTAAAGCTTGGTGAGACCCAAAGTGCTCTCGAGTTTAGCAGAACTTTTAAGTGTGGAGTTTAAAGTCCCCTAGTCTAGGTTACCAGTGTTACCACAAAACTAAAAGTTGTTAGCCTAACCACAAAAGAAGTAAAATTTTATTTTATTTCAAATAATCACATTAAAACTTGTCGTACATTTTGAGGTTTGTTATTATAATTTTCGACACAGCTGACCCAAAAAAAAACGGTGGTTGATTATAAAAATCTCAGAGGACTAAATCACATTTACCACGCATGAAATCACCTGCTTTAAAATTCTATCAACTTTTGTAATTGTGGTTTATTGTTGCACTCGTGTACATGGAACTTTTTATTTCGATGCTAACTGCCACCCAAAACTGTATTAAAAAGTTGCAATTCATCCTGTCACCCTTGCCCTTAAAGACATTATTAATTACCAGATTTTGTCTGTTAATGCCCTTTTTTATACTGAAAGAAACCAAATCAAACACTAAAACAAAAATGTCGTTAAACATTTCCCAAAACAACGTAGGTATATCTAGAACATATTTTTTATTTCCTAATAAATAAAGGATGTCTCAATCATAATTAACCAATAAAATCCACCAAATGTGGCTATGCTTGTGCACTAAGTACTATGTCCTCAAATCAAATAAATAGTTCAGTACAGTAATTTAACTTTCAAATCTTGCTCTGTTATTGAGACATCCGTAATAAGTCACACAAAAATCTGATCAATTTATATCTAGAAATTGGTTTGTATCGTTCAACTTACCTATGTAGGAAAACCACTTCCACGTCGACATCCTCTCGATCTTCATGGAGGAAATCCTTCAGGAAATGCGAGACGGACTCGTAAGTGATGTGCCCGCAGACGACGATGTGCCTACGTCACACACAAATGCATTAGAAAAACCGGCCAGATGGCGCTAGATCCGGTTTCGCACTCAGCTAGTTACTCAAAAAACAAAAGTCTACATGCCACTCAACACTAGCCCTCGAAATAAGTCTAAAGTTCGCCAAAATCGTAACAAGAACGCACACAACAGAACGAGGGTGCAAAATATTATCTTTAATAGGGACAACGGGAGAATATTATATTTCAAAAAAAGGAGAAAAAAAACAGTACTTTTACCATAACATTAGACTAAGATACTCACTCTTTATTACACAAGACTAATCGGGTTTATATGGTGGTATATATGCATAAATAAAGGATTTCTATGAACTAGAGACTCTTGCAAGAACGTCTTTATAGGTTAGTTTGTTATTACGAAGCTTCAGATCATATGGATTTGGTACCGCTGGTTGTCGTGCGTGGTATCATAAGAGGTATTCGTGACACCAGCTGTAGCAAAACCATGTAAGTTCTGCATCTAATTCTTGATTTGTGAGATTATTCGTGATTTTCTTTGTGAGGGTTCAGTAAACAGGCTTGACAATACCAAATATGAAATATCGTATCCTGGTTGAAATAGGTACAAAAGATGGTTGTATATTTAGTAAAAAAAATAAAAAAACTGTTTAAAATTGTGCCATCGTGTTTATAATCAATACGGATAGTAGTTAAAATACACGGGTTCTGGGCCAAGCGATGGACCAAATTGTGGGAACCAAGCGGTGGAGATTGACAAAAATACAATTTAATATTTATAAGCTCTTATTCTGTCGTTTCGATAGTATTGACACCTGTGTTTGAAGGCTACTAAAACACAAATACTCCTGAATCATTTTTACATAAGTTGTACAAAAATGTAATGCAGCAAATTTGTCCAAAAACCTCAATTTTTTTCTCGTAATTTCCTGAAATTTTTTTCTGAAACGCCCTGTAGAAACGGATATTATATTTCGTAAATGGACATAGTCAAGCTTGGCGTGAAATAAACAATTGACGTAACAAGTAACAAGACATCACGAACGTTGCAGAGAACAAACAAGAAACTATAAACTCTATTCTATGGTACTATCTTGTAGTATACAGGGTGAGTGCCTAAATCACAGCCTGGCCACGCACAATAATCTGTACGACTGTGGCGTCATGCCAGCATGCATGCCACTCATCATCTAAACATCATCACGTCATAAACAAAGACAGAATGAAAAAGAAAGATATGTAATATATCGAAAGAAAAACAGAAAACACCCAAATCGCTGTATAAAATCGTCTCTTTTCTCAAAAAACATCGAATAGGTAGTCAAAAATCATCTAACTTTATAATGTATATGTATATATATATAGGGAGAGTATATAGGGGAAACAGAAACAACAGATAGAGAGAGAGAAAGAGTACACCGACATGACAACATCGGACAACAAAACTGGTGTCTTGGGGGTGGTGGGGGGCGCCCAAAAACAAAAGAATACGGTATCAAGCGTGCAGGACACATTTATGTAAACAATGTACAGCAACAAAAAGGAGAAATAATAAACGTCAAAGAAAAACGGGACGACAGAGACTACACCGTCTTCTTAACTTAATTGGGACATAGGTAACCAACTGGGACAAGGTAACCAATTGTTATTGGCTACCTATGAGCCACCTATAAGTACCATATAGGCTACCCAATGTCAGTTGAGCAAACGGCGTAGTCGTGTTTAATCTTTTTCTTTTTGTTTGTTTGTTTGTTTGTTTTTTGTAGCTCCTCACCTTCTGCCTCTTTCGTTCTTCAATGTGCCACCATATTTTGGCCTTGTCCCGATCAAGTCAATAATCTCTGGGATACAACTGGCAAAAATCGCCTAAATCGCCAGCAAAAGGATAAAATAAGACAAACAGTCGCATCACTTCAAGGACACACACGAGGTACATATTCTGGCCGTCACGTCAATGATCAATGACGTCATTGGCGGACGACCGCGTCATCACTGGTACCGCATATTCGTCGTCGAATATGCGTCTACCAACCATGACCTAATACAGTCAACAGTGTTTTGCAGAAAGCTAGGAATTTTACAGAGGAACATCAGGAAGACCGGGTACAGGTCATCGAGTGAAAAGAGTGATTCTGTTACATCGTCCGACACAAAACAAAAACGGTCCAATCGCTGAATTTTATAGAGGAGCCTTAAAGGGTACAATTTCTTCGATTTAAACTAAAAAACAACTCAATTTAGTCCAATTTTCGTCTCCCATAACATCGTATTACTTTTTTTGGCAGTATGTCACGAAAATCAGTATGCGGTCCTTAGATTTTAATCAAATTTTGCGAAGCTTTAGTGTTTTATACATATTAAAGTATTGACGTGACATTTAGAGTCAAGATTGACTCATTGATGCAGAACTGCACTTACCTGCATAGATGAGCCACCGCTCCGTGACTTATTTATGCAGAAATTCACTTAGCTGCATAGATGAGCCACTAGTCTGTGGCTCATTTATGCAGAAATGCACTTAGCTGCATAGATGAGCCACCGGTCCGTGACTCATTTATGCAGATATTCACTTGGCTGCATAGATGAGCCACCGGTCCGTGACTCATTTATGCAGAAATGCACTTAGCTGCGTAGATGAGCCACCGGTCCGTGACTCATTTATGCAGAAACACACTTAGCTGCATAGATGAGCCACCGGTCTGTGGCTTATTTATGCAGAAATTCACTTAGCTGCATAGATGAGCCACCGGTCCGTGACTTATTTATGCAACAACGCACTTACTTACATAGTTGAGCCACCGGTCCGTGACTCATTTATGCACAAATTCACTTAGCTGCATAGATGAGCCACCGGTCCGTGACTCATTTATGCAGAAACGCACTTATCTGCATAGATGAGCCACCGGTCTGTGGCTTATTTATGCAGAAATTCACTTAGCTGCATAGATGAGCCACCGGTTCGTGATTCATTTATCCAGAAATGCGGCATGGATAAGAAAGTTTGATTAAAATCGCAAATCGCTCCTGAGGTATGTATACTGACCCTAATTTTGTTAATTTCACTGCGTCTTTAAGATAATGGTAAACACTAAAAATCTAACGTCACAACGCAAGAAAATCACTCTATAATTACATGGAAGCGTACTCGATCCCAAACGGCAAAATTTCTCTACATACAATCAAAATAATTGTCGTTGTATCGTCAGAATTTTATGCAGTATACAGGGCGATTTCTAAATACGCGCGCCAACAACACGAAAATAATAACATCTACTGCGTTACGTTCTAATTATCCTTGCGTATGCATCACCCTGTATAGTTTAAATAATAGTTTTACGTAAAGAATTTAGGTATTAATTTCTTCCTACTGGGTTCTCTTCGATATGCCAGATTAGATTTTGTCGACTCTAGTCGAAGTTGCGCGTTTGATAAAATTTTGATAAAAATTCAAAATTTAAATAAAAAATTGCAATCACCCTGCACATTCGTTCGTTGTAATAAAAATAGATCAAGTCAGCGCACGGTGCGTGGCAATATCAGGCTGTGCAGGCGGCTATATAGTGCTACTAAATTCACTAAAAATTAATTACAGGGCCAGCTAGAACTAATCTGTAAGTAACCAGGCGTTTATTTTCAGACCATTCGGTATGCTTGTAAATCCAACAAGAGAGAAATTATAATAATCACCCGGTATATATAATGCTTATTCATATTTAGAAGCATACCGAAAGCCGTTTTGGTAAATTTTGGAGCCAGGGCATGCGAGATCAGAAAAATGTACCTATTGTAATAATAATCATAAAAAATAATAAGAAATAATAAGAAATAATAATAATAATAAACGGTGTGTTTTGCGGCTCCAAAAATATCAGTGATTTTGAGAATGACAAAAATGATATTTTTGCAGCTGGGTCAAATCAAAGCGGAAAATTGTGCTACTTGTCAACACAAAGAAACTCAAAGAAACAAAAGAAAAGTTGTCAACATCAGCCGCATTCCGGGTCGTCCGTGTTAAGAACGTAAATATCGGGAAAACGAACAAAATTGAACGGAAAATAATGAGGCTAACACTGCTGGCTTTTAATTTTTTTTGCATTTTTCAAGACTTTTTTCTTATTGTTTCTGATTATTATTCATAATGGCGTTCTTTAAATATTTTGGTTTTCTTTTTTTATTATATTTAACTGCATGGGGGTGGTAGCTCAACCTATGTCATGTGTGGTATCATTAGATAGACATTTCAAAAAAAGAAACTTAACGAGTAAATTTAAATTCTTTAAAAGCCAGCAGTGTATCGGAAGTATAAAATGAAAAGTTCGTGTGGTGTTCTGTAGTGGTAGTATATAAGTAATAGCGGCCTTTGTTTGTTTGTTTGTTCATAGTACCTGCGTCTAATGTCTTTGCTGTATTTCCCAGCGTACTTCGGTCGATTTGCAGCCAACTCTGTGATTTCCGGGATCCAGCTTGCAAATACAGCCTACCAACCAACCCATAAACACCCAATCAGGCTCCTCCATGGACCCGTTTATCATTTATTTTATATTTGTTAACATAACACTTTGGCATTCAAGGTATTAAACTGCGGGGATTGGGATCGATAATCGGCCTCTTAGTGACCCAAAAAACAATTTCCGATACCGTTTTGTGAGCGTCTCGCTTCGGAAAAGAGTATTATAAAGATATCTCCGGCACCTCCGCCAAAATTTACCGATGCGATTTTTATCGATTTAAAAGCGGAATTTAATTTTTGTTTTCTCGGATTATGAAAACTTGGTATCTCAGATATATTACCTGAAAGTTTTAGAAAAAAATTGCGGAAATTAGCTGAGGTATAACGAAATATGTTTACAATACTTTTTCCTGAATATCTTGTATAATAACCGGAAATATAAGAAATTACCTAATCACATAAATCTTGTATAACTCTAAAGTTTATCAATTTCTACAAAAGAGATCGTGCCTGATGAGAAACAAGACAAATAGGGTACCAAAATAACAAATAAAACGAGAAATTGTATGTTATTTTGATATCTTACGTTAAACATAGCTATTGTTAGGTGCTCTACTTCAAGAAAAGATTGATTAAAAACCACTACATACTTGTTAGTGCAGACTTGTACGAATGTGTATTAATTAATAATTAAAATGCAAGCTGTGTTATTACCAAAAACAAAATCAAAAATTTGGTGTGCTGGCTGGCTGTGTTGATCCAACAAAAAATCTTCTCCATAATTTTCTTTTACTCTCGATAAATTTAACTTGTTGATAAGGCATGCAGTATTTTGATAGTTCTTGTAATTTATAAATTGTCGTACACTGTTTAAAACTATAGGGGAACACTTTTTTCAAACCCTATAACTTTTTAAATATTAGCCTTACGCAAATCAAATTTGGTATACTTCAACGGCATATATCTAACTAAAGAAAATTACAAAAGCAATGTTACAACTCTTAGTTACGTCTTAGTTACACTTAAAATTGTAAACTAATAACGCAAAACAAATTATAGAATCGATTTTGCTTTCCCATTCCTCAATCGGGGCTTGTGTCAATTCTTGCGAACACTTCGGCCACGCTGATCCCACACGTGTTCAATAGGATTCAGGCCAGGAATGATGCCTAGGACTATTATTTATAAAGTTACAGGTTTTGCAAAACGTGTTCCCCTATTTTTTTAGCAGTTTTTCTATTATTAGTATCACATCGCGATAAAACAGAATTTGGTTAATGTTAGTAGCTAGTCAACAGTAATGTGTGATGTTTAGACAGTTTTTAAGAAACTATTACCATGCATAAAATCGTGTAGTGTATTTTTTGTTCGCTCTCGATATTTTAAGAAACGAAAACAAAAACAAAATTCTCTTGAAGTGGGTCGTCAACACTTCGGGTCATTAGTGTTGGCCAGGAATACATTAACCATATTTTGTGACGTCAGTGTTGCTCAAAAACGTTTCATAACTACCTTGAGGTTGATGATAACTACATAAGTAACTTTTTTAGTTTCTTAATTTGATTTAAATGAAACTAGTTTCCGATTATCGATTATCGAATGCGTTACCTTGGTAACTGATGGCTTCTATTGATACATGTCTCCGTTCATTATTGAATTCCAATATACGTTAAATAATTAAGTAATGGGAAAGACTAGTCTGTCTATTGGATGTACAAAAAGAGAATTGATATTAATTTGGCTCATGAAACTGTCTCCTTTGAATATCTTGGTCATTTGGTTTTTTGGATTTTTTCGAAACAAACTTGAGCAACACACGTCTTTTGAGCAAAGGTTAACAAGTCCAAATTTATACCTTTTTCCATGCTCTCTGTTATATTCCCCACAGTACTTGGACCTAGTCCCTACTAGATCTATGATCTCTGGAATGCTACTAGCAAAAATAGCCTGCAAAATAACCATGTCGAAATTAAATCTATAGTGTGCTATGTTCGGAAGCAAGAACACGATTTGCTGGAAAGCGCTGTTAATAGAAAAGCAGTAAAGATGCACTATAAGCTGTTGACAGTTTACTGTCTGTCGTAATTTTTTTTAGTAAACTAAGAATGCCTGTAAGCCACAATATGTAAGAAAGCCTGCAGTGCACAGATATGGCATGCATCTCTTTTAATTTTGCCGAATGGGACGATTTTTTAATTAATTAATAGTTTAATTTAATTAATTAAGACATTGAATATAAATTTTATAGATTGAATCGTTTCGAAACTTAGAGGCTGATTGTATTTTGTGAGGATATGCACAGGGAATACTACCAAAGGGTTTAACACTGATACTTTCTCTGTATTGACGATCAAACTTCTCAGTTTGAGCATCAATTAATTATAAAATTTTTACTCGCTTATAGAATAGAACGGAAACAAAAAACGAAATAATTTGAAAATAAAAGATTTAAAAAGGTTTCTCGTAAATAATAGTAAGCATATAAGCACCATGACAAGCAACATGGTTGCGGATAACTTCATATCGTTCGATTCTTTGCAGTATATTTAATAATATATATACAGTCAGTCCCAAAATTCTTCATACACCACACGAAAATGAGAAATTCAAGCAACTACAAAATAAACTTTCCACCAGTCCTTCAATCAACGATATCGCGCGTCGGTCTGTGAGAGACATTCAACACGTATTCCTATCGCATGTGAAACTTTTTAATGTTTTTTTAGATTTATGACTTTTGTCATAAACTCAGTATAATCTACTACTGAACTAGTTTATTTCACTAGAAAACTGTTTTTCAATAAATTCAGAACGTTGGCAATATGCAATGGTTCACAAAAGGCGCTGTAATTAGGACAATTTTAGAGATAAGTCAATGCATAAAAGAACAAAATGGCCGTAAAAGATGCGTCTTTCATATAGAGTGTTCGCAATTTCTATGCCATTACTTTACTAACACACAGGGTGAGTCAAAAACGAGGAAATTATTTTGGTAGATTCTTGAATTTGCCATTTTTGTGTGGTATACGAAGCCTTCTGTGATTGACTATATATATATGGTTAGAGAACGGGAAGTAACAGAAGTAATAGGTCGGATGTATGTCGATATATGTCAGAAACGGAAGTACAGAAATCGAGGCGGAAGTAACGAAAAAATAACTCACCAAGCCAACAAGCAGAAAGAATACTAGGAATGTTCTTCCTAACACCGTGTGGCAGTAGACGTCACCATAACCAACTGTCGACATGGTGACGATTAAGAAGTAGACGCACGTCCAGTAGGGTAGGGGGTGCGGATTGTCAAAGTCTAAAGGATCTCCAGAGTTCTCTAACTGCAATAGAGAACACACAAATTAATTTTTTTAATTAATCCTATCGACTGCGCCAGTTGCACCCATGGGAAATCTGGTCAGAACGGCGCATTTATACTTGAATAGGACCTTAGTTTAATATTCTAGAATCTCCTCGAAGGCGTGGCCCGTTGAATAAATTAATAGAGCTCTGCTAGGGGCAGTAACCCCTTCGCAGCCATCTAGGTCGTCGGTCGATTGATAGAGATATAACGAATAAATAGCCAACGAAAGAATAAAATAAGATTTTTTAAGATATATCGAACAGTTTTTTTAGTCAATCCTATCGACTGCGCCAGTTGTACAGTTTTCACATGATTGTGAAAGTGATTGTATGACTTACCAAGTGAATGATTCCTGCTGCTGTCAGCCATACGGATATAAAAATTGACACTAACTGAGCAAGTCGTATGGAACTGGAAGTTTTCAGTATGTTGAGGTACTGTAGGATGTCTGGAACGGTCATGAGTCGCAAGGCGCGAAGAAACCGAAGGCCTAGAATAGAGAAACTGTTAGAATTTGCATAAAAAATACGAAAAATTGATGTACTTCAGGAATTCAGGAATTGCTTCAGGAATTGTATAATATCGTCAATAAGAAACTGTTGACAAACACTATCTGAGAATAAATTTCTTGTTTCTAAAACTTGCAGATGTGTTTATTACTAAATTTGATGGAAAAGTGATGGCCTTCATCAAAATACTGGTGTTGCTCTTTTATGTCGTATGTGCCATTCGCAAGATAGAACGAGCTACAAAATGGCGGTTTTTACGTTGGGTCAAGATGATTATAAACTGAGATACCATCAAAAATGTTTACGACTTCTTTGCCCTATTTTATTTCCAGACTAATAAGAATATCACCCGAAATATTGGAAAATTCGTAACGTCTATATTTTGAAACGTAACTACTCTTTAAGTAAAGCTCCATTTTATTGAAATTAAATAAGATTTCTTTTTGGTTTCTATAGAAAATTAACTTGTTTGTTAATTCAATTTTAGTAACTTTAGTAACATCGAAGATACGTACTGGAATGCCCTAAAAAAATTTAGGACGTCACAATGGGTAACAGTAAGGTAGGATATTAAATTTCATTAAATATATGTATTTTGATAATTAAAAAGGAGAATTTGTTTCAAATAACAAGTCGTTTCAAGCATTTTGTGTTGTTCCATACTGTGCACGCTTACTGTGTGTACGAATATGCGTAACAAAAGAATAAGAGTTAAAAAAATGAGCACCACCCGGATTTATAGTCCATATTCCAATTTAAATGTGACACATATAAAACAGTTGATAATAAATGGTTTATGCCTTAAGCCACACAAAAACAAAACGTAATGGTTTAGTTAAAAAAAAGCTTCCGATTGAAAAGGGTTCTAATTTACATTTTTTTTTGACAAAATACAATGCCTTTATAATTTTAATAATATTGTCGAATACAAGCTTTTTTTTCAGTTGTTAACTTCTTATTTTACTTCATTTTATGTGTGTCAGTACATACTTTAAAGCCTCGAGCTAGCCACGATTTGAAAGATATTTTGAAACATCAGAGTTTGACACTGCTGTATAGTATGATAAAACCATATGTGTGGCCACATCAGATTTTTTAGATAAATAAATTTTGAGTTTATTCAGTCTTTTCTCACAGAAAAGTGAATCTAAAAACCCATATTAATTTAATTATTATAAAAATATAATAATATATTATATATTTTCTAGTTATTAATTAAGATAGACTTACTATCTCGAAAATTTTATATGATACAAATCCTTGGAAATATTGCTTGCCATCAAAAAAGAATAATAAGTCAACAACAAGTTTTAGGTATTATAATTCTAGCTATATAGTTTTTCAATTACTTAATGAGTCGATATGGTAGACGTCGGAGGCAAAAAATAAGGTTATTAGCAAGAAGCAGCTGATTGGGTCATTAGTGTCAAATATGCCATGTTTATCCAGCGTCGGGGAAAGGAAATTGATGTGACGTGTCAACCGAATAACCTGTATGTGTGCGACAGCGTCGCCCTTGTGTGTGTCTGTGTGTTACTGTGTGTGTACGTGTGTGTGCGCCCATCGAAGCGATATAATTAGCTAATTACCTATCCACGTGCGGTCCAAATAAATTGATACAAACGACGGGGGTATCGTAAAATAATCTACGAACGAGTACATCTCCAACATGAACCATAATTTGTCGCTAGCAGCTATAAACTGTAAAAAAAACAACAGAAAAGTAAAGTCACAGTACGCGAAGAGACAAAATCTAGCGGTTGTACTTACTCTTATAAAAAAATACACCATAAAAAATATGTTGAAGGCAAGATCTATCTGTTGCGTGATGTTGTTGCTCCATTTTAAGCAACGTTCAACACCCTCACTGAAAAAAAAAAACACAAAAGAAAAACGTTTGTCACAAGAAGGTATATAAAAATGAAATGAGAGGGGTCCAAAAGCGGAACCTTGAGGAACCCCTAACCCATCCCAACACGTTTAGCATACACATTATACGCAAATAACAATCTAAATAACAATCCAGGTAGTAATAACTGGTAGTTAACTGAATATATTTGATGCTATTATAATTTAATGATGATTTTAAGGTTATAAACATTGTTGTTTTTAAATGAACGGCATTGGTCCGGTCCAACGAAATGCGGACGCGTGCCAACTCTTCCTGGGTATACATATATATTTTGCCCAAGATAGAAAACACAAATGTCTAATGCTCAGTGGCGTGCGGTGTATTTTGTACATAAGGTGTGCAGTAGAGAATAAATGTCAGAACTTCGAAAAATACACGCAAAATTGTTACAGAAAAAATCACGTAAATATCTGGCTTACTCTGAAGAATTTTTTGGAGTTTAAATAACGCATAGGTAAAAGTCCGTTCAAAATTTGTTGGCAGTTTTTGAAGTAGTAGTACCTATACGCAATGTCTCGGTTGGTTGTAAAAATCGGACACCGGACAAATAAATTAGTGTGTTCTGCCACCGTGCGTTGCATTGTGCATTGCACGCTCTGCACGTATGGACCGCACGCCACTGCCAATTGTACTTTCAAATGCTAAGCTAGGGATATTTTTAGCTGATAATTGTTTGATAGGAAATACAATAAAAATAATTTTTGATTATGTGATAATGTGGTTGATGTAGTTATGTTATTGTAGTAATAGTGTAATTTATCTGTCCAGTTTGAAACAAATTTGACTTGTTTGGAGCTATTGTTGTTTTCAGATCTGTTAAATCAGCAGATCTAAATGTGATCCGATAAAACGATAAAAAATCTTATAAAACAAATTAAAAATAATTATTAAATAATCAACACGTTTCAGTAATTCAATAATTCCAACTACACAAGAAGTAATTTCTTCGTAGATCTACCAGAACTTTGCCCCATAAATATTTATGATAAACACATGTATAGATAAATCAAATATTTGTCGCTTAAAAATCTATATCGAAAAAAGTGATTGATTCAAGCACTGGAATATGGCCAAGTTTGTTGAATTCGATGTCCAAGAAATAATAAATGATAAAACCATCAATGATATATGTTATAAATGTGTTTAATACTCACTTCGATGCATCGATAAAGTAGATTATTAGCGAAGCGATGCTTAGGACAAAAACCAGTACCACCTGAAACAAAAGAAAAATAACATTAGAATTTATTTTTTCTACTTTGCATATATACGCCAGCATGACGTTTTCGGTGATGTTTTGCGACTGAATTTTATTCGTTTAACTTTAGCAATTAATTACTCCGGAAATAATACATAGATTTGAACGAATTAAAAAGTAAAATCACCTGCGGAATGCTAGTTTTCAATGTGCATTTTTGTAAAATCATTTGATTGCGGGGAAGGGAGGCGTCAGCGGTGCTGTTATGTCGGAGAGAACCGACACAGCTGAGAGAACCGGGGCAGCTTATTGTCAATACACAAAAAGAGCGATAACTTGTCAAGGTAGTAATTTTAACTAACAATTAAATTCTTAATTTTTGCATAATTTTGATTATAATATGTGACCCGGTACGAGAGAAATCTCTTCTATCGATTGGCGTTTATATTTTCTTCAGTTTTATACAATAAGGTTGTAAACAAGATTTTGATGGAAGCGGATAGATCTAATAATAGGGAGTTAGCAGATTTTCCGATTAGTGGTGAATACTAAATTAATTTTGCTTGATAAACCCAAAAAATATTTAAAAAGTATGCCCGATTTTGTTATATAAATATTCAAACAATTATAAAAGTTTCAACAGTTTATTTATTAATAATATTTAAATACATGCACAAACTATATAAAATAAATACAACTCTTGATATATTACATATATTACAAACGTCAGCTCTGAGCGTATAAAACTTAGAAATATCAAAAACTTTTACTAATTTAGCATCGTAAATTTGTAGACACAGATTATTTTGCAGATCGTTCATTAATTTTAAAGCTAGTCCCGAAACTTGATTTAAATTGCCAAGAATTTCCATGGGACTTCCAAATGCCTGTTCGTGGTTCTGTTATCCTTATTGACTCATTTTGCCATTATTTTTGAATTCGGTAATCTGTCGCCGGATATCCAAATTTCTTTGGCGAGGCATAATCGCCGTGTCGCTATATGTATTGTGTCCGTAAACACTGTTCTCCTAGTAACTAACGCACGTGCGATCCGCCACTACTTCCAGCGTCGCTGTCGATCCCTTCCCCCGCTCGCCCGAAAGACCGAAGAGCGCCGCGTCAATTTCAGCAATCATGAGATGCTTCAACTCGATCTTTTGAAGGGAAAATGCAAGATAAACAATGATTATGTAATAAGCTTTAAGCCTATGAATTAGTGGGTAGCCTATAGTCTATATTTCATTATTCTTGCTCTTCTAATAAAGGAGTTTCTGGCATTGCATAATATAGTTTTTTGTGGGTCAAGCACTAATCCAATGAATTTACAAAAACGCACATTGAATGCTAGCATTCCGCAGGTGATTTTACTTTTTAGTTCGTTGAAATCTATAGATTATTTATGGAGTAATTAATTGCTAAAGTTAAGCGAATAAAATTTACGGGTAAATGTCTAAGTAACTAATCGGTCACCGCCAAACACTTCGATTCTGACTATTATAATTATTAGACCACTATTTTTAAGTTACCGTTTAAGGTTATGTTTCTATATCTATATCCTTTATTCACTGGTTGCCATGTAAGTTTTTATCACAGTAGGAACTATTACAAATTTACGAAAATAAAAACCTAAGAAAATAAAATTACCTTAATAGAATTTTTGTTATCTACACGAAGTCTTTTAGTTCAGCTTTGGCTAACACGCAAACTTTGCATAATTTTCCGCATTTAACGATACAATCACTGCGTTTATGTTTAACCGTTAACCGTTTTGTGGCTAAGGGGAAAATTTTACCTGAATAACGTCAGGTTGTTAATTCTGAGTGGTACTGCAGGTCTGCTTTTAGTGTTACTGGTGGCAGGGTAATAAAAAATAAATATGGTTTGCACTTACCATAAGATTCGGTACCCTAAAACCCTATACAAGGTGCGCATTTACTAATATTTTTCGAGGTGTAAACAAGAAAAATAAATGGCTTTAATATTTTAAATGTAATTGTCCCAAAAATTACTTAACCTGTCTGAATTTGTGGCGTTTACCTTACTATTGTTGTCTGTCGAAAATCAAGCGAGGACAGAATCAATACAACAAGCTGTTATTAATCTATAGAACGACAAGCAATTCTGGCCATACGCCAGAAGAGGGCAAATGAGTAACAGAGAAAGCAACAGCACCATTATAACGTGTCTGTCTGTTAAATAACGCCCTAGAGTGTTTAATAATTCGGTTAGTACTGTGGTTTACCGCAAGATCAATTCTGGTCTGCGTTGAGTTGTAAATTTTCAACGTACCCACAGAAAAAATATAAATAACCCACCTAATGATAGACATACTGGTCTAGTTCTGTGCTATTTTTAGGTTATTTGTTCTAAATTTGGAGTTTCTCCGTTTAATTCTTCGCTTCTACTAACATACGAGCGTGGGTGGTACCAATAATACTAAATAATGACAAAATAACTGCTAGGGACCAAAATCTAATCGATATCTAACTGTGTGTGACGTTTAACCTCAAAAGTGACAAGCGATCAGCTGATCTACCGGTCGCCATATTGATCGAAAAGAAGCCCGAATACAATGTCGGGTATTCGGGTTATTTCTGTACGGTTGACAAGAATTGTGTCGCATAAATCAAAGAAGGTTGTGCGTGACTCACGGGTAACAACGGCGGGGCCGTTGATATAAATCTGTTTGTATAGAATCAAACATTAAACAATGCACCGGCGCGGCAGGGTAAAGTAAACTTATTATATTGATTGTTTTGTAAGGAGAAAAAACGGGGTATTTTGCATTAAAGAACACCATATGGTTGCAGAAGATCATGTGTCATGGAGAAGGTACATATTGTAAGTCCGTAAAATAACTTCTACGTCCCTTTTTGTTAAAATATTTAAGGGTAATATATCGATTTCTACTTGCAAGAAATTGTTTTCGAGTTAATACGAGATTTCTGGTCCGGCAGGCATTCAAGCATCTCCGGCAAAATCAAACATGAAGGAAATACTTTTATATTATTGTAAATAATATATCGTCGGCTTAAAGGTAAAATGGTAAAAGTCACTAACTAACAATTTGTTATATTTTATTGAAGCACGAATTAATTGTGGCCAAATGCTGATAAATGCGTATCTAAACGACAATACGATCAATATGTGTTATTAAAATAAGTTCAATAAATTCTTAGAATCCATTAATTCTCTGGAAAATGTCATTATATTTATTGGTATTCTATTGTAGTCAGGTTTTTGTAATTATTTGAAATGTTAGTTGGTTACTTTTACTTTTAACCAGACGATATGCAGACAGAGACATATCTTTGTTGAATTTTACATATTCAATGTTAATGACACATGTCAACGATATTGTAACGGTATGTCGACGATATTTTTGCCATTTTTGACACCAAGAAGTGCAGTATTCAAGATTTTCTTCTCGTTTTGAATTCTAAATTCAACACCATTAAAAAGTTAAGTCTACAGTAAAGACTGTAGAACAAGAAGTTAACGGCCAACTTCCATTTTTAGATACTCTGGTAGTCAGGAATAGCAAAAATATAATAGAAATTGACGTGTATCGGAAAGATACTAACACAATCAGGTTTATCCCTAATGATTCGCAGCATCCTTTTCAACAAAAATTGTCTTTTATTAGTTGTTTAGTAAATAGGTTATTGAAATTTCCATTGTCCGCAGATAGATATCAGCAAGAATTATTGTTTATTAAGAATGTTGTCATACATAATGGGTACCCTGAGAAAATAGTTGATAGAATGATTAAGAAGCAGAATCAAAAAATGTATGTAAATCAAATATCTACTGTAAATACTTTGTCTGTAGAAAAGAAGAAATATGTTAAAATACCGTTCGATTGTGCATATACAAGGGGTTTGAGAAGTATTTTTACATCACAAAATCTCTGTATAGCATATTCGACTCATAATAGCATAAAAAAACCTTCTTGGAAACCCAAAGGATAAGGTAGATGTACTTGATAAATCTGGTATATATTGTATCAAATGTCATGACTGTGAAAAAGAATACGTAGGCCAGACTAGAAGAACAATTTTAACTAGGTTCAAAGAACATGTAGCTCATTTTAAATATAATCGTTTTGAAAAATCTAGTGTGGCTCAACATATTTTAGACACAGGTCATAAAGTAGTTGTAGATGACTTAAAACTTGTAAAAGCTGTGTCAAATAATAGGGAACTAAACAGCTTGGAAAGTATCTTTATTCACTTGAATAGAGATAAATTAATAAATTCAGACAGGGGTCCCATACCTAGTTGGCCATTGTTTGACCTGCTTTAATTAAAACTTGTTTTTTACGCTTCAATGATCAAAATTCACTGAGGTGTGAACAACAAATGGGTATGTATAGGGTAATGTTTAACATGGACGTCACTTCCACTAGTGATTTGCTTGGACAATATCCAGTAAAGATACTATGAAGTGCTAATCTCTCTTTTCCTCTTTTTAGGTTCTACTGAAGATGGCAACATAGTTGCTGAAATACGTATTTAGGTTCTAGAATACTTGTTGTGGTTAGGGGTTTATAATTTTATTATATTCAATGTTATTGAAATTATTTTAGCATATAATAGTATGATGGCCGTACATAGGTAAATTTTCTAGAAAAAGATAGTTGAAAATTAGTGTTACATCGTATATTTTATACAGATTTTGAGGTTTCTGGGAGACGTCTTTACGTAATTTACGTAATTTTGTCTTACGTAATTTTGAGTTCGCATTCGTATTCAGGGCAAATAAAGTTCCAGAGTACATTTTATATTCCATTTACAACCTCCATGCTACTCAAAATTATCAATATTTGCAATTTCAATTATGGTCTTTAAGCCATAAATTTTCTTCCGCTGCCATTAACACAATTAAATGTTATATTAAAATAACTTTCAAATATGGAATTGCCATTACATCAATACCGGATGTCGTAAAATAAAGTTCAACGTTGTAGATTTCTTATTATTTCTTATTATTATTTCTTATTATTATTTCTTATTATTAGGACAGTGTCTGAATTTGAGATATTTACGTTATGACGTTCTAATAGCTATCGAAACTTAACAGCTACTGTGTGGCATCGCCAATATCTACACTCTGCGTCCTACGACACCTGTTTGGGCTTGCCAAGAGCCATAACCGTTGATATTAACGACCAATAACGATTCGGTTGTTTGTCAAATCGACAAACAGTTTAAAAGGTTATTACCAGGTCAGCTAACACAATTTCTCCGTCGCCCAAGCTGAATTCATGACGCAATGCCGGGTTTCACAGCTGCAACTAATCGATCCAAAGTTTGGCTTCGAACTACCAGCTGTGCGAATAAAATCTATCGACGAAATTATTAATGAAGATCTGAAGACTGATGACCAGATCCGATGATCAAATAGACGAGAAAACTCCTGGAAATAACCAAGCAAATCTATATACAGATATAGAAAATAATGTCGACCTTCTTTCTATTTGACTGTGTATTTCCCTATATTTATTTGAATCAAAATTTGATTGGTTGATCTTTTCTGTTTGTAACAAAGGGACTAAATCGCTTGACCACTGGTATTATTTAATCTCAGCGTGAATTAAGACACCGCTGAGCTTCTAAGTTGGCGCTAAAGCTCTTGGACTGAAAGACTGATGGATTCTAGTGCGTGAAAGTAAACAATTCGTCGGCTATTTATGCCTCCCTGGGTGCCGTTGTATTCTCCTATAAAACTGTAGGCTATATTTTTCAACTGCCTCCTAACGCCATCGATCGAACCTAATGGATATTGCCTCGATTATTGTTGCGGTGTTTGCCTTTCAAACAAATACTTAGCATTCGAAAATTGTAAATAAACCGTCGTTCTGGTCGTTAGACAAATTATGCCATCGTTATAATGTCTTACACAGTTAAGAGTTACACCTTTTTTTATACAATGAGTTATTATTTTTCAAAAATCTGTCTTATTCCCTAAGATCAATAATTGAGAGCAAAAGGCTTGTTCCAGACCTCTGCCCTTAAGGAAAAAAGCAGTAGTGCCGCAAGGTAGTGTTTTAGGGCCGGTTCTTTACCTACTCTACACCAGTGACCTCCCAGCATTAGAAAATAATACTGTCGCAACTTCTGCAGGCGACACGGCTATCCTAGCTGTTGGGAACAGCAATGAAGAAACGACGAGAAAACTCCGAACAGCTCTTGGCCATTTTCAGGTCTGGACAAAGAAAAACGGATCAAACTGAACGAGCTCAAGTCAGTACATGTTGACTTCACCAACAAGCAAATACAACACATCCAGGTTACTATTAATAACCAAATAGTACCGTACGCAAACACAGCCCAATATCTCGGCATGACATTAGACGCCAGGCTCCGCTGGAAAGCCCATGTCAGAAAGAAAAGAGAGGAACTAGGAATCCGTTATAGGGAGATCTACTGGCTGGACGAAACTTACTGGCTGTCTGTACATAATAAGCTTCTCTTGTACCAGCAAATTCTAAACCCCCTGTGGACGTATGGTGCTCAACTCTGGGGTTGCACGAAAAAAAGCAACATTAAAATTGTCCATATTGAATAAAAAGAAACTAAGATCAAACGTTATACTTTCTGTAACTTTATTGTGGTGTATTGCTTTGAGATTCTCTGAACAAATAACTGACTAAATCCCTAAGAACTTTTACGTGTTTTGAGACAAAGCATTTCACAAACGAAACCTTATATTTGTTCAAAATATCTAATATTAAGCAAGTGTGCAAAGAATTATCTTATCTACAACTAACTCTAATCCATTCTGAAATATTTAACAATGCGATTATGCACCTCATTGAATAATGTTCACATGAGCATGCAGATATTGTTTATACTATCAACTGCGTTTAAAATTCCCTGCGCATTACATTGTTTCACAGTTATCAAATATCAATTACGACGTGAACAATGAAAATCCCTCTATTAGAGGTTAGATTCACAAGTTTAAGTCCTTTATAACTACGCAATTCTTTTTCTAGTAGCGTTTTGCAATATTTAAACGACCTTGCTATGTTTTGCTTAATAAACTATATAAAATACGATGTTTTCTGCCATATTAAAGTCTATAGCTTCAACAATGAAAACACTTTGTTTTAAAACAGTGTTTTATACACGCACAGAAGAAAAAAAAATTCTTTGATAGTAAGAAATATCTATATTTTTATGTAAGTCATAAAAAAACCAAGAACATATATAAGAATATATAATAATAATAATATTCTTGCAAGAAACCTGAATAAACATTTCATCAACACTTTCGTATTTTTATTTAATGATCATTGATGAAAACATGGAGATATTCCTAACTACACTTTATAGACACTGCGGACACTTGCTACCACAGAGTAGTCAAAGTATCAAGTAAATGTACTAACTAACACAAATAGAGAAACTTGTTGACTTGTAATAATAACAAATTGTTAAATTACCAGTTTGTCCTGTATCATAAACAATTGATCCTCAAGAAATTTATTCTCAGACAGTGTTAAACTGTTAACAGTTTTTTATTGACGTGATCGTACAATTTTTTAAACCCCAGGAGCTGCAATATACTCTTGTTTCACTCCGGTACTTAGCAAGTTAGTCAATTTTACGTTTTTTTTTTTCAAATTCTAACAGTTTTTCTCTTCCAGGGCTTCAGTTTCTTCGCGCACTGCGACTCAAGTACCTCAACATACTGAAATCTTCTAGTTCCATACGACTTGCAGCAGGAATCATTTATGTGGTAAGTCAAGTTAAAGCTAATATTTATGTTGTTTTATATCAAACAAATATTGTTATTACAAGTATGTGCCTTAAAACAAACAAAATATGTTAATAATGTCATTTTCTTAATATTATACCCAATATTTCCGTACTTTTAAATTGTTAAAGTATTAGTTTCAGATAAACAAATTATGTTTTGATACCAAATCACCCAAAAAATGTGTTTATTTGAAACAAAACAGGTAAGAAACTGAATTCTTTCTTATAAACGAAAATCCTTTTACGTTAATAAAATATCTGGTTAGGGCTAATATATTGTTTTAGGAAGCGTGTTTTAAAACAATATATTTGCCTTACTACCAATTTTGTATTTAATTTTTAATTCCCTTTTAAAGAATTAAGTTGATAACTTGCATAACAGGCGAAATTGGGTTAAAAATTATTTTAGGACATAGTATTTGTTTTTTTACTTTATCATACGCTGTATGATGAAGTATTGTAATCGTTTATGGGTCCCCTGAACATTTTTGATCAAGGTACAATGTAATTTAGTCAAAATAGATAAATAATAAATTAAAGTAGAGGAAATTTCGTATAACTTATGTCTATAAAATTTTTTGGTAAAATTAATAGTTTAGCTGCAGGAGCAAATTCTATTTGATCGAAATCGGGTCTGCATTAATAGTAGGTAGCCAGGATATTTTGAAACTTTTGACGGTATTCAGAACGTCAGCGGTTGCGAAACGTCAATTCAACACGCAAATGCGTGGAGAATGTGATGAGGAGGAGAAACGCGCGGGCACGTACGCTATGTGAAACAATATTGAAACAGCTTGGTGTTTCCATGGTGTTTACAAAGTCAATGTATATTTCAAGTGCGGATTGCGGATAGCAATATTGTTATGCATTTTTCAAGGATTTTGCAAATGAGCCGCCGTTTCTGTAATTTCGTCAAAATAGTGAAATAATAAATTAAAGTAGAGGAAATTTTGTATAATTTATGTCGATGACATTTTTTGGTTAAATTAATAGTTTAGCTGTAGGAGCAAATTTTATTTGATCGATATTTTTATGGACTTGCATATTTAAGCATAATATTATATTTAAAAGAACTGTTTCTATAAGAATTAAGTATAAGAAAGTCAAATCATCGGAGCAGGATTATCTCACCCGCATAGATGATCTTACAAAGTTTTTCTGTGACCTTAATGCATGGCCGAACCCGCATCTTACACAATTTCACCAAAACTCTCTTTCAAATAAATCCTGGCACACACAAAAACGCGAATAATCTAACCTAGGAACATTTTAAGTTTTTCTAAGACTTGGAGCTGTCAGCAATTGTTCATACAAACTTCGCAGTACCTAGAAAATCCTAAAGTTTAAACTAAATATTTACTTTGGCCATATTTCGCAGCATCCCGTACGGCTTTTGAACTCTATACCAAATTATAAACAACCACACCGAAAGAGAAAGCTAAAAAAATAAAGGTAGCTTATTTGAGTACATAATTCGTGTTTGTATGAACTTGCAAACATCAATAACGCTCTGGTGAGTAGGGTTATGGATTCCGGTAGCCTTTAAAGAGTCCGTAGCGTTAGCAGGCATGTCACTTCCACATTTGCGTGAACGAAAACGGAAAATTGTACGAACGATGCTAGCACCATCTACCTGAAAACTGAACTATCAGAGCATACCAGAGCGCGTTGGTTCGATATAGTTCGGAGTGGGAAAATGCGGATGAATGAAGGGAGCAATCCAGGAACGGATTTGCACACGTTCTGGTTAAATTTTTGTATTTTGACATTCCACTGAAAAATATCCAATGCTCAAAATTATACCTATAAACTTCTTCAAATTTTATTTATGCAAACTTTGGTATGGACTACAAAAATATAAAAATGCTTTCCGATGGCACAAGTTTGGAGTATTGTAGTCCAAGTTTGTAATAAGTTTGCAACCATGTTTACGATAGCAACGATTGTGAAAGTACTATATCATCGACTAGAAAACTCAAACACAGTCCAGTTTGCAGTGCTACAGTTCGCTATTTGAATCGAGATGGGAGCCTCAAGGGTCTGCTCTTGCTCCAATGCTATTCATTTCCCATAAGTATACGTTAATAGATTCCTCGTTTCTGTGAGATGGAGTTTTCTGTGGATACGGTCCTGGGGTTGTTATAGGAGAAGGAGAATTCTGGGTCAACGCTAGGCATATCGATCCTCAACCTCAACCGGAGTTTCAGGAGTGCGAGTGAGACAGAAAATCCTGCGATCTACTACGCCTGAAGGAATTTTTCTTCCGTTTAGATGTTTTTGTCACGCTGAAGAATCCTTTTAATGACTGCTTTCGAAAAATTCATATCTCGGTTTGACCCTTTAGGGCAACTCGTCTTGCAGTTGTAAATTTATTTCATTGAACATGCGAAATATTTCTATCAAATAAGTATTTTCTATTTTCCTAAGATGTCTCGTAGTGAATGTTCTTTGTCTTGAAGAAACTACAGAACTAAATCAAAGAATTTGTCAACTCGATTTAAACAGCCCCAGAACTTCAGTATGAACTAGCAAACGACTAAAATCTTCACCATTTTCTCTGCTAATTTGTTTAGACAATCTATAGTCCGCATCCGCTTCCGCAACTGCGGAACTTTCGCATATTTTTCCACTCCCGCTTCCGCATCCGCACTTTTGTACACGCATCTATTGCGGAAGTTAGGGGTGCCGAGCCATTACGTTTGATGGATAACTGGATGCCGTTAAGCTTTTTGTTGTTTACAGCCAGAATTTTTATTTCTAGGCATGTTTGTACCGTTTTTAAGTTGGGTGGCGGAATAGCAATGATATTTTGTTTTTCTGTTAATAGAGTTCCACAAGTCTTCGTACACCACACGAAAATGGGTAATTTAATTTTTTTGGTTCTTGAATTTCTCAACCTTGTGTTACTAAATGTTCTTTTTACTTCCGCTTCCGCAAAGGTCAGAGAACTGTCGTTGTACTGTATTGTTGCTCAAAGGAATAGTCTTGATAATGTCAGGCATAAAATAGTATGTGGTACTTTAATTTCTTAGAGTTTACATTAAAGTCAACTGAACTAACTACATAAATTTGTGGTTGATTAAAAAGAGCACACTGGCAAGTTTTTAGAGTTCCAAAATAGATGAACGCATATGGCTTACAAAGACAGGAGAGCTTCTATTTTGAGAAGAAAGCTTGTGTGAGTGAAATGATTCACAAGTATGTTGATGTAGTGAGAAGTATATACACACTCGATCAAAGTGAGTGTTGAAAACCCACAAGTATTATGGTTTTCAGCGTACAGTATATTGACCTGCCTATAGCAACAGACATATCATCAGAATTGAATTTATAGTCGTTACATTCGTCTACAATACAATAAAACGGATACTCCAGTAATGGAGATTCTATTCCATTGATGTTTTAATAGTTTTAATGAAAGTTCGTTGTTTTTTTCTTTAATTTTTCAGTTACCAATCTCAAGACAGATATCCAAAAACATATATAAAATATATACTAGATATTATGTAATGCAACTGCGATTGTTTGGTTGTGGGTCAATAACTCGTCTATTTTAAACATGTCTCCTCTAATAAATTCCACAACAAACTAAAAATATGATCCATCTCGTTGCACGGACCTTCGGAGACGTGAGTATATTTACAAACGTGCGTATATACGATTAGATACCCCAAAAAATTGGTGTGCTAAAACTCTGACGGCGTGTATTTTCAGTAGTACGACCATTCCAATTATATCTTTTGGGAAACCTGCACGTCACACTATTTATAAGCTGGACACGACCGCATCTTTACAGGGGACACTTAGATCCAAAACATAAATTAACTCGTCTCCCAACGACTATAATGACGAATGAACGTACAGGTGCCACCATAACACACAAGCTATAGAAATCATACGTTTTACAATCACAATACATACATGTTTCCTTTTGCGACTCTGGTAATAATAATAATAATATTTATTTAGTTAAAAGAAACTAATAATCACAATAAATTTGGTTTCCTAAGTAATAAACTTATCAACTACTTAAAATTAGCCAATACATGAACCCGACATGATGTTTTAAAAAGACTTAGCGAACTACTGTTTTTTATATCAGTTGGTAGGGTGTTAAACATCTTCAGTGCTTTATAATAAAATGAATTTTGTGTGCTGCTTTTTGTATATTTTGGTAATCTGAAGTGGTCCTTTTGCCGAGTATTGTATTCATGCTGCTGACTATTGTATGTTAAATAATTACTCATATAATTTGGGAGTTTATTATTTATGCATTTATATACCAACGTGAGTGCCTGATATACCGTTCCTGGTTTAATATTCAAAAAAATTAATTTACTCAACATGGACTCGATACTGGTTAACCTGGAGCTTTGTAATAAAATTCTGAGTGCTCGATTTTGTTGTACTTGAATATTTTTAATGTCTTTGTCTGTACACAAAAATAATATACTGCTGCAATAGTAAAAATATGATTCTATAATCGTATGGTACAAAGATATTCTAGCTTTTAATGTAAGTTTATTAGATATTCTTCCTAAGTAGCTAATCTTTCGACTCACCTTTTTAACTATATATTCCATATTACTCGTAAATTTCAAACTATTATCTAAAATGACACCTAGATATTTAAATTTGCCCACTATCTCAACAACTGTGTTATCGATAACTATGTCCGGTGTAGGGTTTACCGAATTTCTATTTCCCAATACCATAGCTTTTGTTTTCAATACATTCAAACATAATTTATTTTCTTTATACCAATTTGATATCGATACTAGTTCGGTGTTTAATGTCGCGATTACATCAGGTAAGTTATCTCCTGCAATTGATATTAGTGTATCGTCTGCAAATAGGTGCATATCACAAGCTTTAACTTGTGAAGCAACATCGTTTATGTACAAATTAAATAAAACTGGTCCAAGAACAGAACCTTGTGGTACCCCTAAGCTGTTTATTAATTCACTTGACTCATTTTCTCCAATCCTAACCTTCTGTCTCCTGTTTGTTAAATAGTTTTCAAACCATTTCAATTCTTTTCCTCTGATTCCGTAAGTTTCCAATTTTTGTAGTAACTTTTGACGACAAATTGTCTCGAAGGCTCTTTTCAAATCTACAAAAACAGCAACTATCGTTTTAATTCTCCTTTCCAATTTGCCAATACAAAATTTAGGGCCGTCTCGCATGAATGCTGAGCGCGAAAACCTGACTGTTGGTCAGTAATAAATTGATTTTCATGAAACTATGGAAAATCTATAAGCAACCTATACGTACACGTATCTAAGTACAGGTGTTAAAGAATGACTGAAATTCCTAAAGCTCCTCCGTTAAGCCTTGCTAGCTAAATGGATTATCAGAGCTCTAGAAATGCCGTAATTGTAGATAATTGAAATACCAGGGAAGCCAAATATGAATTTATGGTGTTGTATGCTAATGGAAACTCGTGGAAAATTGTATACATTTCACGGCGCTGAGAGAATGATTTATAGTATAACCAGGGTTGCCAGATTAGTCTCATAAGAATGCCGGAGGTGATGGGGGGAGGTATAGTCGACAAGATTACAAAAAAATATAAAATAATTGTTAAAAAAAAACAATATTTTATTTTAAAGTATCAATATTAAATTAATTAAAAACCATTGAAGGTCGAAAATTTAGTTTACGATAAATATGTGTTTAGATAATATGTGTTTAGATAATACAAAACCGAGTTCTTTCTAAATAACAGGCCGATTTAGACATTTTGTCATGTATCAATACTTTGTGTCCCCACTGTATAATAGCGGTTTTACACTATTGTTAATGGCACTATACGCAATTTTTTATCGCTTTTTAAAGTTGTAGAACATTTTGCGTGATAAATTCCGTAGTGTAATATAATTTGAATAACATTGAATATGTGAAATTCAACAAAGATATGTCTCTGTCTGCATATCGTCTGGTTAAAAGTAAAATTAACTAAATAACATTTCAAATAATTACAAGAACCTGACTACAATAGAATACCAAAAAATATAACGACATTTTCCAGAGAATAAATGGATTTTGAGAATTATTTGAAGTTATTTTAATAACACTTATTGATCGTATTTTCGTTTAGATACGCATTTATCAGCATTTGGCCGCAATTAATTCGTGCTTCAATAAAATATAACAAATTGTTAGTTAGTGACTTTTACCATTTTACCTTTAAGCCGATGATATATTATTTACAATAAAGTAAAACTATTTCCTCATTCATGCATATGTATTGTTCATAGACTATATTGTGCCAATTTTCCAATTTTTGGTACATAAGTATCTCACATTGGTGCTCGCAACCTTTCGAACAATTTTTTGGAAACGGTTTATGCATTCATAATAAAGAACCAGAAAAAGAACCAGAATGAAAAACACCCTGTATACTTAAGAAATAAATATAGGCTCACCGATATAAATTTAGACGGTTATAAAGTTCTTCCTTTATGCCAGTATTTATTTATTGACAGTCTATTAAATGCCAAATATTTACTACATACACATGTATATGCATACGATGTTTGAGTTGCTTTCAAAAGTTTTATTACCAAACAGTTTACAGTTATAGATTTAACAACCATTGGGTGATTATGGATTTTTTTGTTTATGTATTTTTATGTATTATATATTAACCGCTAGAAAAAGATTCCTAAAATAAAGCTGAAACGCACCCTAGCAACCGGACGTTTGTTTATTTTGTACCCCTAGCAACGGCTTTTACTCCTTCAGCAAAAAGTTTCACTTGAAATACAATATACAGAAAAGCAAGTAAGTTTCGTTTTGAGCTATATAATGGTCATTATGATCGATGATACAACATTTCCCTTTCACTTTTTTCGCGTCGACGAGTGGGAAGTAAATATGGAACCCATGCTGCGATGAACGGAGTGCCGCAAAAAGCTTGATCCGGTCCAGTGAACAGAAAAGCGATTTCACAAATAATTGCGCAAACGGGGGGGGTGGGGGGTGGGGGTGGAAATCGATATAACATAAATGTCACAGATTCCGGAACACGTGCGAGCAGGTTAACCAAAATCGGAACAAAATTAAAAGTATGAGTCACGTGGTTGGTGACCTTTTTTTATTTTGTTCGATCCGCTGGATCATTGCCAATTGATGCTTACCGTAGTTTGATATCAGAATTACTTGTCGATTTTTTTAAAAGTAATATATCGTTTAAATAAATTATAATAATAACAATAAAAGAATTTTTTTGGCTTTCGTAAAAAAAAACCAAGCGTAAAAAATGTTATTATCAAAATGTTGCTAATTATTTGGATTCCAAGTTGGATTTTACTGACAATATCTTAATATGTTATCCTTAAATCATGTGTTTAGTTATGTGAGTCGCTCTTTGAAATATTTGCACTGAATTTTCGATTGGTATTGATTTTGACACTATCTGTGACAAAAATTAAGGTTATGACAAATCTATGAATTGAAATCGCTAAAATCGTCTAAAAAGTTAATCAGTAAGTTTAAATTGGTCAGTTGATAAACAGTTGTGGTCAAATATTAAACTTCCTATGATGTGGTTGCAAAGTTATGAAAACCGCAACATCCCACACAAACAGGAAGCGATAAAATAAATAAGTAAAGCATGTACCCACGGACATATTGCTAGAGCAAGGCCATAGCATACCTGTTTTTAAAATTTTTACTTTATTATACGCAGGATTATAAATTCCGGAGAAACTACTAAAGGTATCGGGACGAAACTTCATATTTAGAACTTTGATGAGCAAAGTTAGAGCTGAAAAGCTTTTTGTTCAAAAGGGTCTAAAGGAACAGGATGGTTACTCTTAATTTTTCTAACGATTTTGCAAATAAGCCGCCATTTTGCCATTTCAAGATATGTATAATCTATCATTAAGACTGATGCTATTTAAAAATATGTTAATGACGTCAATAATAACTGAAATCTGAAATTACATTTCGTCTAAAAATATACAATTATGGATCATATCAAACGAGTTTGTTAAAATATGAAGCAAGTTTATATCAAATTGAATTAATTATCTCCATATTATGTTTTGCCACTATATATGTACACACTTTATAATAATATTTTGTATTTAATTTATACTGTTTGCGTTCGTTTAAAGAAATACATAAAATTATATAGTTTAAACAAAAGCACTTCTCTATTTTTTTATCTATTAAGTGCGATACTTTTCTATAAACGTATAAAATGTGCAAACTTAGGCATGTCCAATATGTCCATTAATACTTCTTAGTTATTGTCTTTGTGTGTTAAGTTCAATTTAATCAATACGCGGTTGCTAATATAAAATAAACTCTTCTATTAACCTAGAAAATATGAAGTAAATAACATTTAAAATAAACGTCCGGTAGATTTTTATAATTTCAAACACTACAAGAAACATGACAAAATCTTTAAAACAGTTTGTTATTTTTAAAAAAAGTCCTCGGATACGTCAATTTTTTATTGTCAAAATGTACATACATATTTTAAAAAAATCTTACGTTCGACTTTCAATTGTTTTTCGGTTATGACGTTATCGATACTTTTTAAAAAGGCAACCCCCTATTCTCCATTATTATTTTGATAAATCTGTTGATCTTTGCCTGTTCCAGGAAAAAATATATGTTTTTTTTCTCTCATTCTGTATGTTTTTTTGGGGTGCTGAAGCCGAATTTCAACATTGCTACTTCCAAGGGATGTGGCTTCACAACAAAAATAGCAAAAAAAAAACTCAAATTTCTTTACCTTTTTTAAGTTTTTTTGCGAAAAAGTGATAAAATAATGCACTTATCGTGATAGACCATCCTATACAAAAATAAAGCACATTAAATTTTATATAAGAGCACTCCTGAAATGCATTTTTGATTGAACGGTTTCGCTGCTAGACAGGACAGGACAGAACAGGACAGGACAGAACAGGACAGGATAGGACAGGACAGGACCAGATAAGACGAGACGAGACGAGACGAGACAAGACGAGACGAGACGAGACGAGACGAGACGAGACGAGACAATACAATACAAGACAATACAAGACAATACAAGACAATACAAGACAATACAAGACAATACAAGACAATACAAGACAATACAAGACAATACAAGACAGGACAGGACATTTTTTTGCTATTGTTGTTGTGAAGCCATATCCGTGGGAAGTAGCAAAGTTGAAATTCGGATTAAGCTCCCCAAAAACATTTAGAATGAAAGAAAAAAAACTTCTATATTTTTTTACCGTCCAAGCACCATTTGACTGGACTAAATAGGCGTTTTCGATTTATTTCATTGCGTTCAATATTTTTACGTACCAAACATGTTAAAAAATCGCAGTAAAAGCTTTAAAAACGTTTGAGGACAACCTTCGGGATTTCAGCTGACAGTACTTAACCATTTTGTTATCAAATTATTTATCAAAGTTTCCAGATATCATTGACATTTTTTCATATTTGACATTCTGCTGTCATTAATCTCTTGCCGCAGTCAGCACGGTTGTCATGGTATTAATTCAACACATGTCGTTTTATCGCCATACCTTTCATCTTTGATTTTGCTAAGTTTTGCTTCTTTCTTTGATGATCGTTTTTTTCGGTATGACGGTATATAGGTCATAAGAATGAAATTTGGTACAAAGTATCATTGGAAGTCTTGATTTAGTGTAAGGCAGCAATAGTTCCTCATTATTACGACCACAAAAATAGTTTTGGAAGCCCAAAACTTCTCAATCTACGACCCACAGCATCACTGCTGCAGTTGCGCATAAACATGTGAAGACCAGTGTCGCTGACCGCGTTGTGGTTATGTCGCAGGGCGTATTTAATCAACACCTCAACGACCATCATCCACCACCATCACCCAAACACCGCAAACTTACCAGAATTCTTCCGGTGGTGGTCTGTCCGGAAATAAGCTCTCCCGCCCAATCTTTGGCCTCCGTCATGAATGTACCTTCGAACTCCTGCTTGCCCTGCCTCGCGGCCTTTTGTTCCTTCTGCTTGGGGTCGTTGGGCCCCAGCTCGGCATCCTTCCTGCAGCACAAGAACGCGAACGCCCTCCATATCAGCACGATCAACAGCCCAGCCAGGAACGTGCATATGCTGCTGAGCAGAAAGCACCAATACTTCCTCACGAGAAGGCAAGGATCCCTGAGGAGGACACCGTCTTCATCGGTAGTCGATATCGACGAGGGTAGCAGCGAAACGGTCGCCGCGTCATCGCTCGTCATGCTGAAGACTGAAGAGGCTGATCCGAGCCAGCAGCGATATCACTCATTGGTGTGATGATGGTGGTGCACGTCGACCACATCCACGGACACTTGGCGTTCGGCGATTGCCCATGTAGGGTTCACGAACCGCTTGTTGTCACTGAGCGAGACACGCGCGCATTGGCAAACAGGGCCACCCGGACGCGACTGACGGCGCTCTGCGGCAAATCAATAAGTTGGGAAACGCACGCGCCGCAGCTGCAGGGAAACTGACGCTATTCTAGACGACGACGACGACGCCGAACGACGTCGTCGGGACACTTGATCTACCGGCACGAGGTCCGACGTTACACCTGTTGGCGGGATTGTACGATGAGGAGTGGAGACGCAAGTGGAGACGCCATGGAGATTACCACCTCCTGGAGAGGGCGCCCAGAGTGGTCTTCGGGCTTGCTTAGTTCTACTCGAGTTTTGTCTTTGGACTTATTGTTGATTTCCTGGAATGTTTAATAAGAGGATTCGGTTGGATTACTTTGGGTTACTTTGGACATTGTTTGAGAAGGTTAACTATACGAAGATTTATGTCTGTTGGAAATTTATTGCAGGCTGTAATAAATTAGACTTGGGTACGTGTGTAGAGGGTAATATTTATTGGCAAGTCGTTTAAATCGTATTGCCAAAATAACAATTGTAATTACAAAATTACTTCAGCTTCTTTCTATGTATAGCCCAGAGAGGTCTTTTTCTTCTTTCTTATTTTTAATAATGTGCAAAAACTACTATACTGCTGAGCGAGATGTTAATGCTTTTAGGCCAACTGGCTTGCCATCTACACGTTTCCTGTAACTTGTCGTGTGGTCCTTTTTTTTTACCTTATACGCCGCTATTTCTGGAATTTCGTCAAAATAGTTAAATAATAAATTAAAGTAGAGGAAATTCCGAATAATTTATGTCTACGATACTTTTTGGTAAAATTAATAATTTAGTCGCTGCATGAGTAAATTCTATTTGATCGAAATCGTGTCTACAATAATAGTAGGTGGCCAGGAAATTTTGAAACTTTTGACAGTCTTCGGAACGTCAGCGGTTGCGAAACGTCAATTCAACAGGCAAATGCACGGAGAATATGATGAGGAGGAGAAACACGCGCGCAATAATATTAACAATATTAAAACATCTTGGTGTCAATTTGTATTTCGATTGCGGAATAGCGATGTTCTTATGTTTTCGCGAATAAATATAAGAAAAAAGACATTAAAACTTATTTGGAATATTGAGCATCATTCTTTATGAACTTTTGTAGTTAGCACTAAAGACGGGGTAAAACCCGAAAATATAGTATGCTAGAAGCCAATATAATATAGTAATCATCAGAATCAATAACCTTTTTACTTTATCATATGTAGTATGACAAGGAGGTTTAGTCTTAGCATTTTTGTATTATTTTGCGAATAAGCATCTATTTCTAGAATTTCGTCGATATAGTTAAATAATAAATTAATGCAAAGGAAATTATGAATAATTTATGACTATGAATTTATTTGGTAAAGTAAATATTTTAGCCGCATAAGCAAATTCTATTTCATCGGGATCGCTCGTACTGCATTAAAACACTAGTATTTAAACTAGTTAGCCAGGATTTGTCAGATATTGTGAGTCTAATGACAGTACGTAGTATCAAATGCTGAAGTTTTGACATTACATACTGTAAATATAATCAAAATATCTGTAGTTCTAGGAGTTTTATTTTAATGCAGACGTGGCCGATCTCGATCGAATACAATCTCATGCAGCTAAACTATTAACATATGGTATGATAAAGTTATGTGCCTGGCCACATCAGATTTTTTCTTTATAAGTCGAAAACAATTGAATTTTTATTTAGTATAATAGGTAGGGTGAACCATTTGAACAATGCATGCTTAAATTGTACCCAACAAAATCAAACAACAGTTTTTAAAAATTACTTAAGCTATAAATACGTAATACTTTTGAATATACAGTGTGATTCAGTTCTAAGTATTTCAAATTTGTTGCATAAGCTATTTCCTAAAACTTGGATTGGAATCTTTTTCTTGTCAACTTTTCGAAAAGACAAATATTTACTGGTCACTTCTCCTGATGAAATATTCAACTATTCATCAAAATTAATAATTATTACTAGTTTAATTTTAATTTCAAGACAAGATTGTCCAAAAAGACCAATTCAGCTTGATAGAAAATTGTAATAATTTAAAAATGTAAAATAGTTAGTTTAATTTGCATATCCGGATGCCTATACAGTATACATACTGTGCAATAATAATGACTTTGAAAGATTTACTGCATTTTTAGAGATCTGAAGTTTTATTTTTCAGATGATTTCTTGGGGGTGATAAACTTGATGAATTTATTTTATTTAATATCAATTTCTATCAAAATATTATGTGTCCTGGTTTTGGTAGAGTTTATGATAGAAGACACTAAAAACTTGAACTAACACGTGTTCAAAACTAACACTATCAAAGTTATTCGTCGACCATTACTTACAGTGTATTCATTTTAAAATCCTAGGGTTAGTTAACACTCCATATATATGATAATCAAATGAAAAATGTTTCTAAATAACTTACCTCAATACGAATAATAAACAACCCTATTGATTTGAGCACATTTATTAAACACTAGATTTTTATTTATGTAAAAAAAATCAAAAATTTCCTTGAAGATCATAGGCAACCGAACTTACACATCATCCGTTCTGCTTCTGCAATCTGTAATCCGTGGTTGTGAACTTCGCTAACAACGCCAAGCTCCCACAATATTTTCCAAAATTTATCAATTTATGACTGCAATCAACACTTTTCACGCAAGAATATAGTACAAATGTTACAAGATAACGCAGTGAGATGACAGACGACATAGAAATGAGGTAAACAACACCCAGACGGCGCATATTTTAGGTTAAGTCACTTCCCAATTTTACAGCAGTGTAAACATAACAGAGGATGTTAAAATGGTCGAACACGAGCAAAAACAATCCAACGAGTCGAACAACATCAACAACGGCCAACAACAAGAACGCAATGGCAAGAAAACAAACGAACAGACCGGCAATTGTTATTGGTACTTGTTCGAAACAATCGACAATCGAATGTTTTGTTTATCGGTGATTCATTTGTTTATAGTGGGAAAGATAGGAATCTAAACATCGTCGAGTTACTTTGCGCCAACTGCACACGATGGTTCCACGAATCTTGCATAGGGTATCAATTGGGGAAATTAGTACCGTTTTTGTGTAATTATGTGTTCTTGTGTAAGAATTGTTCGCCAACTGGTTTGGAGAGTTTTAAGAAAAGTCAAGCACGTAAGTTCCTTTTTTTTTCGTTTATAATTGCTTTATATTCATTTATTATAGTTTTTATTTGTTATAATCTATTTTAGAAATCCCACAAATGTGTGTTACGACCATCGCAAATTTACAGCAGCAAAGCTCGAAAGAGGGAAATAATCGAACGTTATTTAGCAAGGAAAAGGATATTATTCCGTATATTGAGTATCACTGGGAAGCTTTAACAACCACCTCGCGGAGAGTAACGCAATCTTGGCACGTTACTGTTCATAAAGCGCTGATGAAAGATATTCATATATTGTTCATTTACGAAGATCATCCAGCAGACGGGCAAATGTACGGATTATTGAATAATGAATTGACGACAATTAAACCTAATTATGAAGCCATGATTAGAGGTGGCACTCTACGTGTCACGGACATGGGAATACAGCACGGTACGTATTTTACGGTTATGTTTTTGTTTACTTACGGCTTAGTTACGTGTTGTGTTTATTATAGATAAGGTAGATGATTTAGATAGGACAAGATTTGTAGTATACCGAATTGTTAATTTTTTTCATAGTTTCGTCCAGCATTTTTATTCAATATTCATGGGTTAGGTAACACCCTGTATGTGGTGACCAAATGAAATTCTACTTCATGGTTATGTTTGGGTAGGGCTTATGTGTTACAAGATAACAATCTTATTATGAGATAAAAGGTTATTTTTATATTCTGTGGAATTTTATAGTTGTTTATTAAACAAATTTGTTGATTTTTACATGGGTTATAAAACTATTAAAGAAAATAAATGACTAGTCAGTTAGAACTGCCAATTACAAAAACATACCTCCTTATACAAATTTAAATTGTGTTTATGAATACTATTTAATTATTTTTTGATATCTTAAGATTTATTTTAGATTATAAATAGATTAAGCACGGTTTAAATTAAGAATTGTTTAAACAAATCATTACTCGATATAAAAAAAGGAATTCTTTTGACTTATTTTTTTCTACAAAATTTTAAATATCTAGTAAACTCTGCTACTTGAGTTAAGTATCGAACAAAAGAATGCGGATATTATTTAGTTGGTTCAGAAATGGACGCTTGCACGAAACTATCAACAAAGATGATGCATGCAGGTATTTTATAACACATTCAGTAGCAATAGTAACACATGCGTTATTAAAAGCAGTTGATAAGATAACTGGCTTGAGTAAACATGTCAAACGATGTTTCAGTGCCGGTTCCCAGTGGTCCAAAAAGCAGGAATACGAAGAGAAAACTACCTGGCGATGTCGGACTTACCGGAAAAAAAGGCAGAAACGTGGAATTGGGCACGCCCAAGCTTCCCGCGCATGGTTACCCGTTGGATCATCCCTATAACAAAGACGGGTATCGGTATTTGCTGGCAGAGCCTGATCCACATGCCCCCTATAGACAGGTAACCAATCTTTTAGCTAATTTTGGAAAATTTAACCTTATCTGTCAATTTTGACTTTTTGTAATTTTTTGAATTGTGCCGTAGGAGTTTGACGAAAGTTCCGATTGGGCTGGGAAGCCTATTCCTGGATGGTTGTATCGGACGTTGGTCCCGAGTACTGTGCTTCTCGCTTTGCACGACAGGGCCCCCCAGTTGAAAATCTCCGAGGACCGATTGGCTGTCACGGGGGATAAAGGATATTGCACTGTCCGTGCTACGCATTGTAAGTGAAATTTGGTCATTCGAAAAGAGAATTTCTTATGAAAGTGGTTTTAACGCTGTTGGGAAGTTTTGGAACTTTTGTAGTCGTAGATTATTTTTTATTATGTAACATTAGTCGGAGATTATCGGTGCTATCTTTTGTTTTAGCTTTGGTGTTAAGCTCAAAGGATTTGAATCAAATAATCTGATTTTCTTTGTGTAATAAATAATAATTGTTTATGTAGTCCCTTAAATTGTAAGAAAAAAAAAATAGCGTTGCCATTTAAAAAAAACGGTTGATAACGTCATAATTCAGTATCAATTACCGGTAAAAAATTTACCTTTTCACAAAAATGTATCCCTTGAAAATGTACCTTTTTACATAATTAAAAATCGACATCTTTACGGGTATTTTAAATGAAAAAAAGTCGCAAAGATTTACCCGTAATACTTTACGCGCTCACAGTATGTGTGCTACAGGTTGCAGAAGTTAATGCATATTATATTCTTTCTATGGCGCATTATAGTTAATTTTCTCATTGTACAATTTAGATTATTGAAGGCTCTTATAATATTTTCAAATGCTGATTTATTTAACGGGTTGGAAATATATTTGTTCACTGTACGAATATTATTTAAGTTGCGCATTTTATTTTTATAAAATATTGCACATTTATTTAATTTAGTGTACAAATATATTATGAAAGGAACATTTAAATATATAAATGAGCAATTATTAAGTCTGATGTACATTTATATAAATTTATTGCTCATTTATTTCTTTTTAATACACAAGTAATTTTTTGGATTGCTCAAATATTTATTGTATTGGATTATTACTTTTGGTATTGGTCAAATATTTTATCTTAAAGCTGATAAATATCAATTTAACATTAACACGTAAACATTGCATAAATAACAATAACACGTCATCACACATGTACGAAAAACTACAAATTAGATTTATTCAAACAGTTTGAGATAGACAAAAATAAAAGAAAGCATCAATAATTTTATTAAATGATAAATTAGAATTGTAACAAAAAAACTTTATTCATGTTTACTTGACAAAAGTTTTAAAAATGTTGACATTTAAGTTTAAATTGTGATTTATTTGTTTTATTACAACCATTTTCCTAATTGTAGATTTGACGTTTTAATTAACGAAACCGGTTGCTAAGAAATTAAAGAAAATAAAGGGAAAGATGTTTTCTATTCATTACCTTTACGTAACTATAGATATATGCAATCTTTCCTAAAAACGCTTTCAAATAAAAATTGTTCTAAACTGGTAAATAATCTAAATTAGTGACAACAATGTCTATATTACCCAATGGCAATCGTATCAAATTTTCTTCCAAAACGGTGTCAAAATCATCACAATCGATTAACGATTACAAAACTTATTGCACTTGCCTCTCAAAATTATTGTATCACACAAAACGTCTTTTAAAAATTATTTTACGCTAAGTGTATACATATTTATAGGTGTTACGAGGGGTTCTTGGTATTACGAAGCGACCATTGAAGAGATGCCGGAAGGCTCAGCTACTCGACTGGGTTGGGGCCAGGATTACGCCAATCTGCAAGCGCCGGTCGGTTACGACAAGTTTGGATATTCGTGGCGCTCGAAAAAGGGCACGAAATTTCACGAGAGTGCCGGGAAACGCTTCACCGGCAGTTACGGCGAAGGGGACACCTTGGGTTTCTTGATTATCTTGCCGGAGTCCGTCCATACCAGGCTGATTCCGAACACATATAAGGATAGAGTACGTTGCTAATATTCGGAAAATTTTTTTTTATAAGAGGAGTAACTTTTCAACTAGAATTTTAATTGTTTACAGCCTTTGGTGAAGTTTAAGAGCCATTTGTACTACGAAGAAAAGGATAATGTATCGGAGTACTTGAAAAATTTAAAAGTGCTCCCGGGGAGTAAGGTAATATTTTTCAAGAACGGGGTTTTTCAGGGCGTCGCCTTTCATAATATTTATTGCGGGGCGTATTATCCTACGCTTTCGTTGCACCGAAACACGACCGTATCGGTGAATTTCGGCCCCAATTTTAAGTGCGCCCCATCGACAGGTGATTTCAAATATCGTGGTGTAAGTTTACTATATTTTTATTTATTATTGATCACCCGGTATTAACCAATTTACAGTGTGTCCCCAGACAGGCCCAACTAAACCTATAATAGACCAAAATTTACATTTCTTTAGAAAAATCATTCTTTATGGAGAAAGGCCAGTGCTCAAAAACTGCTATCTCAAAACTGGAGACAATTTGGAATATGTGTTTTCAGATTAAGATTACACAAAAAAAATATTTAATTTTAATTTCTAAAAAAGAAACACTAAAATCATTTTCTTTATTTTCTATACTGTGAGCTGAACATTTTTATTATAGCTATTAAAATAATCTAATGTAATAACAATTTGGTCTTCAGGCAAATTTATCCTGGAAAACGTTTGATTTTTGAATTTTTTATAAAGGATCGCATTTTCTTGTGAAATGAGAATTTTGGTCCGTTAACCGTGTATACACTGTATGCTATACAATACAGGGTATCTCAACAGTGCGATCTCTGAAGATTGTGCGTCTAATAATGAATGTATTGTAAAACTGATTTAACTGATATACAGGGTCCTGCAACTAAGTTCCCGTCTTCTGTAGCTCACTTACTCATTAAGCTAAGAGTTTGACATTTTGCAGGCTTACCCTGTACTTCAAGGTACAATTCAAGAAATTATTTTTTATTATACAGGCTGTTCCAAAAATGTGCAACGCCATAATAATATATTTTTTTAAATTGCATGCTATACATTTTTCTACACATTTGGAAGCCTTTTATGGTTGCCTACATATCACCAAAATTTTATTGACATCGGTTGAGTGACCGCAGCGGAAAAAAATAAAAACCAAAAAAAATTGATTTTGCATCGTAGGCTTTAAAAATCAATAAAAACCACAAAATGCACCTCGTTAATAAAATTTTGCGACGTGCTTATTAAGTTAGATGTAATAGTCTCGTTAACCAAGTGACATTGATCCAAATTATACAGGTTGACCAAAATCGAGTGTCAAACTTGTCAAACTTCAAAGCGCGCTATTGTTCTTATTTTAAATTGGAACCCATAATTTTTTTTAGGTGAAACGATGCGGAATTAAAGAATAAATATTGTTTCTGAATACAACCCCATCGCAATTCCCAATATTTTAAAAGTTATTCGCCAAAAACTAATTTTTCAACGTTTCCAACGGCAAGTTTAGGTAATAAATATCGTACGTGGCGCTGAAAAACAATTTATTACATAAAATATAACGCAGAGAGGTATTTTAGATTTTACTGTACTTAATTAAGTAGTTATTCAATTGCTAAATTTACTGCAAAATTTACCTATAGCCACATTTCCGTCCTTACCGCTATAGGTAAATTATGCAGTAAATTTAGCATTTGAATAACTACTTAATTAAGTACACTCAAATCTAAAATACGTCTATTATTTTTTATGAAATAAATTGTTTTTCAAAGCCACGTACGATATTTATTATCTAAAATTGCCGTTGGAAACGTTGAAAACTGAGTTTTTGGCGAATAAGTTTTAAAATATTGGAAATTGTTATGAGGTTGTATTTAGAAACAATGTTTATTTTTTAATTTTGCATCATTTCACATAAAAAAAATTATGGGTTCCAATTTAAAATAAGAACAATAGCGCGCTTTGAAGTTTGACAAGTTTGACATTCGATTTTGGTCAACCTGTATAATTTGGATCAATGTCACTTGGTTAACGAGACTATTACATCTAACTTAATAAGCACGTCGCAAAATTTTATTAACGAGGTGCATTTTGTGGTTTTTATTGATTTTTAAAGCCTACGATGCAAAATAATTTTTTTTTGTTTTTATTTTTTTCCTCTGCGGTCACTCAACCGATTTCAATAAAATTTTGGTGATATGTAGGCAACCATAAAAGGCTTCCAAATGTGTAGAAAAATTTATAGCATGCAATTTAAAAAAATATATTACCATGGCGTTGCACATTTTTGGAACAGCCTGTATAATAAAAAATAATTTCTTGAATTGTACCTTGAAGTACAGGGTAAGCTTGCAAAATGTCAAACTCTTAGCTTAATGAGTAAGTGAGTTACAGAAGACGGGAGCTTAGTTGCAGGACCCTGTATACAAAAATGCCGAGGCGCACATTTTAAAATTTTAGAGCGTGTATACAGGTTTTCCATAATGTTGTACCAACCCAAACTTATGCTTTTTTAAATGAAACAACCTATATATCGGCACAATTTTGAATTACTCGCAAATATCTCAATACCTGTTTTTAATTTTTTGCGCATGCTTAGATTATGATTAAGTAAGAAGCGTTCTATTAGCGTGATTACCTACCATATCCAAATTGTGTATAGAATGGTCATAATCTGCAACTAAATATAGCAAACCGTTTTTCTTAAGAAAGTAAATTTTTTTAAATGGAACACCATGTATCTAATTAGTTTTTCAAATTTTACGCATCATTCTGCACAAAAAAGTACTAGCACATACCAGTGCTAAAGTATTTCCCCAAATTAATGGATTCTTGCATGAGTTCATTTTTTTTTACTTTATCATACGCAGTATAATAAAGTATTGTAATCATGCCGAAAAAAAAAACTGAGATTTTAGCGGAAATAGGTCTTTTTGGGTCCCCTGAAAATTTTTGACCAAGGTACAAAAAAATGTCTGTGTGTGTGTGTGTGTGTGTGTGCGTGTGTGTGTAAACGATTTTTGTGGCGACGATTCCGGAGAAACTACTAAAGGTATCGGGACGAAAGTTCATATTTAGTAGTTTCATGACGTAACTTAGAGCTGAAAAGCTTTTGGTTCAAAAGGGTCCAAAGGAACTGGCTATTTACTCTTTGCATTTTTCAACGATTTTGCAATTGAGCCGCCATTTCTGTAATTTTGTCAAAATAGATATATAATAAATTAAAGTAAAGGAAATTTTGCATAATTTATGTTTTATGTTTTTTGGTAAAATTAATAGTTTAGCTGCAGGAGCAAATTCTATTTGATCAAAATCGTGTCTGCATTAATACCAGGTAGCCAAGATATTTTGAGCCTTTTGACAGTATTCAGAACGTCAGCGGTTGCGAAACGTCAATTCAACACGCAAATGCATGGAGAATGCGATGAGAAACACGCGCGCACGTATAGTGCAACAATAATAAAACATCTTGGTGTCAATGTGTATTTCGATTGCGGATAGCAATGTTCTTATGTTTTCGCGAATAAATACAAGAAAGATCGTAAGACGGTATGGTAACATTAAAACGTTTTGGAATATCGAGTATAATTCTTTATAAACTTTTGTAGTAAACTGAAGACGGGGTAAAACCCGAAAATATAGTATGCTAGAAGCGAATATAATATATTAATCATCAGAACCAATGAACTTTTTACTTTATCTTATGTAGTATGACAAAGAGGTTTAGTCTTAGCATTTTTGAAATATTTTACAAATAAGCCGCTATTTCTGGAAGTTCGTCGAAATAGTTAAATAATAAATTAATGTAGAGGAAATTCTGAATAATTTATGACTATGAATTTTTTTAGTAAAATAAATATTTTAGCCGAGCAAATTCTATTTCATCGGGATCGCTCGTACTGCATTAAAACATTAGTATTAAAACTAGTTAGCCAAGATTTGGCAGATACTGTGATTCTTATGACAGTAGGTAGTGTCAAATCCTGATGTTATGACATTACATACTGTAAATATAATCAAAATATCTGTCTAGTTCTAGTAGTTTTATTTTAATGCAGACGTGGCCGATCTCGATTAAATAGAATCTCATGCAGCTAAACTATTAATATATGGTATGATAAAGTCATGTGCCTGGCCACATCAGATTTTTTTTTAATAAAATAAAACGTATCACATCTGCAATTTATTATTATAATTTGAAATAAAGTTTTAATTATACTCTAATATATAATATTGTTTCGCAAGAAATAGAAATCTATAACGGTAATTTTATGTAAATTTTCATGAAGAAGACAAGTTATTTCTGTAACGGTGTATTTTAGCACAAGTGTGTGTTAGTACTTTTTCGTGCAGAACGATACGTAGAATTCAAAAAATTAATTAGATATAGGTTGTTCTATTTAGAAATATTGAATTCGTAGGAAAAACTGTTTGCTATATTTTGTTGCAGATTATGACAATCCTGTACGCAATTTGGATATATTAGGTAATCACGCTAGTAGAATGCTTCTTACTTAATCATAATCTACGCGTGCACAATAGAATTCAAAACAGGTATAGAGATATACAATTTTTCTTAGAATCTTCATTAACGAGGCACAATCTTCTGAGATCGCGCTGTTAAAATAAAACAGCCTGTAGTTAGGGGTAAATTTTGGGAAATTCTTAAAAATTCTAAATTGTTTTTAGATGTGCGAAAAAGCTGAAGAAGCAATCTGTGAGCAAACGATGGCAGATGCTTTGTACCTTACGGAAAATGAGGGAAAATTACGATTGGATAATTACGTTATGTGACTGTAGTGAACCTTTTTAGTTCAATTTTTCTCTTATTTTGTCCCGTTTTTTAAACCTAAGGTTATCGTTATTAATATTGTGGATCTGTAATTGTGAAAAGAGTATTATATTGAATACCTTCATACAAATTATCGTATTTAATAGAATTTTTCTAGCAGCTTCAATGTAATTGTTGTATATAAGAAATGGATAAATAAATTATGCTTGATCACATTTTAAATTATGTATCTGTTTTATTTGTCAATCGCTGTTTGGAATCATTGTAAAATAAATATGGAAATAACAGTTTTTTCTTTATTACTAAGCTACAAATAAATACCAGAATGCCTTCTCTACCTTTAATATAGTCGTTATATACAAACATAAATAAATCACATTTCAAATATCGTTTTATTTGCCAAAACCACCGCGACACGTCGGGCTCGGTTCGACCACATCACTCGGAGCCCACTGCTCCGGTGTTTTAGCCTGTATCGAAAGCGCATGAACCCCGCTTTGTAGCTCTTCCTTGAGGATATCGTTTACAAGACGGTGCCGCTAAAAAAACAATTATAACTCGAAGAATCGTGCAAAAGTTATTAATTACCATAATCAGGGGCATATTTGAGAACTTCTCCGAGACCACCATAACTTTAAAATGCGTCTCCGACCCCTTCGGGACATTGTGCATGCCAGATTCGTTTATAACCTCCAAATGTCTCGGGCTCAACGTTAGGCCTAACTTGTGGCGAATCGACTGCTCCACAGGGTTGTTTGTCATAATTGCGTATAATTGTCTTTGTATTGCGGTGTAATTTTGTAGATTCGCTAGAATATAAGGGAATTAGTATAGGTGTTTTGTGAACATAACCTCACTTACGTTTATAGACGGAAGACAATCTAAATAGCTTGCTCATAATTTTGTTGCCGGACGAAAGATTTGCGTAGTTTTTATTCTGTAGTCTTATTCTGTAATAGTCGTAGTTTGATTTTTCAAAATTATGAGAATATTTACGTCAAATTTGACATATCGGTAAGTTATGACGCTATTTTACCTACCCCTTTGTTGGATAGAGTTAAATAGCTTTCTAGAACTGACAACAGAGGACGCCACTTATCGCGATACGAAATATGAATTTATCTCAAACAATAAACATAATATTTATCGTAAACCTTTCGTTAGCAAGAATCATTTCATTACAAACTCAGCTAATAACAACATGGCATATTTTGCCCTATTACTTTTCTTGAAGGCGATAGTTTTCGTTTCTACTGAAATCCACGAAGCACCAGAAGATATAACTGAAGGTTTTGTCCTGAAAACTGAAGTTTGCAGTATTCGTGATTATGACCCCTTTGATATTAACGTTAAAGAATTTATATTTGATGAAGAGAAACCGATCTGCAACGATGGAAGACCTCCTTTAATCAAATCAAACTTGACTTCGATATTTATTGTGGAGGAATTGTTTATGGTGTACAACATATTTAATATGGACTTATTTCGGTGTTGCTACAAGAAATTTGGTAAAGAAGAGTCGAGAAAAGACGATGATGACGACCACAGGATTTTCTATAAGACTTATAATTGTACGTATTTTAACAAATCGGCGATTATTTCCGACCAGTTTATTAAAGTTGTGTGCTTTTATACTACAAGAGTTATTTACGTGGATTATATTACATTCTTTATCTTTGATCCCAAAGCAACTGCTGATAATGATAATTTGAATATACTGGTGCTTGGGTTTGATGGGATATCACGTTTGAACTTCAGAAGACAAATGCCAAAAATGGTATCGAGTTTAACAGAATTGGAAGCTGTTGAGTTCTTAGGATTTAACAAACTGTCGGATAACACGTTTCCAAATATAATGGCGGTATTAACTGGGTTATCCGAGGATGATTTAAAAGTCTGTTGGCCCAATTTAACATGTTACTTTGACGATTGTCCCTTTATTTGGAAACTGTTTAAATCCAAAAATTTCACGACCGTGTACGGCGAAGACTGGCATTACAATCGATCGACATTTCGTACTGGAAAGCGAGGGTTTAGAAGCAAACCAACTGATTATTATTATGGTATATACGCATCACAAAACGGAGATTGTCTTGGATCTCGTGAAGGATACGTTGTATTGCTGGAATTCTTGGAGAAGTTTGTTCGGGTGATGCTTGAAACCAAACAAAGGTATTTCGGGTTTTTCTGGGAGAACGATTTATCCCATGAGTTGCTGAATAAACCAAAATTGGGCGACGACCATTATACCAATTTGATAACCAACTTGAACCACAGTGGAATTTTGAATGATACGGTCCTGATCGTCATGAGCGACCATGGCATGAGGTATGGACCAATACGATCAACAGGTCAGGGATACATGGAAGATAGGCTTCCAGTTCTTTGGATATACTTACCAAAATGGTATAGAATCAATTACCCAATGGCTTATTCAAACCTCATGAAGAATAGAAGACGCTTGACCAGTCATTACGATGTACATAAAACGCTATTAGATCTCCTAGATCCAAATAAACTAACCTCAAAATTCTTGAAGAACCGCATGGGGAATAACCCAAAAACTAAAGGCCTCTCATTATTTGGCGAAATACCTAAATCGAGGACTTGCAAAATGGCTGGTTTAACACCAAATTGGTGTGCCTGTCAACTTGGAAAAACCATAAGCGCTGAAGACGCATATATCTTTGAGTTTGCACAACTTATTGTAGCACACGTCAACAATCTACTGCAGAATCATACTGAATGTGCTGAATTAGTATTGGTGAAGCCTGTAAACGCTAGGGTACTCATGTTCAGCTTTGAGGAACGTTACTATACAATTACTTTGACAGTCAACCCTAGCCAAGCTATTCTCCAAGGGGTTGTGAATGAAAAATTGCTTGGGAAAGAGACCGAACTTCAAGTCGTTGGCATCGTTACTCGGCTCAATAGGTATGGGAACCAAAGTCATTGCGTTGATGATTACAGATTGAAGATGTATTGCTTCTGTTGAGATTTGATACTTGAAACTGTTCTTCTTCACTATAAGAGCCCCAAAATTTTTGCAAAAAAACGTTTATGGGTACTTGCATGTGTATACAAATTCATAACTCCGCCATTTTCTATTCGATTTCCAAAATGAATCCAAAATGTCCTTAGCTTTTTGAGAGTCTTTATTTTTTTCGTGTCCTTTTTTCTGCTTCTCAAGTATTTTCTTATGAATTTCGTCTTTTATATAATCCGAACATCAGATATACCAAAATTATCAACAATTGGGACGTTCCCACAAGAGTACATTTGAATACCAAATAATGCATATATTTCAACACAAAACAGCAAAAATTACTGTGCACAGATAAGACGTGATGGTGACACTGATTTTGTCACAAGAGATGTCAGATATCGTTTTAATTTTGTTTGCATAGATTCCAAACCAAGAACTCTGCGTAGCGCAAATCTAAGACGTGATGGAGACGTTCCCGGTTCGTCATCTACAAACAAAAAGCGCTTTGAAATGTCCATATAACATTTTGTGACAGAAGAAAAAATAACTTTTTTAAAAGTTATCAACATGTTGGTATCACAGCCAAACAAAATATCAACCCCCTCCACTTGGTGTCATACATAATATCGTATTCTGGAGGCTTTTTAGCTTTTAATGTAATCATTTAAAGTATAATCCCAATCAATTACCTACAATTTGGCCTAAGAGAAAAGGATTTAAACAGTTTTTGTAAAAGTTATAAACATTTTTCGGTTGTAAAGATATGTAATTTGTACCGCAATACTCAAATAAGTACTAGACAAAATTACTGTGATTTAGGGGTTGTATGCCACAAAGAAAATTTCTCAGCGTACATGAGTAAATACAACGATTAATTACTTGCGAATTTGTCATATGAAGCAAAGATATGTAACAGTTTCTTTCCATTTCCTATACGTTTAATTTTTGTAAAAGTTATAACAATTTTTCTGTAGCGTTTTTCGTAGTATATCTGAAAGCTTGCATAGAAAGTATATGCAAATTATTGTGATTTAAAGGTTGTTTGCTACAGAACGGGAAATAGTGACTAACTAATTGAGATAGGTAGTCTACATTTTGACGTATGGAATATCGTCGTTCAGTAATTTTTAAAACGTTATAAACAATTTTCAGCAATCAACTTTGTGTTTCTTTGGCTGTCTTTTTAGATTTCCAAAACTCTACCATTTGCAAGTTTCAAAACTAGATGTGTTCTACCGCATTTTTTATTTTGGAAATCGATGGAAAATGGTAGAAAATACACATGCAAGTACCCCAAATCAGTTTTTTTTTGGAGATTTTGATGGTGTTTGGAAAATTTTGTATGTGCCATTATGTTCAGTTCGACCAGCTCAACAATATATCTCGTGAAAAGTATATTTTCATTGTAACACAGTGTAATCTAAAATACGCATTACTAAATAGTTAAGATATGACCATGAATAATACAAAGTCGATTAGATATCTGAGTAATACTGCACCGAACACCAAACAAATCCAATCGCATTTGAGTTTCTAAGAAGATGAAGAACCGCAACAAACTTCTGATAATATATTTCTGCGAAATGATTATCATTGCACAGTCACTTAAAGTTTCCGCAGTCCACCAATCCACTGAAGATATCGACGACACTGAAAAGGTGAAAGGCTTCGTGCTGAAAACTGAAGATTGCGCCATACCAGAGCTGGACGCTTTCCATTCCAGCATAAAACCGTTCCTAACTGAGAAGAAGCCGGAAAACTGCACAAACGGCACATCGCCTTTGGTGGAATCAAACCTAACCTCAATATATATACAGGAAAAGGCGTATCCCGACTATGAGATTTCGAAGATGCGTCTACTGACGTGTTGCTATACCCCATTTTGGAGCAAAGTTCCCATCTTCAAAGGTAGCGAGTTTAAAATAGTTTATAGCAGGAGATGCGTTAATTTTTCAAAATCTGCGAGCATCAAGCATGAGTTCATCAGGGTTGAGTGCTTTTATGATTCCATGAAAATATACATCGATTATTTTGCTTTTGTCTTAGTAAAAGTAAAGGAGATTCAAAATCGGGATGGTCTAAACGTTTTGGTTGTTGGTTTGGATTCCTTGTCGAGGTTGAATTTTCATAGGCAGATGCCCAGGACTGCATCGGCGTTGAAAAAACTCGGTGGGGTTGAGTTTTTAGGCTTCAACAAAGTTGCTGACGATCTGGAGTCAAGTTTAGCTCCGCTGCTCACAGGGATGTACCAATATAATTTTCGGGAATGTCTACCCAAAAGGAGGGTGTATTTTGACACGTACCCATTTATCTGGAAGTTTTATCACGAGAAAAATTACGTGACAGCTTATATTCAAGATACCCCACCATCTTTTACATGCTTCTCCAAACAACCCACCGACTATGATTGGCGTGTCTTCACTTCAGTAACTCTAGAGGACACCAATAGAAGTTGTACAGGTACCAAAGAAACTTATTTGGTCCATTTGGAATACATCCAGAGTTTTGTAGAAGCCATGAGGATAACCAAGCAGCGTTATTTCGGTTTTTTCTGGGAATCGTCTTTAACCCATGACGTTCTGAATACACCAAAAGCTGCAGATGCAAAATACTCAAACTTGATCATCAAAATGAACAAAACCGGGATTCTGAATGAGACGATTTTGTTTGTATTGAGTGACCATGGCGTCAGGCATGATGGACTTATGCAAACTTTTCAGGGGAAGTTAGAAAATAAGTTGCCGTTTTTGCACGTGTATCTACCTCCGTGGTACAAGGCTAAATTTCCTGTGGCGTTTGGGCATTTGATGAAGAATAAGAGAAGATTAGTTACTTTGTTTGACGTTTATTACACTCTATTGGATTTGGTTGACCCTTACAAATTGACATCAGAGTTTTTGGTCAAAAGAAATCAGAGTGATCAGATTCAAGATTTCCATAGTTTGTTCGATGTCGTTTCTCGGAAGAGAACATGTAAGTCTGTAGGTGTGTCTTCGAAATTGTGTGCTTGTTAATAATATTTTGCTATTGTTTACAAATAAAGTAATCGTTCAGGCTTATGTTTATAGATCTATGTAGTAACATTATACGCGGGTATTTATGATTTTTAACCTTTGTTCCGTTGTTGCAATGTTAGTCAGCATGCGATTATTAGGTCGTAGATCTGTAATAATAAATAAATGCTTATTAAGAATTTTTGTTGTAATTTATTGATGGTTTATTGTAGTTTATTTATACGAAATGTAGGTACTTTTTTGAAGATAACTTCGATAATTTGCTTTTTATGTGACTGAACCTAATCCAGTTGTGGATTACAAATTTACATTGGAAAAGTCTCTGTCTTTACTTGTTCCCGAGTTGTGCTGAAATTTCGTTTTTTCAAATAATACCAAAATAAGCGAAATGGACCACATAACTTGAAAATGGTAAATCTTAGGCATATAAAAGTATACATATTTTTGATAGACTCAACGAGAGCTATCATTTGGTAGTGGGTAAACCTTTCTATCACCAACGGTTGCAAAGTTAAATTTTTTTCTATCTAAAAGTCCTAAATTTAGACCGAACAAACAATTATAACTTTTTGAGCGATAGAGCGTTCTAATGTATTCATGCTTATGCATTGGGATGTTCTGAATTCAACGGTGAGCTGCGTTTTCTCGTAACGCGTACGGTTTGGCCAGAAAGTGGAAAATTATAGTTTTCGCGGTTTCTCGCAGTTTTCTCGCGAACCGCCCATCTTAGAGCTACGCGACTTTCAGAAATGAATTCCTCGGCCAATTTCCCATCCGATACCGTTTGAAACGTCAACATCGGTCGATTGGATCGGACACAGTTTGCGTTCAAAGTTTCTAATATAGTAAAATGGGTGTTTTTAGCATCATTTTTGATAACTGGGAACGTAATAACTGCCGAACCGTTCCAAATACGAACAATCTGATTATACCGGCGTAATCAGCACCAAAAGCTGTATCAAGAACCACAATCTTAATTTGATTGAAGGTAGTTGGGTTTTTGTCGACTGGCTAAAATTTTGTCAGAAATCACATATTTTAAACTATAATTTTGAACTGGCACACCTATCTCAAAAACTAGGACCCGGATCAAAATGAAACCTTTCTATCTTACTAAAATGGGTGCGCTGATTACAAATTTACATAGGAAAAGTCTGTGTCTCTACTTGTTACCGAGTTGTGCTGAAATTTCGTTTTTTCAAATAATACCAAAATAAGCGAAATGGACCACATAACTTGAAAATGGTAAGTCTTAGGCATATAACAGTATACATATTTTTGATAGACTCAACGAGAGCTATCATTTGGTAGTGGGTAAACCTTTCTATCAAAAACGGTTGCAAAGTTCAATTTTTTTCTATCTAAAAGTGCTAAATTTAGACCGAACAAACAATTATAACTTTTTGAGAGATAGAGCGTTCTAATGTATTCATGCTTATGCATTGGGATGTTCTGAATTCAACGGTGAGCTCCGTTTTCTCGTAACGCGTACGGTTTGGCCAGAAAGTGGAAAATTATAGTTTTCGCGGTTTCTCGCAGTTTTCTCGCGAACCGCCCATCTTAGAGCTACGCGACTTTCAGAAATGAATTCCTCGGCCAATTTCCCATCCGATACCGTTTGAAACGTCAACATCGGTCGATTGGATCGGACACAGTTTGCGTTCAAAGTTTCTAATATAGTAAAATGGGTGTTTTTAGCATCATTTTTGATAACTGGGAACGTAATAACTGCCGAACCGTTCCAAATACGAACAATCTGATTATACCGGCGTAATCAGCGCCAAAAGCTGTATCAAGAACCACAATCTTAATTTGATTGAAGGTAGTTGGGTGTTTGTCGACTGGCTAAAATTTTGTCAGAAATCACATATTTTAAACTATAATTTTGAACTGGCACACCTATCTCAAAAACTACGACCCGGATCAAAATGAAACCTTTCTATCTTACTAAAATGGGTGCGCTGATTACAAATTTACATAGGAAAAGTCTCTGTCTCTACTTGTTACCGAGTTGTGCTGAAATTTCGTTTTTTCAAATAATACCAAAATAAGCGAAATGGACCACATAACTTGAAAATGGTAAGTCTTAGGCATGTAACAGTATACATATTTTTGATAGACTCAACGAGAGCTATCATTTGGTAGTGGGTAAACCTTTCTATCACCAACGGTTGCAAAGTTCAATTTTTTTCTATCTAAAAGTGCTAAATTTAGACCGAACAAACAATTATAACTTTTTGAGAGATAGAGCGTTCTAATGTATTCATGCTTATGCACTGGGATGTTCTGAATTCAACGGTGAGCTCCGTTTTCTCGTAACGCGTACGGTTTGGCCAGAAAGTGGAAAATTATAGTTTTCGCGGTTTCTCGCGGTTTTCTCGCGAACCGCGCATCTTAGAGCTACGCGACTTTCAGAAATGAATTCCTCGGCCAATTTCCCATCCGATACCGTTTGAAACGTCAACATCGGTCGATTGGATCGGACACAGTTTGCGTTCAAAGTTTCTAATATAGTAAAATGGGTGTTTTTAGCATCATTTTTGATAACTGGGAACGTAATAACTGCCGAACCGTTCCAAATACGAACAATCTGATTATACCGGCGTAATCAGCGCCAAAAGCTGTATCAAGAACCACAATCTTAATTTGATTGAAGGTAGTTGGGTTTTTGTCGACTGGCTAAAATTTTGTCAGAAATCACATATTTTAAACTATAATTTTGAACTGGCATACTTATCTCAAAAACTAGGACCCGGATCAAAATGAAACCTTTCTATCTTACTAAAATGGGCGCGCTGATTACAAATTTACATAGGAAAAGTCTGTGTCTCTACTTGTTACCGAGTTGTGCTGAAATTTCGTTTTTTCAAATAATACCAAAATAAGCGAAATGGACCACATAACTTGAAAATGGTAAGTCTTAGGCATATAACAGTATACATATTTTTGATAGACTCAACGAGAGCTATCATTTGGTAGTGGGTAAACCTTTCTATCAAAAACGGTTGCAAAGTTCAATTTTTTTCTATCTAAAAGTGCTAAATTTAGACCGAACAAACAATTATAACTTTTTGAGAGATAGAGCGTTCTAATGTATTCATGCTTATGCATTGGGATGTTCTGAATTCAACGGTGAGCTCCGTTTTCTCGTAACGCGTACGGTTTGGCCAGAAAGTGGAAAATTATAGTTTTCGCGGTTTCTCGCAGTTTTCTCGCGAACCGCCCATCTTAGAGCTACGCGACTTTCAGAAATGAATTCCTCGACCAATTTCCCATCCGATACCGTTTGAAACGTCAACATCGGTCGATTGGATCGGACACAGTTTGCGTTCAAAGTTTCTAATATAGTAAAATGGGTGTTTTTAGCATCATTTTTGATAACTGGGAACGTAATAACTGCCGAACCGTTCCAAATACGAACAATCTGATTATACCGCCGTAATCAGCGCCAAAAGCTGTATCAAGAACCACAATCTTAATTTGATTGAAGGTAGTTGGGTTTTTGTCGACTGGCTAAAATTTTGTCAGAAATCACATATTTTAAACTATAATTTTGAACTGGCACACCTATCTCAAAAACTACGACCCGGATCAAAATGAAACCTTTCTATCTTACTAAAATGGGTGCGCTGATTACAAATTTACATAGGAAAAGTCTCTGTCTCTACTTGTTACCGAGTTGTGCTGAAATTTCGTTTTTTCAAATAATACCAAAATAAGCGAAATGGACCACATAACTTGAAAATGGTAAGTCTTAGGCATATAACAGTATACATATTTTTGATAGACTCAACGAGAGCTATCATTTGGTAGTGGGTAAACCTTTCTATCAAAAACGGTTGCAAAGTTCAATTTTTTTCTATCTAAAAGTGCTAAATTTAGACCGAACAAACAATTATAACTTTTTGAGAGATAGAGCGTTCTAATGTATTCATGCTTATGCATTGGGATGTTCTGAATTCAACGGTGAGCTCCGTTTTCTCGTAACGCGTACGGTTTGGCCAGAAAGTGGAAAATTATAGTTTTCGCGGTTTCTCGCAGTTTTCTCGCGAACCGCCCATCTTAGAGCTACGCGACTTTCAGAAATGAATTCCTCGGCCAATTTCCCATCCGATACCGTTTGAAACGTCAACATCGGTCGATTGGATCGGACACAGTTTGCGTTCAAAGTTTCTAATATAGTAAAATGGGTGTTTTTAGCATCATTTTTGATAACTGGGAACGTAATAACTGCCGAACCGTTCCAAATACGAACAATCTGATTATACCGGCGTAATCAGCGCCAAAAGCTGTATCAAGAACCACAATCTTAATTTGATTGAAGGTAGTTGGGTTTTTGTCGACTGGCTAAAATTTTGTCAGAAATCACATATTTTAAACTATAATTTTGAACTGGCACACCTATCTCAAAAACTAGGACCCGGATCAAAATGAAACCTTTCTATCTTACTAAAATGGGTGCGCTGATTACAAATTTACATAGGAAAAGTCTCTGTCTCTACTTGTTACCGAGTTGTGCTGAAATTTCGTTTTTTCAAATAATACCAAAATAAGCGAAATGGACCACATAACTTGAAAATGGTAAGTCTTAGGCATGTAACAGTATACATATTTTTGATAGACTCAACGAGAGCTATCATTTGGTAGTGGGTAAACCTTTCTATCACCAACGGTTGCAAAGTTCAATTTTTTTCTATCTAAAAGTGCTAAATTTAGACCGAACAAACAATTATAACTTTTTGAGAGATAGAGCGTTCTAATGTATTCATGCTTATGCATTGGGATGTTCTGAATTCAACGGTGAGCTCCGTTTTCTCGTAACGCGTACGGTTTGGCCAGAAAGTGGAAAATTATAGTTTTCGCGGTTTCTCGCAGTTTTCTCGCGAACCGCCCATCTTAGAGCTACGCGACTTTCAGAAATGAATTCCTCGGCCAATTTGCCATCCGATACAGTTTGAAACGTCAACATCGGTCGATTGGATCGGACACAGTTTGCGTTCAAAGTTTCTAATATAGTAAAATGGGTGTTTTTAGCATCATTTTTGATAACTGGGAACGTAATAACTGCCGAACCGTTCCAAATACGAACAATCTGATTATACCGGCGTAATCAGCGCCAAAAGCTGTATCAAGAACCACAATCTTAATTTGATTGAAGGTAGTTGGGTGTTTGTCGACTGGCTAAAATTTTGTCAGAAATCACATATTTTAAACTATAATTTTGAACTGGCACACCTATCTCAAAAACTACGACCCGGATCAAAATGAAACCTTTCTATCTTACTAAAATGGGTGCGCTGATTACAAATTTACATAGGAAAAGTCTCTGTCTCTACTTGTTACCGAGTTGTGCTGAAATTTCGTTTTTTCAAATAATACCAAAATAAGCGAAATGGACCACATAACTTGAAAATGGTAAGTCTTAGGCATGTAACAGTATACATATTTTTGATAGACTCAACGAGAGCTATCATTTGGTAGTGGGTAAACCTTTCTATCACCAACGGTTGCAAAGTTCAATTTTTTTCTATCTAAAAGTGCTAAATTTAGACCGAACAAACAATTATAACTTTTTGAGAGATAGAGCGTTCTAATGTATTCATGCTTATGCATTGGGATGTTCTGAATTCAACGGTGAGCTCCGTTTTCTCGTAACGCGTACGGTTTGGCCAGAAAGTGGAAAATTATAGTTTTCGCGGTTTCTCGCAGTTTTCTCGCGAACCGCCCATCTTAGAGCTACGCGACTTTCAGAAATGAATTCCTCGGCCAATTTCCCATCCGATACCGTTTGAAACGTCAACATCGGTCGATTGGATCGGACACAGTTTGCGTTCAAAGTTTCTAATATAGTAAAATGGGTGTTTTTAGCATCATTTTTGATAACTGGGAACGTAATAACTGCCGAACCGTTCCAAATACGAACAATCTGATTATACCGGCGTAATCAGCGCCAAAAGCTGTATCAAGAACCACAATCTTAATTTGATTGAAGGTAGTTGGGTTTTTGTCGACTGGCTAAAATTTTGTCAGAAATCACATATTTTAAACTATAATTTTGAACTGGCACACCTATCTCAAAAACTACGACCCGGATCAAAATGAAACCTTTCTATCTTACTAAAATGGGTGCGCTGATTACAAATTTACATAGGAAAAGTCTCTGTCTCTACTTGTTACCGAGTTGTGCTGAAATTTCGTTTTTTCAAATAATACCAAAATAAGCGAAATGGACCACATAACTTGAAAATGGTAAGTCTTAGGCATGTAACAGTATACATATTTTTGATAGACTCAACGAGAGCTATCATTTGGTAGTGGGTAAACCTTTCTATCACCAACGGTTGCAAAGTTAAATTTTTTTCTATCTAAAAGTGCTAAATTTAGACCGAACAAACAATTATAACTTTTTGAGAGATAGAGCGTTCTAATGTATTCATGCTTATGCATTGGGATGTTCTGAATTCAACGGTGAGCTCCGTTTTCTCGTAACGCGTACGGTTTGGCCAGAAAGTGGAAAATTATAGTTTTCGCGGTTTCTCGCAGTTTTCTCGCGAACCGCCCATCTTAGAGCTACGCGACTTTCAGAAATGAATTCCTCGGCCAATTTCCCATCCGATACCGTTTGAAACGTCAACATCGGTCGATTGGATCGGACACAGTTTGCGTTCAAAGTTTCTAATATAGTAAAATGGGTGTTTTTAGCATCATTTTTGATAACTGGGAACGTAATAACTGCCGAACCGTTCCAAATACGAACAATCTGATTATACCGGCGTAATCAGCGCCAAAAGCTGTATCAAGAACCACAATCTTAATTTGATTGAAGGTAGTTGGGTGTTTGTCGACTGGCTAAAATTTTGTCAGAAATCACATATTTTAAACTATAATTTTGAACTGGCACACCTATCTCAAAAACTACGACCCGGATCAAAATGAAACCTTTCTATCTTACTAAAATGGGTGCGCTGATTACAAATTTACATAGGAAAAGTCTCTGTCTCTACTTGTTACCGAGTTGTGCTGAAATTTCGTTTTTTCAAATAATACCAAAATAAGCGAAATGGACCACATAACTTGAAAATGGTAAGTCTTAGGCATGTAACAGTATACATATTTTTGATAGACTCAACGAGAGCTATCATTTGGTAGTGGGTAAACCTTTCTATCACCAACGGTTGCAAAGTTCAATTTTTTTCTATCTAAAAGTGCTCAATTTAGACCGAACAAACAATTATAACTTTTTGAGAGATAGAGCGTTCTAATGTATTCATGCTTATGCATTGGGATGTTCTGAATTCAACGGTGAGCTCCGTTTTCTCGTAACGCGTACGGTTTGGCCAGAAAGTGGAAAATTATAGTTTTCGCGGTTTCTCGCAGTTTTCTCGCGAACCGCCCATCTTAGAGCTACGCGACTTTCAGAAATGAATTCCTCGGCCAATTTCCCATCCGATACCGTTTGAAACGTCAACATCGGTCGATTGGATCGGACACAGTTTGCGTTCAAAGTTTCTAATATAGTAAAATGGGTGTTTTTAGCATCATTTTTGATAACTGGGAACGTAATAACTGCCGAACCGTTCCAAATACGAACAATCTGATTATACCGGCGTAATCAGCGCCAAAAGCTGTATCAAGAACCACAATCTTAATTTGATTGAAGGTAGTTGGGTGTTTGTCGACTGGCTAAAATTTTGTCAGAAATCACATATTTTAAACTATAATTTTGAACTGGCACACCTATCTCAAAAACTACGACCCGGATCAAAATGAAACCTTTCTATCTTACTAAAATGGGTGCGCTGATTACAAATTTACATAGGAAAAGTCTCTGTCTCTACTTGTTACCGAGTTGTGCTGAAATTTCGTTTTTTCAAATAATACCAAAATAAGCGAAATGGACCACATAACTTGAAAATGGTAAGTCTTAGACATATAACAGTATACATATTTTTGATAGACTCAACGAGAGCTATCATTTGGTAGTGGGTAAACCTTTCTATCAAAAACGGTTGCAAAGTTCAATTTTTTTCTATCTAAAAGTGCTAAATTTAGACCGAACAAACAATTATAACTTTTTGAGAGATAGAGCGTTCTAATGTATTCATGCTTATGCATTGGGATGTTCTGAATTCAACGGTGAGCTCCGTTTTCTCGTAACGCGTACGGTTTGGCCAGAAAGTGGAAAATTATAGTTTTCGCGGTTTCTCGCAGTTTTCTCGCGAACCGCCCATCTTAGAGTTACGCGACTTTCAGAAATGAATTCCTCGGCCAATTTCCCATCCGATACCGTTTGAAACGTCAACATCGGTCGATTGGATCGGACACAGTTTGCGTTCAAAGTTTCTAATATAGTAAAATGGGTGTTTTTAGCATCATTTTTGATAACTGGGAACGTAATAACTGCCGAACCGTTCCAAATACGAACAATCTGATTATACCGGCGTAATCAGCGCCAAAAGCTGTATCAAGAACCACAATCTTAATTTGATTGAAGGTAGTTGGGTTTTTGTCGACTGGCTAAAATTTTGTCAGAAATCACATATTTTAAACTATAATTTTGAACTGGCACACCTATCTCAAAAACTACGACCCGGATCAAAATGAAACCTTTCTATCTTACTAAAATGGGTGCGCTGATTACAAATTTACATAGGAAAAGTCTCTGTCTCTACTTGTTACCGAGTTGTGCTGAAATTTCGTTTTTTCAAATAATACCAAAATAAGCGAAATGGACCACATAACTTGAAAATGGTAAGTCTTAGGCATGTAACAGTATACATATTTTTGATAGACTCAACGAGAGCTATCATTTGGTAGTGGGTAAACCTTTCTATCACCAACGGTTGCAAAGTTCAATTTTTTTCTATCTAAAAGTGCTCAATTTAGACCGAACAAACAATTATAACTTTTTGAGAGATAGAGCGTTCTAATGTATTCATGCTTATGCATTGGGATGTTCTGAATTCAACGGTGAGCTCCGTTTTCTCGTAACGCGTACGGTTTGGCCAGAAAGTGGAAAATTATAGTTTTCGCGGTTTCTCGCAGTTTTCTCGCGAACCGCCCATCTTAGAGCTACGCGACTTTCAGAAATGAATTCCTCGGCCAATTTCCCATCCGATACCGTTTGAAACGTCAACATCGGTCGATTGGATCGGACACAGTTTGCGTTCAAAGTTTCTAATATAGTAAAATGGGTGTTTTTAGCATCATTTTTGATAACTGGGAACGTAATAACTGCCGAACCGTTCCAAATACGAACAATCTGATTATACCGGCGTAATCAGCGCCAAAAGCTGTATCAAGAACCACAATCTTAATTTGATTGAAGGTAGTTGGGTGTTTGTCGACTGGCTAAAATTTTGTCAGAAATCACATATTTTAAACTATAATTTTGAACTGGCACACCTATCTCAAAAACTACGACCCGGATCAAAATGAAACCTTTCTATCTTACTAAAATGGGTGCGCTGATTACAAATTTACATAGGAAAAGTCTCTGTCTCTACTTGTTACCGAGTTGTGCTGAAATTTCGTTTTTTCAAATAATACCAAAATAAGCGAAATGGACCACATAACTTGAAAATGGTAAGTCTTAGACATATAACAGTATACATATTTTTGATAGACTCAACGAGAGCTATCATTTGGTAGTGGGTAAACCTTTCTATCAAAAACGGTTGCAAAGTTCAATTTTTTTCTATCTAAAAGTGCTAAATTTAGACCGAACAAACAATTATAACTTTTTGAGAGATAGAGCGTTCTAATGTATTCATGCTTATGCATTGGGATGTTCTGAATTCAACGGTGAGCTCCGTTTTCTCGTAACGCGTACGGTTTGGCCAGAAAGTGGAAAATTATAGTTTTCGCGGTTTCTCGCAGTTTTCTCGCGAACCGCCCATCTTAGAGTTACGCGACTTTCAGAAATGAATTCCTCGGCCAATTTCCCATCCGATACCGTTTGAAACGTCAACATCGGTCGATTGGATCGGACACAGTTTGCGTTCAAAGTTTCTAATATAGTAAAATGGGTGTTTTTAGCATCATTTTTGATAACTGGGAACGTAATAACTGCCGAACCGTTCCAAATACGAACAATCTGATTATACCGGCGTAATCAGCGCCAAAAGCTGTATCAAGAACCACAATCTTAATTTGATTGAAGGTAGTTGGGTTTTTGTCGACTGGCTAAAATTTTGTCAGAAATCACATATTTTAAACTATAATTTTGAACTGGCACACCTATCTCAAAAACTACGACCCGGATCAAAATGAAACCTTTCTATCTTACTAAAATGGGTGCGCTGATTACAAATTTACATAGGAAAAGTCTCTGTCTCTACTTGTTACCGAGTTGTGCTGAAATTTCGTTTTTTCAAATAATACCAAAATAAGCGAAATGGACCACATAACTTGAAAATGGTAAGTCTTAGGCATGTAACAGTATACATATTTTTGATAGACTCAACGAGAGCTATCATTTGGTAGTGGGTAAACCTTTCTATCACCAACGGTTGCAAAGTTCAATTTTTTTCTATCTAAAAGTGCTAAATTTAGACCGAACAAACAATTATAACTTTTTGAGAGATAGAGCGTTCTAATGTATTCATGCTTATGCATTGGGATGTTCTGAATTCAACGGTGAGCTCCGTTTTCCCGTAACGCGTACGGTTTGGCCAGAAAGTGGAAAATTATAGTTTTCGCGGTTTCTCGCAGTTTTCTCGCGAACCGCCCATCTTAGAGCTACGCGACTTTCAGAAATGAATTCCTCGGCCAATTTCCCATCCGATACAGTTTGAAACGTCAACATCGGTCGATTGGATCGGACACAGTTTGCGTTCAAAGTTTCTAATATAGTAAAATGGGTGTTTTTAGCATCATTTTTGATAACTGGGAACGTAATAACTGCCGAACCGTTCCAAATACGAACAATCTGATTATACCGGCGTAATCAGCGCCAAAAGCTGTATCAAGAACCACAATCTTAATTTGATTGAAGGTAGTTGGGTGTTTGTCGACTGGCTAAAATTTTGTCAGAAATCACATATTTTAAACTATAATTTTGAACTGGCACACCTATCTCAAAAACTACGACCCGGATCAAAATGAAACCTTTCTATCTTACTAAAATGGGTGCGCTGATTACAAATTTACATAGGAAAAGTCTCTGTCTCTACTTGTTACCGAGTTGTGCTGAAATTTCGTTTTTTCAAATAATACCAAAATAAGCGAAATGGACCACATAACTTGAAAATGGTAAGTCTTAGGCATGTAACAGTATACATATTTTTGATAGACTCAACGAGAGCTATCATTTGGTAGTGGGTAAACCTTTCTATCACCAACGGTTGCAAAGTTCAATTTTTTTCTATCTAAAAGTGCTAAATTTAGACCGAACAAACAATTATAACTTTTTGAGAGATAGAGCGTTCTAATGTATTCATGCTTATGCATTGGGATGTTCTGAATTCAACGGTGAGCTCCGTTTTCTCGTAACGCGTACGGTTTGGCCAGAAAGTGGAAAATTATAGTTTTCGCGGTTTCTCGCGGTTTTCTCGCGAACCGCGCATCTTAGAGCTACGCGACTTTCAGAAATGAATTCCTCGGCCAATTTCCCATCCGATACCGTTTGAAACGTCAACATCGGTCGATTGGATCGGACACAGTTTGCGTTCAAAGTTTCTAATATAGTAAAATGGGTGTTTTTAGCATCATTTTTGATAACTGGGAACGTAATAACTGCCGAACCGTTCCAAATACGAACAATCTGATTATACCGGCGTAATCAGCGCCAAAAGCTGTATCAAGAACCACAATCTTAATTTGATTGAAGGTAGTTGGGTTTTTGTCGACTGGCTAAAATTTTGTCAGAAATCACATATTTTAAACTATAATTTTGAACTGGCACACTTATCTCAAAAACTAGGACCCGGATCAAAATGAAACCTTTCTATCTTACTAAAATGGGCGCGCTGATTACAAATTTACATAGGAAAAGTCTGTGTCTCTACTTGTTACCGAGTTGTGCTGAAATTTCGTTTTTTCAAATAATACCAAAATAAGCGAAATGGACCACATAACTTGAAAATGGTAAGTCTTAGGCATGTAACAGTATACATATTTTTGATAGACTCAACGAGAGCTATCATTTGGTAGTGGGTAAACCTTTCTATCAAAAACGGTTGCAAAGTTCAATTTTTTTCTATCTAAAAGTGCTAAATTTAGACCGAACAAACAATTATAACTTTTTGAGAGATAGAGCGTTCTAATGTATTCATGCTTATGCATTGGGATGTTCTGAATTCAACGGTGAGCTCCGTTTTCTCGTAACGCGTACGGTTTGGCCAGAAAGTGGAAAATTATAGTTTTCGCGGTTTCTCGCAGTTTTCTCGCGAACCGCCCATCTTAGAGCTACGCGACTTTCAGAAATGAATTCCTCGGCCAATTTCCCATCCGATACCGTTTGAAACGTCAACATCGGTCGATTGGATCGGACACAGTTTGCGTTCAAAGTTTCTAATATAGTAAAATGGGTGTTTTTAGCATCATTTTTGATAACTGGGAACGTAATAACTGCCGAACCGTTCCAAATACGAACAATCTGATTATACCGGCGTAGTCAGCGCCAAAAGCTGTATCAAGAACCACAATCTTAATTTGATTGAAGGTAGTTGGGTTTTTATCGACTGGCTAAAATTTTGTCAGAAATCACATATTTTAAACTATAATTTTGAACTGGCACACCTATCTCAAAAACTAGGACCCGGATCAAAATGAAACCTTTCTATCTTACTAAAATGGGTGCACTGATTACAAATTTACATAGGAAAAGTCTCTGTCTCTACTTGTTACCGAGTTGTGCTGAAATTTCGTTTTTTCAAATAATACCAAAATAAGCGAAATGGACCACATAACTTGAAAATGGTAAGTCTTAGTCATATAACAGTATACATATTTTTGATAGACTCAACGAGACCTATCATTTGGTAGTGGGTAAACCTTTCTATCACCAACGGTTGCAAAGTTCAATTTTTTTCTATCTAAAAGTGCTAAATTTAGACCGAACAAACAATTATAACTTTTTGAGAGATAGAGCGTTCTAATGTATTCATGCTTATGCATTGGGATGTTCTGAATTCAACGGTGAGCTCCGTTTTCTCGTAACGCGTACGGTTTGGCCAGAAAGTGGAAAATTATAATTTTCGCGGTTTCTCGCGGTTTTCTCGCGAACCGCGCACCTTAGAGCTACGCGACTTTCAGAAATGAATTCCTCGGCCAATTTCCCATCCGATACCGTTTGAAACGTCAACATCGGTCGATTGGATCGGACACAGTTTGCGTTCAAAGTTTCTAATATAGTAAAATGGGTGTTTTTAGCATCATTTTTGATAACTGGGAACGTAATAACTGCCGAACCGTTCCAAATACGAACAATCTGATTATACCGGCGTAATCAGCGCCAATAGCTGTATCAAGAACCACAATCTTAATTTGATTGAAGGTAGTTGGGTTTTTGTCGACTGGCTAAAGTTTTGTAAGAAATCACATATTTTAAACTATAATTTTGAACTGGCACACCTATCTCAAAAACTAGGACCCGGATCAAAATGAAACCTTTCTATCTTACTAAAATGGGTGCACTGATTACAAATTTAGATAGGAAAAGTCTCTGTCTCTACTTGTTACCGAGTTGTGCTGAAATTTCGTTTTTTCAAATAATACCAAAATAAGCGAAATGGACCACATAACTTGAAAATGGTAAGTCTTAGGCATATAACAGTATACATATTTTTGATAGACTCAACGACAGCTATCATTTGGTAGTGGGTAAACCTTTCTATCACCAACGGTTGCAAAGTTCAATTTTTTTCTATCTAAAAGTGCTAAATTTAGACCGAACAAACAATTATAACTTTTTGAGAGATAGAGCGTTCTAATGTATTCATGCTTATGCATTGGGATGTTCTGAATTCAACGGTGAGCTCCGTTTTCTCGTAACGCGTACGGTTTGGCCAGAAAGTGGAAAATTATAGTTTTCGCGGTTTCTCGCGGTTTTCTCGCGAACCGCGCATCTTAGAGCTACGTGACTTTCACAAATGAATTCCTCGGCCAATTTCCCATCCGATACCGTTTGAAACGTCAACATCGGTCGATTGGATCGGACACAGTTTGCGTTCAAAGTTTCTAATATAGTAAAATGGGTGTTTTTAGCATCATTTTTGATAACTGGGAACGTAATAACTGCCGAACCGTTCCAAATACGAACAATCTGATTATACCGGCGTAATCAGCGCCAAAAGCTGTATCAAGAACCACAATCTTAATTTGATTGAAGGTAGTTGGGTTTTTGTCGACTGGCTAAAATTTTGTAAGAAATCACATATTTTAAACTATAATTTTGAACTGGCACACCTATCTCAAAAACTAGGACCCGGATCAAAATGAAACCTTTCTATCTTACTAAAATGGGTGCGCTGATTACAAATTTACATAGGAAAAGTCTCTGTCTCTACTTGTTACCGAGTTGTGCTGAAATTTCGTATTTTCAAATAATACCAAAATAAGCGAAATGGACCACATAACTTGAAAATGGTAAGTCTTAGGCATATAACAGTATACATATTTTTGATAGACTCAACGAGAGCTATCATTTGGTAGTGGGGAAACCTTTCTATCACTAACGGTTGCAAAGTTCAATTTTTTTCTATCTAAAAGTGCTAAATTTAGACCGAACAAACAATTATAACTTTAGTTGAGGGGCTATCGACTGTGTGAAGTGTTGAGGAGGGTGCAATGAAACTCGCCATTACTGTTAGCGTGCGTATGTGTCCAGTAAAATTAAAAATTATATTTAATATTGTATATGTCCACCAAATTGGAGTTGTACTGGCTTGATGCCGCATTTTATACATTTCGAACATGACTGCCTCCGCAAAGGCCTCCACCCCCAACCATTGACGAAATCTCACACCCACACTAGCCCTGAAGAAGCCGAAGACAAATATCGGCGAAACGTAGGCAAATGTGAATAGCCCAGAGAATAAAATATCAAAGACTGACAAGCTCTTCATTGCACCCTCCTCAATTATAACTTTTTGAGAGATAGAGCGTTCTAATGTATTCATGCTTATGCATTGGGATGTTCTGAATTCAACGGTGAGGTCCGTTTTCTCGTAACGCGTACGGTTTGGCCAGAAAGTGGAAAATTATAGTTTTCGCGGTTTCTCGCGGTTTTCTCGCGAACCGCGCATCTTAGAGCTACGCGACTTTCAGAAATGAATTCCTCGGCCAATTTCCCATCCGATACCGTTTGAAACGTCAACATCGGTCGATTTGATCGGACACAGTTTGCGTTCAAAGTTTCTAATATAGTAAAATGGGTGTTTTTAGCATCATTTTTTATAGCTTGGAACGTAATAACTGCCGAACTGTTCCAAATAAGTAAAATCTGATTATACCGGCATAATCAGCATCAAAAATTGTATCAAGAACAACAACATTAATTAACGTTTGACAAGTTAAAGTTTTGTGTCTGTTTCCTTCACACCACTGTGTTCAAAGGCGAAATGCAAAATTATGAAAATAATTTAAAAAGATGTTTTCTTGTTTTATCAAACTAAATTTTCTATAATATATTAACTGTCCAGTGACAACGTGGCATATGCAGTGTAGTCTATCGTATCAACCCACGTTTAGTTTTTCTATTTCATTCTGTGGAAATTGCTATATCGATTTCTGTTTAGTGAAGCCATATGTGGTTAATTCTCTGGTGTCGCTGATGAAGTAGATCAATCCCCAATTCTCCCTATAGGTTGGGCGTTGACGTAATCAGAATTCCCGAATGGCTGAAGCCGATATCTCAAGCCTGTGTATCTCCGGAGTCAATCTAGACCGTGTCTTATGAAGTTATTGCCTCCTAATTTCATCCACTCTGTCCACGGTCTATCATATTGCGGTTAGTTGCGAGGAGAATTCGAGGACAGATTCAATAGATGCCTTAGGGGATGCCAGCCATACAGGGTTATAGGTTTCGACTTCTTCATAAGGAATTTTGTTGTATCTTCGAGTGTTGGAAAAATAATAATTGCACAAGCCAATAAGTTTTATTAGCTAATACATAATAAATAACCTAAATAAAAATAACCACTCTAGTGTCCATAAGGGAAAGAGTGCTATGTAATAAACATAATACCATAACACGAAAAGGGGGGGGGGGGGCAGCTGCCCCCCTTGCCCCCCTGGATACGCTCATGACGCTACATAAAATAAGAAGCCGGTTCTCTGCCATATTCAATATTCATATCAGTCGCGAAGTCTATCAAATAAACCCTGAGCAACTATAATAATTTCACTCAAACGTATACGCTGTACGGTCTAGTATTTACACGTTTAGTACAAACGTGTACCGACAGGAGCGCTGCAGTCCTTATTAGAGCTGTGAGTACAGCCGTCGCCGTCGCTTTCAGCAGGAGAGCCGAATTTAGATCGTGCACATACGGCGACAAGAGATTCCAGGCTGGTCTCATTTTCCATATAATTTGCTGCAGCATTTGCTGCATTATGGAGAGTTATATAGGAGATGCTTTGCCTGCGTCAACGGAGATCGGTCAACAGCGGCGGCGTCATCAGTTATTCATGAGATCTCATTATCTGTTTACATAAATAAGCTGGGCCGTAGGCGAGGCATATCGTGACTTGAGGGAAATGTAGTGCAATGAATAATAAGCGGTCATGTGGCTAAAATAAAACTAGTTAGACAGGATTTGACAGATAAATAAATAATTAAATAAATAATAATTCCTTTATTAACATAAAACAATATTAAGTGCAACAAAATAATATTTATATTTAGGGCGGAGATAAGCACGCTTGTTTCCAAATATGCCTTGCTCTTCCACTCAACCCTTTTCGCAAACTAGAACTAAGACATAATTGTACCAATAATATAACAATAATTCCGAGAACTTATCAAAACAAAAAGAAAAAAATACTCTTGAGTCTAATTACACGTAATTGCAGCAAATCCAACTCAACAAAACATCGCACATGCCCATAAAAATAATAATTAAAACAGCCTCCGATGTGCGCTCAATGCTTAAAGTGCCCCCTGTTGAGCAAACAGACAACAGTTCACCTTTCCCCCAAAACTGTTTAACGATAGTTTTTTCATATCTTCCCTGAGACCATTGTATATGTGACTGACCTGAATTCACATATTCCTGTGAAATTAGAACAGTATCATATTAAATTTACAGGGAATTTTTGTAAATTTTACAGGAAAAATACTTAAAAGTTATATAAAGCTGCTATAAAGTTTGTCATTATTTGTAAAAGTTTGACACATCAAAACTACTTTGATTTCATTTAAACATAATAACCTTCATAAAACCTTTCCACACGGTAAAAAAATCACATGAGGCTATGCTGTCTCGTAAATTCTGTTGAAACTGCTAATAAGTTAAATTCAGAACCTTGGAAATGAGTAATGAGTAATAACAATATGAATTATATAGCACGAAACACGCACAATAACAGATAACAGAAAAACTTTCATATAAATCTACTATATTTAAATAAATTTTGTATTGGCATAGGTGTGAAGAAAACTTGATCTAAATAAACAAAAATAACGTAGGTACTTTTACTGTCTGTCTTAAGTGGGCCAAGTTTATCAACTTGACTTTGAGTTTTTACAACAAAAACACATCAATTTCTACGCATTTCCGCGTTATATTGGTGTCGTACATACACAAGGCCATTTACATATGTACTCGTATATACATATAAACCTGCTAATAAACTATTAGTTACCAATTTAGAATTGAATTTCTTATAACATTTAAAAACAACTTTTTTATCAAGGTGAAAAAGGTATGGTTATAATCAATAGTGATCAACAGTGATGTCAGCTTTACAATGATGGGGATGACATTTCGTTTAGTACGTTGCAAACAGCCAACTGGTGTAGTGTTTATTGTGTGAAGTGTTATTTTTATTTAAACTCTGGTGTATAATACAAAGTGTAGAAATGTTGGGATATCTTACACTATTTGCTGTTTTTTCTATAGGTAACAAATCTTGGAACTCCATTAAAATAAAAAAAATAATCATCACTGATGATTTTGAATAACCGATAATTCCTTTCAGCTACTAGCTTCAACTTCACAAAGGAATCTTGCAACGAAGACCTCAACAAAATTACCCAAGAACTACTCTCACCATCCTTCCTACTGGAAGGCATAACAGTTTACCCCGAAGACCTAGAATACATACTATTCACAAACTACTACCCAGTTGACGAAATAATAATCGACGAAAACACAAGACATATCATCAACACAAAACTAGAAACAAAAATAATAATATCAGGTTGGCTCGAGGGCTACAACAGGAAATGGGTGTTCGACTTGAGAGATGCTTATCTAAAAAGAGATAGATATAACATCATTGTCCTGAAATGGGACGACTATGCTGTAATGCATTACATCTTCAGCATACAGGTGTGCCAGCAGGTCGGTGCTGGCCTAGGGGATTTCATAGTTGATCTCGTGAAAAGTATCGGTTTAGACTTGAGGAAGACACATCTGATTGGTCACTCGCTGGGTGCTCAGATTGCTGGATTCGCTGGACAGCAGATCATCAAGAGACTGCAGAGAAGAGTAGGAAGGATCAGTGCTTTGGATGCAGCTGGGCCACTGTTTAATTTTAATTCTGAATCCTCCAGATTGGACAGGAGCGATGCTGATTTCGTTGACGCAATTCACACCAATAATATCGTGTTTGGATATAAGACACCATTTGCGACTGTGGATGTTTTTATTAACAACTCGGTGTTCCAACCAGGTTGCCCAAGCATTTGGGATATCATGGGAAAAGGGTTGGATTGTTACACCATACACCATTTCTGTGAGTAATGATTTGAGTATATTATAAAGGAATTATTGACGTTGTGGTATTATTTTGTTGTAGTGTTTTGTAGCCATGTCAAGAGTATCGAGGTCTGGTTGAAGACAATACCAAAAGATACGAATATGGTTGCAAGGCATATTTTTACTGGTGACAGGATAATTGTTGGAGAAGATATTTCTAGGAGAATGGACGGGGATTATTTTTTAAACACAAATTTTAGTTAATTTATTGAAAATAAAGATTTCTTTCGTTGTTGAAAAATTTTATATAAAATCAAGCCTCATCCTCAGACAAATTGAATTTTACATCAACAAATGTTCAGTCGTTTTAGGGTTATAAGCCATCAAACACAGGGCTCAATACTTTAGCAACCGATGGTAGTAACAAATTGTTCAACAAAAGTTTTTCTATTGACAAAGGGGGTTGGTTCATGATTTTCTTCGTATACTTCCGGTTCGTGTTACTACTGTAAACCGGAGCAAGCAAACTGGCGTTATCTGTATAAGACGTAACCTCAATTTTCTCTTGTTCTCGTGGCAGAGCACTAGATCACGTGACAAGTGTAGTGTAAAAGGTACGTGGCGGTTTCCAATCCAATAATCAGGACCAGCTTCGACCTGGATCGGGCCAGCATAGCCCGGTGTGCCTACAGCGGAGATAACTAGATCTTTGAACCCGACGGCCCACCCAGCAGAATTACTCCATCGATTTCCACTTTATTTCTTGGCTTATAATGAAAACCTCCGAAGGGTTACCGTTCGAAAATACAGACGTTGTCCGTTGAAAAAAAAATTCGATCTCGTATAGAGTGGTCGAGTAGATTATTTTGCAGACAACTGCGAATACATCTTTGTACTTTTAGATATCCGATACTTGTACGTGTATAAAAATTAATAACTCCGCCATTTACTATTTGATTTCCAAAATAAAAAAACGGAAATGATAGAGGAAGCATAGACCATTATGAAGATGTACTGTTCGGTTAGATCCCATAACAAATCGAAAAGTTATGGACGTTCAAGTTCAGAAGTCAATAATTATTTTCAGATTTTTTCAACTTTAGCAACAATTTGAAGACCTGTTTGAATCGGTAATATTTTTGTGCAATTTTTACTTCATGATACGCAGTATACAAGGTAATTTATAACACGAGGTGAAAATTAAATGCACAAACATACAAAATTATAAATAAAGATGTGTGAAGCACTTTTTAATTTGTTTCATTGTCAAACTTAGTACTTACTTCAATTTAGTTTAAATATTTTTCGTTTAATTCAATGCAGTTACGAAATTTAAAATTCCACTATAGTTCCCTGTCCTCATAAATTTTCGTCTATAATTGTCTCTGTATATTTATAGATTTTCTATGAATGGGACCGATATAATTTTCGTCATGGAAGCTCAGAACTTGTCTGGAGAACTTGTCTCAAAACACATTTGGAAAGGCGAAAATATTAAAAACAGAGTTACAGTTTGCCCAATAATTTTGCATAACTTTATATAATCCTTCGAATAGAGCATTTATCGCATTCATAAAAATCCTATTTGAGTAATAAATTCAACTGTTTTAATTAAAATCTCCTTTATAATTATCAAATTTACATATTTATTGTCAACAGCGTAAAGAAAAAAAAATCTTAAAAGTTTTTCTTTTCGAGTAAAATACTTCCGGTGTCGAAATTAGGTCTCGGAGGATGATTTAAAAACTTGTGTCAACGGCGAGTCGCGGCCTTCCAGAATTGCAACGAATTAATTTCCAAACTAGCGCGAATTTACATTTTAATGACTTTTACGTTGTACCGCCGCGGAATTACAAAAGCAAGCCTCCCTCCTCGCCCTGAGTTCTCCTGGAGGCCCCTAATTCTTCGGCACCGCTATACGAGTCGCTCCTCTATGTATCCAGTCCATGGTCCTGCGCGAGCGAAGCCTCCTGCGATGATGTGGACTGAGAGGGAGAGGAAACTTTTAACGAAAATTACTTTTCCCCAAAAGATAAACCGTCTATTAATATTCTCGTTTTAGTCAGTAAACACTGTCCTATTTCATTTTTACCCTACCTCCGAGATGATCCACTCTCCGGCCATGTCTTCCAGCTACTCGAAATTAACTACTTCGTTAAGGCGTGTTTACTCTGCAATATGGTTTGCTTGAAAGGACGAAATAAGGACATCTTTGTAGCAGAATGTATACCAAGGCTTGTATACCTTTAACGTTGCTGTTGTAAAAGTTTTCGTCATTATTTTATTGAGTGAAAAGCATCGTTATTATTTTGTACTCAATGGTGAATGCATCATTGTACTTTTAGGTATTATTATTATTTATTGGAAATCTCTGATACATCTCATTAAATATATGAAACCTTGAATTTCATGCATTTAATCAAAACCCTTGAACTTCAAATTAAGAATATTTTCCCACATACATAGCAATTTATTTTAATTTGGCAGTTTGGACATTTAATTTAATCCCTACTATTTAATTGGTTTGTTATTTATTGTTATTATTTTAAATATTTATTATCTGTTTGGTTAAAATAAAAGTTCATGAACTTTAATTAATTCCTTATAATTAAAAATGGGGCATTTTGTAAAAAAATATTTCTAACATAATTCTCTCTCATTTTCTGATTCATTCTTAACTTAATCTCTAGCTTTAAACTCTCCGCTAAACTTTTATTTCCATATTTATCAAGTTCTTCCATCTGAAATTTTTCTAAAATATGTTTATTCTTGCTATCAACTATCAAGTCTTTTATTAGAGCATTTGAGAAAAAATCTATTCAGAGTTTGCAGCTGTATTCACCTCTATAAACACGTTTGCAAATCTGCACGTCACCGTTCCATCTTTTCGACAAAGACGAATGATCCATATTATAATAGCCCCCACATTCACTGTCAAATTAACACACACAACTGACAGGCATCCGTAATATCCCATCTAGCTTTTGCGTAATACGCGTATCACCTATCAATCATATCAGTTCACCCAAGCCATAGCCTGCCTGCAGTTCCGCTTCCGGTATAGTAGACAAGTCGGTAAACCAGAACACTGTAAGTTCTATCTTTTTAACCGGTATTTGTTTTCGAACTATACACACACACACACACACGAAACGACCGAAACCTTTCGGTGTGGGCGCTGAATTTATGTGTTTGGCTTTTGTTTCGGACGACTGCCCACTTCCGGTCATATTCGCGGAGGCGACCCGTTGTTCCGGTTCGTATTTATAGGAAGTGTTGGGAATCTCTCTCTCCCAGCAAATAAATTTCATACTTGACCGTTTTCAGAATGTTATTTTATACAGGGTGTTTCAGAAGTGAAGCTTTACTTTGAATAAGAGAATAACAGTTGAATAAGAATTAATAAGAATTAATAAGAATTAATAAGAATTAATAAGAATTAATAAGAATTAATAAGAATTAATAAGAATTAATAAGAATTAATAAGAATTAATAAGAATTAATAAGAATTAATAAGAAGAATCCCATCCTCGCTTCAAAAACTTCATTTCCCTCTCCACAATCCAACCATAATGAAAAGCAAACACCATATGGCATTCATCCCGACAATTTAGCACGAAAAAAACTCGAAATTGATCTTTTGTCTCATCGGTTACATTCGCAGCGGTAAAAAAGCATCCACTTCCGGTCGCCGTGAGGTAAAATACGGGTGGGAAGGAAAACAGTTTCCCCTATTTTCTGGCCTTAACAAAGGAATAAATCCTTTTTAGTTTCGGTGACGCGCTCGCGAGTTTTCGGCCGTTCAACGCGATCCGGAAAATGTCACAAAGTGGGGCCTGGAGCTCTGTGTGGGTACCCTGTATGCGTTTGAGTGGCAACTAATAGGATTTGGGCCGTACGCTACCAAGCTAGCCTAGGTTCAGCGAGCCAAGCCAATGCTGAATAGTCTCTCTTTATACAAGGCAGTCTGAGTTTGAATAATAATAATATAAGCTTGTGTATATATGGTCTGCAGCTCCGCTTTCGGTAATGTTGGTAGTGAAAATGCGATTTCCAATAGAGAGGTGCGTTTTCCGAGGGTGTATTCTAAGTTTTAATGCTGCACTTCACGTTGAAAATACAAGGTTACTGGTGCTGGAAGGAATCCTGTAAATACCTGATAGTGCAGGTAATTTGCAATACCGAATGTTCCGGGTGTGGAACTTACTGGCAAAATGAGAGAAAATACATTTGTTGGTGTTGATATGATTTTGTCGATATGTTGATATGTTTTCATAGATTTTCATGTTTTTCTAAATTTAAAAATACCTAGTTGTCATTTTGTGATGTCACAATATCGCCATATAATTAGGAAAATGTTTGTATGACATTATCAAGCAATAATCGCATCAAGTCAAGAGTTATTAAGGGTGGATACTTTTGAAATGAACACACTGTATGTAATGAAACTAATAGCAAACAAGAAAGTGGCTTTTTATTCTAACATGACATATATTATTACCATTTAGCCCGATAACATTAACTGTAAGAAATTCGATGAAAAAAGTTATACAGTAATCAAACGCAATTTATTCTAATAGACTTTTTGCGATCTGATGGACCCATATCGGAACTACGTGTTATTCAACTTTGTATCTAATAATTCCCAATGGATCTAGTTAAAAGTTATTACTTGGAATGGCAACTAATCAAAAGCCAATAAATATGAAGTAACTTAAAGAGCTGCGGTTATCATTTGTCTAACCACGCAATACGAAGATTATAAGAAACATCTAGAATGTAATGACAATATTTTGGAGACTGTGGCGAACTTAATAATAAAATTATAAACCCATGTGACGTCCATGTTCTATTACCCTATATATACCCATTTGTTGTTCACACCTCAGTGAATTTTGATCATTGAAGCGTAAAAAACAAGTTTTAATTAAAGCAGGTCAAACAATGGCGAACTAGGTATAGGACCCCTGTCTGAATTTATTAATTTATCTCTATTCAAGTGAATAAAGATACTTTCCAAGCTGTTTAGTTCCCTATTATTTGACACAGCTTTTACAAGTTTTAAGTCATCTACAACTACTTTATGACCTGTGTCTAAAATATGTTGAGCCACACTAGATTTTTCAAAACGATTATATTTAAAATGAGCTACATGCTCTTTGAACCTAGTTAAAATTGTTCTTCTAGTCTGGCATACGTATTCTTTTTCACAGTCATGACATTTGATACAATATATACCAGATTTATCAAGTACATCTACCTTATCCTTTGGATTTCCAAGAAGGTTTTTTATGCTATTATGAGTCGAATATGCTATACAGAGATTTTGTGATGTAAAAATACTTCTCAAACCCCTTGTATATGCACAATCGAACGGTATTTTAACATATTTCTTCTTTTCTACAGACAAAGTATTTAAAGTAGATATTTGATTTACATACATTTTTTGATTCTGCTTCTTAATCATTCTATCAACTATTTTCTCAGGGTACCCATTATGTATGACAACATTCTTAATAAACAATAAACAAACTTGCTGATATCTATCTGCGGACAATGGAAATTTCAATAACCTATTTACTAAACAACTAATAAAAGACAATTTTTGTTGAAAAGGATGCTGCGAATCATTAGGGATAAACCTGATTGTGTTAGTATCTTTCCGATACACGTCAATTTCTATTATATTTTTGCTATACCTGACTACCAGAGTATCTAAAAATGGAAGTTGGCCGTTAACTTCTTGTTCTACAGTAAAGTTAATGGTGTTGAATTTAGAATTCAAAACGAGAAGAAAATCTTGAATACTGCACTTCTTGGTGTCAAAAATGGCAAAAATATCGTCGACATACCTAACCCAAGTCTTAGGGAAATATGGTGCTATAGACTTTACATTGGTTTCAAATCTGCTCATAAACAAGTTGGCAATAAAAGGCGAGAGACAGTTACCCATTGCAGTTCCCTCAAGTTGTTCAAAAAACTTTCCGTTTATTTGAAAACAATTTTGAGACATACAAAGGGCAGCCAATCTTATATATGTTAAAATACCGTTCGATTGTGCATATACAAGGGGTTTGAGAAGTATTTTTACATCACAAAATCTCTGTATAGCATATTCGACTCATAATAACATAAAAAACCTTCTTGGAAAACCAAAGGATAAGGTAGATGTACTTGATAAATCTGGTATATATTCTATCAAATGTCATGACTGTGAAAAAGAATACGTAGGCCAGACTAGAAGAACAATTTTAACTAGGTTCAAAGAACATATAGCTCATTTTAAATATAATCGTTTTGAAAAATCTAGTGTGGCTCAACATATTTTAGACACAGGTCATAAAGTAGTTGTAGATGACTTAAAACTTGTAAAAGCTGTGTGAAATAATAGGGAACTAAACAGCTTGGAAAGTATCTTTATTCACTTGAATAGAGATAAATTAATAAATTCAGACAGGGGTCCTATACCTAGTTCGCCATTGTTTGACCTGCTTTAATTAAAACTTGTTTTTTACGCTTCAATGATCAAAATTCACTGAGGTGTGACCAACAAATGGGTATATATAGGGTAATTTTTAACATGGACGTCACTTCCACTAGTGATTTTCTTGGACAATATCCAGTAAAGATACTATGATGTGCTAATCTCTCTTTTCCTCTTTTTAGGTTCTACTGAAGATGGCAACATAGTTGCTGAAATACGTATTTAGGTTTCTAAAATACTTGTTGTGGTTAGGGGTTTATAATTTTATTATCTAGAATGTATAGAAATTTGTATAAATTTATGTAAACTCATCTTCCTTGTACTAGGCAAATTAATACGACCTGCATTTATTTACGAATAAACAAAAACATATATAAAAATGTGTAATGTGCTCTACAGATATCTTGAACGGCCAAATAATTGACCCCCTTTGAAATATCTGAACATATAAACGGCGAAATTTAACACGATCTTTTAACAAATGAGCAACCAAATCTTTTAGATGATGTGCCATTAACCAATAAATTGGTTATTGATAGTAAATGTTTAAGAGTTTAAGGCCGACGGGAATTTATTTATACCTTCGTAGTAAATAATTTGCGTAATTGTAATTTGTCAGTGTTTACAAACAACTAAGCCATGTACGTAGACTGGTACAAGGATATATCTATAAAAAAAACAAATTATACAACAGTTAACATCGCTCATATTATTTTAGCGCTTGAAAATTCAAGTCAACAATGTATACAGTTTGTCCATACTAGTTCATATTGTTTTATTTTAATGCAGACACGATCGATCTCCATCAAATAGAATATCATGCAGCTAAACTATTAATTTTATAGATAGTATGATAAAGTCACGTGCCTGGCCACATCCGATTTTTTTAAATTTTACCCAAACAAATCGAACAAATACAAAATACGTTTTTATAAATAAAAAGACTCGCGTTTAAACTGCCTATCGGGGCTCCAAAGCAAAAAAAGCTCCAGCACCGAAAAAAATGGGGCGCGGCCGGTATTATCGCAGCCTACACGTTTTAATTATCGACACATTAAAGGGAACTTTCCAATGTTTGACTTTATTAAAGGGAGGGGGGGGGGGCTACGTACGCTCCAGGTTCGAGCGAACCCTAATGGGCTGAAAACTGAAAACTTCTGAATGTAAATTCCAATTTTTATGCACGCTACGTTCGCCTTTTTTGGTATTTTAATCACGCAAACACTGGAAACAAATAATTAAAGAAATAATCTATGAGATTTAATTTTAATTCACCTTCTATAAGAGGCATATCACACGTATGTACAAAATACGAACTGAGTTGACATAACAAGACAATCTCAGGAATATAATACTTAATCACTAATAGAATTTGATTAAAAAATTACTTAGAAGCGATTAATTTCATCAGTCGAGCTTACTACGTCCTTTTCAGACTTGTCCAACGTCTGCTGGCTTTCAGACTTCTCCAACTGCGACCTCCACATCACAGTCGGCCTGAAAAGATCCCATCCTTTCTGAAATGTCGAAAAAACTATTAGATATACCCTTCCACAAGCCTAAAGTGTTATCCTAAAGACACTATCAAAATACTTACATATTTCCCTTGGTAGACGACATAAATTGCGAAGACAGGCATCGGCACAAGCGTTGTGATGCCTATTAGATAGCCTATGACATCAGCCCATGCTGGGAACTCGTAATCTTCATAGGAAGCAGATGAGAACGTTACCATTTGGAAGATAAAAACACCCTAGAAACAATTTTCAGTAACCAATCAGAACCTCTTAGAGCAAGATCAAACTTACGAGTAAAGCTAACGGTGTAAGGAACATCAAACAACTCCACCAGAACCAGTAAAAGATAAAGGACAGCTTCATGTTCATCTTGCCCATGTTCTCCAGGAACTTCGCTCCACCGTAGCACCAAGCGACAGCTGCAATTTCAGCAAAACCGATCAGCATGATAGCCCATGAGGCTGTGTTCCACTCCAGCAAGGTGAAGAGGTATATGCCGCCATCGAAGCACATGGGAACAGCAAGGACGAAACAACAGAAGCATATGGTCAGAGTGATCTTCCATTGGTGTTGCCTTAAGTTCGGCCATTTGTCCAAGAGAGCTGTATTGACGGCTTCAACGCCAGCGAACTGGCTTCCTAAGCCTAAGATGAAGAGCATGAAGAAGAAGACTATAGCCCAGAAGGTCGGTGCTGGTAGTCGTAAGATGGCCTCTGGGTAAGCTACGAAGGCCAAACCTGGACCATCAGTGGCTACGCTCTCGACAGGTAGGTCCATCTGTTTGGCTAAGAAGCCAATCATCGAGAAGATTGCGAACCCAGCGTATACAGCTGTGAAGGTATTGGCAGCTGTCACGACTAAGGTATCTCTTATGCAGTTGTTCTTAAAGTTGTTATAAGAAGATAAAGTAACTAATGATCCACAGGATATTCCAAAGGAGTAAAAAGTTTGTGAGGCAGCCATACCCCATACCTCAGCGTCGTATAGCTTCTCCCACTTAGGAGTTATGAAAAGAAGAATACCGTCAACAGCTCCATCTAACATAGCACCTTGTACCACCAAAGCTGTTAGAATGACGTAAGGGAATAACGTGGTGAAGTATACAGCTTTTCCTGAGGTTTTTACGCCGCGAACCACGCAGAAATAGCAAATGATCCATGATAGTAATAGGCATAAGACCAACTGCCAACGGAGACCACCGAAGTTTTCTAAGGTTGAGTCGCCTCTTCCAAGTACGTAATCATTGAAGTATTCGTAAGTTGCCAAAGTTCTGTTGACCACGCTGCTGATGTGTACGGGTGTTCCATCGAGGCCCATGCAGAAGGTCCTATTGACTGCGCCATTTTGGTTGTTGTCGAAGCATAGTTGGTCCACGGGTGTGCATGTGAAGTTGAAGTATGTTGAGATGTTGTCGCATTTTGAATCTTCGATAGCGCTGAAGCAACCTGAGGAGAATTTATTATTATTATTCTTATTATTATTATTATTATACAGGCCGTCTCAACAGTCGACGTTTCGCGCTCTGTTGCAAGAGGCATCTTCAGGACTAAGTTATCAAACCAAGTGCTAAGAAGCTGGTTTAATTTATTTATTTTTTATTTTATTTTTTTACTCAGTCAGTACAGTCACTGGGATGGCTAATTTTACTGGTGATATTGTATTCTAAATGTAATTAATTAGTAATTACTAATACAACAATAATACTTAATATGCATTAATACATTAATACAATAATCAGTTTGATACGTGAGCCTGTAAGCACCTTCTTTATCTCAGGGATTAAGATTATTTATTGTATTTAGATCTCTAAAATATTAACTACATATTCTATTTTTCAAAATATGAACCCTATTCGACCGTATTCTAAATTCCAGCAGTCTGTAACAGTTCAATTCGTTCAGTTTATATTTCGGAATATCTGTGAAAATTCTCTTGGAAAAATATTCCGATAAAAAAAAGGAACAAGCATGGGTTGAAATCCAAACCGAGGTACCATTCGATAGGTACGCCACTGGTGAAGGCCTGAAATAGTTTGCGCCGTGTGTGCCTGTGCTATTTTACGTAGAATTTTAATTCGTACTGCCATGTAACTTCGGCCATGCGGAAAATTTCAACCAGTCCTGGTCTGGCATATGCAAGACCGCGTTTTTTTACAAATGGAGCCAACACCTGACACCGTGTGTGTGGTCCCTATTAATCAAATGATCTGTAATTTTCTCCGTTTTCACCGAAGCGTGGTGTTTCCAACTGACGACTTTCCAAAAGAGTTTTTTTTTGCGGAATTTCCCATATGACTGACGTTTGAAATATTTCGATTAATGAGTGTATTTGCACCTAATCAAAACTTTTGTATAACAAAATTAAACTTGCTGTTTTTTATACCTTGGAGGTTTAAAGCAATTTTTATTTTATAATCTATTCCAAGAATGCATCAAACACAAAATAATCTATTGTACTTTTTAAATTATTAATTCAACGTATTTTCTTTAACAAAAAATGATTGTTTTATTATTATTATTGACATTATAAGTAGCATAGTAAACGCATCCATCACCGCGGTTCTCATTTATATCAGCCACATCAACAGCCAAATCCTCATAAAAACATGTTAATCTTTATTGCCCATGACTACATGTAAACAATAAACAATAAAATAACAAAATTCCCACGTGTATCTCCAGCGAATTAGTTCCTATTTTTTACAGTAAGTTTATTTACGTGATAATGTTTCTTTTTTTTAATTTTACAATACATTTCATATTTGAAAGAATTGTTTACATGCTTATTTGATGAACATACTGCCAAGTGTCTAGCCGAGCGTACATGCAAAAAGTTTACCGTGAGAATTTACAGCCTAGAGACCGATACGTTCTTATCTTATTGTGAGGAATTACATCTATGGTGTGAAATATAACATAAAATAATATAAAACACAAAGATTTTGTGGAAATATCCTCGGTACGTTCGTTGAACTGACGCTAACCGCACAATGTTACAGCTGTCTGATGTAACGTGTGTTGTTCTTGATTAGTTGGTAAAAAATAGCAGAAATAATTAGTGACATTCCCGGAGTATATCGTGATCGAAATGAGTCGAAAGGAAGCAGCAGATTTTCCAATAGAATTTATATGACAAGCATTGAATCGTTTGGAACTAGAGTAGCCTCTACATGATAACGTATACACAGTCCACACCTGCAAAAAAGTAATGTCGGTTGAAGATCATTACAACGTTGAGGTGGATGACATTTAATTATCATCTTTCGAACTTTATTGCTGTGTTTTCTGCTATCTCACATGTTGTAGTGTGTGAAGAAAATAGATCTGGGCGACACTGCTCAATACATTCTGACCGATGAAATGCCGCAGCACGACAATTGTCTACCTGGTGATTTCGTTTTCACTTTCGAGTGGCAAAGTAATTGTGGATATTGCAGCAAGTATAGCCATATGTGTTGTCAATGATGCATTATCCAGCCTTATGAAGATTATGGAGGTATTATGTATGAGCATTAGGGTGGACCTTATTTTTTTACGATCGAATTTTTTTCACGTCACCCTCTAGATTTGTTCTACTATGAATAAAAATAAGTCCTGCAAAAGAAAAACTTAATTCGACCACGGGAAGGGGTGCCTCAATCGATTTGAAGTTTGAAAATGTCAGTAATTTTTCTCATATTTGACGTATGACCTTAGTTTAACAATTTAAATAAGACAGTTATTATTATTATATAATGGTACCTTACTTTGGTTGTCCAGTAACCATATTTGCTTATATAATTATTTTAATTAAGTAACTTATTCGATTCTTTAAAACTTTTACAACGCCGCGTGTTCGCACTTACTACGCCCGACGCTCTTACACTACTTTGGATTAATTTCTAGTTTAGCCCTGTTCGAAACATTGTTCTGCCTCTTTTACGTATATTTCATATTTAGAAAATAAACTGCTTCCGGGTTATGCCGTGTGTCAAGATTTGTTAATGCTGACGTTTCGCGAACCATGTTGCTCGCTTCTTCAAAGCTAATTGAATACTCGCGAAACGCGAAACGTCAGCATTAACAAATCTTGACACACGGCATAACCCGGAAGCAGTTTAATTTCTAAATGATTTTGGCCGTGATAGCCTACGTACTTATATTTCATATTTCTTGTCCTTTATCAAGTAGACGCACACTCACTTTAGCATAGAGTTTGAGGTGTTCTCAGTATAAAGGTTTGAAGTGTATCAGTTACATACTGACCACAAATGGAGACACGAAGTCGAGATAAATTGCTTTTATTGGTTTATTTCGAATAACCAATTGTTAGTGCTAAATTGCCGAGTATGGGTCAGGTTTTAAGAGTGCTTTTTTATAACTTGCGAAAAGTTAACTTGAATCTTTGCACTAGTGCGGCTCTTGTTATAAAAGAAGAGGAAACATGTTGATAAAAGGCACAAATCCCTGTGAAGCTAACTGCACATAGTATTGCCAAATTAGAACCACTTTACCATAAGTGGAGAACACTAAATTGGAATGCAAAACACCGACCTGCGTCTTTAATACAACGAGAAAACGAATTTACTGATTCGTTGAACGATTTATTCGATATCGGCCATGCAAATGCTTTACAAATGATGACAATCGAAGAAGACAAAATATTTCTGTTGAAGCAGAAAAGGGCGAGTCGAAGTGATAGGTGCTGGTGATCGCATTTTGGCGGAAAACGAGCAGCGAAAAACTCTTTGGCAGAACGGAAAGAGATGCTGGCAGAAAAGGCTCAACAATCAATAATTTCTCAAGGTACATTTTAGTAATTCAATTAATTTATTTTGTTGTGTTTAATTTTATTTAAACCCTTTCGCTGGTGGTGTACAATGTATTTATTGTCGATCACTTTTTTTATCTAAAATCGATTATAAATATATAGTACACATTTTATTGTGAAATGAAACTTCTATAGGCGCGTTGGGTGTGAATCGGTTTGCCCGCATTTACGCATTTAACGAATAGTAGATAAGAAAACACTAAACGCCGAATTTTAAACAACTCCATAATTTGTTGCTGTGTATTACTATTATTTGCTATTATTATAATTAATACTATTGTTATACATTTTTGTATTGTTCATATATTTATTTTTAATAAACATTTTTAGTAAACATTGTTATAATTCAGTTCTAATTAGTACCTAAGTCTCTATATGCGTTTGTAAATAACAGAAATAATTATTAAATAGTTTATAAACAAAACAATGATTACTTTTATTTTTTTCCTCTTTTTATCAATTACCTTAAATTGTTTATCAAAAACATAAATATAATAAATTTTGTTTAAACAATTTTCTGTTTATTGATAAATATAATATAAATAACGCATTTTTAGTTCATATAATAATTAGAATACAGCATTAGAATAATATCTAATGAGTAACGGATTGAAATGTGTGTATATTTTAATTTTAATAATGTCCCATTTTTTTGCATAAACAAAGCCCTTGAGGCACGTCTTCCCATTATCCGATCGACTTCAAACTTGGAGGGAATTAGTTTTTTAGTATATAGAACAAATTCCAGGGGTGAGCATCGGGCCAAACTGCAATAATTTCTGCGCGAAGAAACTGGTTCGTCTGTCGTCAAAATCAAACAGAATGAAACAAGAGGAGGAAAATATTAATTTGAAAAGATAATTATATGGTCCAGGCATCGCCGACTATAGTAAAATATATCAATTCTATACATCAAAGTTACACAATACTTTAAACCGTGTTTTCTCAAAACCGCAAAATATGAACAATAAAGGGCTGTAAATTGATTAACTTAAGTTAAAACTAAACATTTGAATACCCCATCAACTCTTAATCACCTCCATTCTTGACCATTATACACCATCACCGATACGAGCGCCACAAGCGGCCGTTTAGGTCGTTTAAAGTCCCCCAGCAATAACAGTTTAAGCTTGCATTAATACTCACCTATCGAGTTGAAGCTGTTCATGCAAGATCCGAAGCCCAGTTCGCTTGTAAACGACGCGAAGAAGTAGAATACGGTCCAGGCTATAATGATCATGTAGTAAATGGTTATTAGCACAATAACAACCAGGCAGCAGTACCCCAATCCGCTAAAGATAGGAGCGATTGCACTGAAGGCTTGATCTGGACCCATACCAGAGTATTGGCCCATTACGAGTTCCAGCAGGAATATAGGCATTCCCATTAGGATCAGCATCACTATATACGTGATGAGGAATACACCTAGATAAAGGAGAAAATGTTTAAATAAGGATTGGAATTGAAAATACTAAAGAAACAATGCTGTTTGTTAAAAAAGAGAAATAACAGTGTTATTTTTATGTATTATTTTAGCATGAGGTTATTATTTGAAATATTTGACTAACAAACAAGGTTAATCCATGAATAATTTTGATTTGGAGCCCTTCTAAAATTGTGACGTGTGACAGTGTTAGTTTTTCATTTCTTATTAAATGGTTCAACTTATTATTTTTCATTATCAATTATTCTATTATCTTTATTGCAACTAAAAATATTTGCATTCTCGTGCGATATCAAGCGATATCAATTGTTAAGTTTTAAATAATCGTAATTTGTAGATAATAGAAATGTGTCAGTGGTGTGTCATGAATTATAGTACTATAATACACAAAGGATATCAATCGTTTTTTAATCTGTTATCGCCAAATCACTTAGTACATACAGATATATCAATATCGATAATTCGACAGTAATGTCCGATCATTAATAATATAATATTATTAATTATAAGTTTGCAGATAACTTAGGATATACTCATGCAGTGATTTTTGTATCACTGAGGAGATTTTTATCTACTGACCGATGGTCAATTCAAGATTAAAACGGATTTGTTGCGATTTATTTGCAAAGATAGACATATCGAAACCCAGGACAGGACTTCTAAACACCCGACCGGAAATGTTAGCGTCCCAGGATCGAATCCGGTCACGCCACTTTTTTTATTTATTAGTAACTTCCTTAAATCCTTCTAAAATATAACAGTAACGTTTTCGACATTTGATTCATTTAATATGACGCCCTCCATCAACCCCTGGCACGGACAAGACGGATAGGGGTGCCGGGGGTGAAAATGAGGGGATGAGGATACAGTTAATCATTGTCGGAGTTGATTTATATAGCTACCGATACAGGAGTAGATCAGGCGTACAGTTGTATATATATATATATATATAGAGGGTGAGGGAAACCTACCACTGTAATTGCCAATTAAATAATTTAATGAAGTTTAGTCTATTTCTGGGATGCGAGAGTTACGAAGTTTGGGCCGAAATACTTTAGACTTTTATCGAGGCTGCCTGAGCAAATATTTGACAAATTCGAATAGTTAACGTCTCCGCTATTCGGGGAGTTTTAGATTCTGGCGTGGGGGAGGGGGTGATGTGACTTTAATTTGAGTTGTACCAAATTAAACGATTTAAATGGCGGGGACTGCGCAAATATCTGCGCGTATGGCAAAAACTGGTTTCGGTTAATGAAAATGCAACGCATTTTACAGTCATTTTTTTTAAATGAGCTGCGCGGGCGTTAAGGATTCTTAATGCCCGCGCGGGCATTAAGGGTTGCCATGTTTATATGTCGAATATATCAAACATTTGTCATTCAAATTGTAAATTTTAAGTCATCAATGTTAATTATTGGCGATTAAGGTTATAATGACAATTAATTGTCTACTGTCACTCGGTAATGTCAATTATTGCCGATTAAGGTTATAAGTTTGATAATTAATTGGCTCTATTGTCACTCAACTCCTAATTGTTTGTATTGTTATTCAAACTCCGTAGATACGCATGTCACTTGATAACGTCAAAATATTTATTAAAATTATTCAAACGGAGGAACAAAACCATTGTAGGGCATAAAATTTTGTATGCACCTCGGGCATTACTTTTTAAACGGTCACCCTCGGGGCATAAACATCCGTGTAATGCCCGTGGTACATAAATAACTATTCCAGTTCTTTTGTTATTAATATTATTTATACACACTATCATATCATAATACATTTCCAATCTTTAATTGTTTTCGACTTAAGACGTCATTGACCGCAAAAACAGGCCGTCAAACGATCCAAATTTAGATTGTTTTGTATTCTAAAGTAGGTATATCCGCCAGAAATTCATCGAACCTAATCGTTCCTAATCATTTGAAGAAAAAAATAATCATTTAATATAAAATGTAAGTACAGTCGTGGAGTTAAGTATGTTTGTATCAGTATTTTAACAGTGTGTCGGTGATACATCCATATACGAGTTTTTTTTATTATTCTTCTCGGCTACTAAGCACAAAGAATTGTTGGTTAGTAATAATGATTTATATGTTTTTATTTATTAGCTTAACGTATAATTAATTAATGTAATGCAACGTAATGCAATGCAATGAAATGTAATGCAATGTAATGCAATGTAATGCAATGTAATGCAATGTAATGCAATGTAATGCAATGTAATGCAGTGTAATGCAATGTAATGCAATGTAATGCAATGTAATGCAATGTAATGCAATGTAATGCAATGTAATGCAACGGTTATTTTATATTAATAAACATAAAGCTTTTCTGTTACATGAAATGAAAATTATAACACAAAAAATTATACAAATTTATTGCATCTAATAGAATTGCAAAATCATTTTCTTGTTGTCAATATTTTTACTGATTTGAAAGTTATTTCAGAATTAACATATTAACATTTATCCACACGTTCGAAATAAATTAAAATAAAATTTATATCATGTTTCTTTTTACGGTAATTTGTTACTTGTGTTTTCTAGATATTTTGCTTCAAAGATATTTTACAGTGCTTAATTTAATAAATAAATACATAGGAGCATGTATTGTCTATTGCATGAATGTATCATTACAATTTTTGAAATATTATGTATGTATTTATGTTACAGAAATATGTTTCAAATATCTGACAACTGAAAATAATGACAATTATGTATATCACTAATTTACAAAAATGTATAATAATATTATTTATTAATTTAGTTTCTACTTTTAATTATTTAAATACGTAATTGATTTATATTAATTATTTATATAATTATTTTTATTATTATTCTTTGTGGCTTAAAAATATTATCGTTTTATACATTTTAGTGAAACATAGTTTATATTGTTTGGAAATTAAAATAACTTTTCACTTAGTATAACATTTACTTTCGGACCTAGTGCACTAATATATAACTGACGCGCAGTACTATTTTCAAATCCAGCAATAGCGATAAGAACAATAATTGCACGACTGTACGTTAACATTTATATATGATTGATTTAATCTATGGATATTGTCAAATTTCTATATTATTTTGTCGTTATTTTCCTTCATACCTGACAAGCTGCCGTTGTCCCAAACAACCCCCCACGAAGGGGTTGTTGGTACAACTTACCCAAATCGTAAACAGCTGGTGAAATATGTAACAAAAATATAGTACAAGACAAGTTAAATAGAAACTCAACTAAACGAAAGCAACCCCAAACGCCCCTAGCCTAATAAGGTCAGCCCATTTGGCACCCAGATCACACTTCCTGTGTGCGGCGGGATAGAACTGCATGCGATTCAACCACCCCGTAAGAGGGTGAATCGGAGATATCTCGATTTCGGAGTGTTTCAGTTCGGAGTGTCGCCCTTTGCCCCGTCGCCCCTTTACGTAATTAAGATAACATACCTCCACCGTACCGATAGCAGAGATAAGGGAATCTCCAAACGTTTCCTAGGCCTACTGCGTAGGTCCAACATGACAGCACGAACTCGATCGGGCTGCTCCAAGCGGCTCTTTCAGGTAGCTCTGCTCCCTTCTTGTTATCGACCTCCTGAAAAATGTAAAACGCGCACGGACGCATTAAGACACTGTAAAAATGGTGGAGGATACTCGAGATGGCTTCTGGCCCCTTCAGGGTATGATGGTGGAAATGAAAAAGATTCTGAATTTGAGATAAGAAGCACTTTTTTCGTGTGGACAATTACCTTAAGTACCTCGAGTTGGTTTGATACGGTTTTTAGGTTTATATATGCTTTAAGCCAGCCAGAAAGTGTGGCTTTAAATATAAATGATGCTTGTTTAGTCAAAAGATACTAATAATCTCAATAAATTTGGTTGTATACAAAAACTATATGATGATTTAAAAGGCTTAGCTAACTACTGTTTTTAATAACACATGGTTTTCACAATGCGTTGCAATAAACTGATTTATTTTTTGTTTATCGTGTTGTTGTTGGTGGATTGAGTACATACTGTTGGAGACACACAACTCGCGGCTTTTTGCCTTCATCTACATATCATCCACATATTATGTGCGGATTTATTAAACCTTAGATTAGTATAAAGTTGTATTCAAAATGAGCTTATCAAAACTACTTGAGTAGGTGGTACGTAACTGCTAATATAAAGAATCTAGCCAAATTACCTAAATATTTAACAAACTAAAAAGGTTTTGAAAGTTTTATTATATTTAAATTTATATTACCGCAAACATGTCAGATGCTTTGAGGAACTATCACAATATACCAAATAGGTGGCGGCATTTATAACCACCAGGTGATAGATCACGAACAAAATTTTGTGGGGCTAGAAAATCAAAACATACACAATATGAACCTTTTTACTCGGAATGACATTTAGTTTTTAGAAAGAAATCTGTATGTCATTTATTATGTCAATGTTTTTGGTGCTCCGCGAATTTTTCGTATGATCAAAAGTGCTCCCTGACTTCAAAAAGGTTAGGAACCACTGTATTAGACTGTCTACGCGTCCCCTGTGTCATTTGAATAGCTCTATCTCATTCTGAACTTTCGTCGCTTCATCGATGGCTTGCAGGGCAAAAATTGTACAAACCACCTTAACCGATAATGCGGTCATTCCTAAAATTAAGGATTCAATTTTCATACAAATTCCTATACGTTACATCGTTCATTCTTTTACGAACCCCCAACAAGTAATATATCTTAATATACTTCATAAATTATTACGCAAGTTAATAAATGTTTGTTGGCAATGTCGGTTCGCTCGAAGCGTCCGGGTATGGAACGTTTAATAAAAATTTGTATGGCAAAACCTTAAAGGGCGTAACGACCGATCTAATCCACTTAGTTGAAACCGTGGAGGTCGTTTTATCAGCAAACTCCGGGGCCCACACAGTAATATTCGTCGGTGTTAAAATTTTATTTTTAGTGATGCCATTCCGGCTCCTCGCTGCGTTTAATATTAGGTGTATCGTCGGTATTCGAAATAAACGAAATTCTTGTAATATCTTGTTTAACGTTGCGCAAAATTACCCCATTACGTCATTAGCGATTGCGCCATGCTGTGTTCAGGTTGCGATTCGCTAACACGACTTACCACCATGTTTTGTACTAAATGGCAACGAATATAATAATATCGATAAAACTGAGTGGCAAAAAACATAACCTATAAAACTAGGTCACATTTCAAGAGGAATATAGTTTATCTAGTAGCAAATTTTGCGTTATTACTACAGCTGATTTACAAGATAACCGGTCAAGAATGGTTTAATTGAAATTATTATCGTCATATTAAGTTTCGTTGTATTATATGATATTATTGAGTATGTGCCTAGACGGGAGTGTCTGTATTTATTAATAATTAATTAATGTTTATCTCGTCTGTAATTACGCAGTGTCTGAGTGAGATTAATTAAAAAATACTGATGCTGCAAATGAATTAAAACATGTTTTTGCGGAAGTACTGTTTATGTGTACTCTTGGGCAAGTTTCATAAAAATTCTTAGGTTATTTTTAGAGTTATGATTTGTTTACGATTTATATTGAAAATATGGCTGGTACGATAAATTCAAAAAATCAGCATTTTCTTTAGAGGGAGTTTTATGTCTTGTTAGGGCCTTTATACTGTTTATTAATGCATCACAAACAATCGTAGCATGTTTCATAAAAATTCATACGTTATTTTTAGAGTTATAATTTGTTTGCGATTTATATTGAAAATATGGCTGTTTCCATAAATTTAAAAAATCAGCATTACCTTTAGAGGAAGTTTTATGTCTTGTTAGGCCCTTTATAGTGTTTCTTGATGCATCATAAACAATCGTAGCATGTTTCATAAAAATTCTTAGGTTATTTTTGGAGTTATGATTTGTTTACGATTTATATTGAAAATATGGCTGTTTCGATAAATTCAAAAATCGGCATTTCCTTTTGCGGGAGCTTTATGTCTTGGTAGGGCCTTTATACTGTTCATTAATGCATCATAAACAATCGTAGCAAGTTTCATAAAAATTCTTAGGTTGTTTTTAGAGTTATGATTTGTTTACGATTTATATTAAAAATATGGCTGTATTGATAAATTCAAAAAATCAGCATTTCCGTCAGAGGGAGTTTTATGTCTTGGTAGGCCCTTTATACTGTTTATTGATGCATCATAAACAATCGTAGCAAGTTTCATAAAAATTCTTAGGTTATTTTAGGAGTTATGATTTGTTTACGATTTATATTGAAAATATGGCTGTTTCGATAAATTCAAAAAATCAGCATTTCATTTAGAGGCAGTTTTATGTCTTGTTAGGCCCTGTATACTGTTTATTGATGCATCATAAACAATCGTAGCATGTTTCATAAAAATTCTTAGGTTATTTTTGGAGTTATGATTTGTTTACGATTTATATTGAAAATATGGCGGTTTCGATAAATTCAAAAAATCAGCATTTCCTTTAGAGGGAGTTTTATGTCTTGTTAGGGCCTTTATACTGTTTATTGATGCATCATAAACAATCGTAGCAAGTTTCATAAAAATTCTTAGGTTATTTTCAGAGTTATGATTTGTTTACGATTTATATTGAAAATATGGCGGTTTCGATAAATTTAAAAAATCGGCATTTCCTTTTGAGGGAGCTTTATGTCTTGGTAGGGCGTTTGTACTGTTTATTATTGTTTATTATTAAAGTACAGGGTTTACGGTTTACTTTAGTAGTATTTTGCAATTTTTAAATCGCGAATACGGTTGCCATACGATCGACGGCAAAGTACAAAATACAAAATTTCATATAGAATTGTTAATATGTTGATACTTTCCGTCACACCTAATTGTACCACCCTGTATAAATGACAATAATTTTCCTTTATAGAAAATGGCGAGCCAAACAACTTTTGTATAAAATATTTTTTCTTTCTCAAAGGTATATACAACGTTCTGCACATACAGCGTGTAGGTTTAACATGAATTAAGGTCTTTTAATGGATAATGTGTGTGATAAATATAACTAACGACAATACAGTTGTATAGTATAACGCGTGTCATTACTTCATTTCAAAGTATCTTATGAACCGGATATTTGACTCGGTTAAAACTCGATGACGCAGGCCTATTCTCCTAAGGATCAACTGTATTTTAGCCAATAAAGCGTGTAGGTATATTGCGTACTTAAATCGATTGAGTAAATTACTTTTTAAAGTGCCGGTCCTGTCGAAACCAGATAAGTTGAACATTATCGGCAGCCTAGAATGGCAGACTAATCTCACATCTCCAAAACTGACGTCGGAAATCCCTATAAAATCCCCATTGAATGTTATTACGATACACTCGGCCCAGGTGACCTTAATATCAGTGGCTTATTGCGAAAATATCGACACCGGGTAATGGCTTTTTATTGCCTCTGCTTTTGGAACCGATACTTTTACACTAACCGACAATATTGCTTCGTTTTTTGAGGCCACATGTCAACCAGTCGGTGTTGCCAAGGAACTGGATGGCCCCAATGAGTTTATAAAGTGTTTTTTTTGTGTGTGACTTCTTGTAATTTTATGTCACTTTCTTTGGTGCAATGCCCAGAGTTGAGCACTATGCGTCCACACGGGTTTGAAAATTTGCTGGTGGTACAAGAGAAGCTTATTATCTACTGACAGCTTGAAGTTTCTTCTAAGCAGCCAGACGATTTCGTTGAATTTAACATTATTTTCTTTGTTGTTTCTTCATAGCTGTTACCTACAGCTGGTTATCTCATTAGCAAATATTGCCACAGTGTTGCGTTCTAATCCTGTGCGGCTCGGTGGTGAAGAATCGGTAAAGGACCGGCCCTAAAGCACTACCCTGTGGTAGTTATGCTTTTATTTACTATCGGAGAGGTACTCGTGCAATCAGTAGGAGATTATTTTTCTTTCGTATTTTGATTATAATTTCCTGCATTAAGGGTCTTTTGGCTTTTCTAAATTCAATAATTCTCATATTTTATAGCTTCTAAGATAAGCTGGTATTTACAGAATTTATTACCCAAATCATCTCTGACCGAGGCGTGTATAATAGTAATTTTTATCCCATTAAGTTTAGATATTGTCACCGAATACAAAATCAGACCGTTAAAGGGTATAATTTGGCTAAAATTCAAAATTCAAAAAATTCTGTATGGTAAACTAGCATTGGTAGAAAGCTGTACTTTGGTAAAAACAGAAAAATTAACCTGCAATTAAAATTGTAAAGTATTGTAAAGCCAGGGTTGTTGATAGTAAAGGAATCAACAATCATATTTTTCAGATATCAACTTTTCGAAAACTAACTTAAGTGGTAGGAATTTGTTAATTCTGAATCCATATTCAGCGTAAAGAAATCTATCGAATTATGCCAATTTAGTTTTAAAATCATGTTTTAACCTTCTGGCAATCCTAATTTCTAGGACTGGAATACATTTTATCAATATTATTTTCAATAATGTGTCTCTCAACAGCAATTAGACTACAAAAACCTTATTTTTTTCAAGATTTAACGTGGAACCTTTTAAGTTGAATGGCTTCAGGCATTTCAGTTTTCATATTTTTATTTTAACTGAAATTTTTATGGAATATACATTCAAGAATTGTTTCAATACGAAAAAAAAAAAACTTTATATTAAATATAAAAATCGACAATCTTGCCCATCGCTACATGAAATTCCCTACTTTATAATACAAACCACTTACACTGTATACAATGTACCTATACAATATGATTGTGTTGGATTTAATAGAATCGTAGATGAGAGATTTAATTGTTTTCTGATGTCAGTGTAAATGCTATAAGTAGGACATGTTCTAGTTTTAACTCCAAGGTAAACATTGTTTAAAAAAACAAGCACGCCTGTATCTTACGATTGATCTGAGAACAGTTGGCATGTACGTAATTTTTTTTCGAATATACTGAAATTCATTATTTCGTGCTGCGTAAAGTATGTTTAAGGAATGATGTTTGAAAGCAATGTTCATTAAAAAAGCATAACTATATAATAAAATAAATAAAATTTATGCTTTTTAATAAAACAGTAGCCAGGGTTTTATTGAAAAGTTTACTTACTGTCATGGCAGCAGAATGTTTCACCACCTCTCGAGGAACGAGTTTGATAAACTAAACCAGGATAAGTAATTCGGAAACAATTACCCACTAGCACACCACCGTGATAAAAAACAATGCTTTAATGTATCGAAACGTCATATCTGCACTCAAAGATAACGATCTACTTTCTACATACTCTAATTACATTTATTATGAACCTACGTTAACCGTTTCACCAGTTTTGATAAGCATTCTTGTTGTAATCGCGAAATTATTACCTCTAATAAATGCATTGATAACAAGGCTTGTGCATTTGATATAATCTTTGTCATTTAAATACTATAGACGTTGTTCAAATATTTATGCCATAAATTTCATTATTTGGTGGTACAATTAACACTACAGTTATTATAAAACCATGCAATTCTGTTGTTTTACTGTGCTTTTTTTTTAACTTTCTTGGGTCCCTTACTAGACATCTACAAATGACAAAGTGTCAGCAAATACAGTACTATTTTATGCGTTTTGGATGTTTTGCTATCTTCAGGGTTATGATCAAAGTTCACCCACTGATATATCGGTGATGCCGCTGCTTACCGAGAGATTTGCGACTTTGTTTGAAGATGTGAGTTCAATCCAAATACAATCAATCATGTTACAAATTCATAAGCGGAAATTCATAGCGTAATATACATATCGTAACGATGAGGAGTAGAGATGACGAAACTAATGCTGCCAAGAATACAGCTGTCAATGAAACGTATACATGAAAACGTACCATATACTCGTATATTATGACCACCTCAAACGAGCTAATTCCCAACTATGCTGGCACAAGCAAGCTTCTATTATAATGATAACATATTATATTTTATTCTTACCTTTATCATCAATGATAATATGTTATATTTTCTTGTCCCTTCTTCTATTCGGTTATATATTGTACATGAATATATAATGAGCATTGAGCATTACTATCACAAGCAAGCTATTTGCAAACTATGCTGTCATAAGCATATTACGGCTACTTTATTGCTGGTTTTATTGGTCACAAACAAAGCCATATATTATGATATATACCTACAATTGCATACCATGCTGTCACAAGCAGGTTTATAATATCTAACATATAGCATATATTATATAGCAAACTAACATTATTTTTTCATACAGAATCACCCACTTAAGTTTGGTCGCACTTACTTACTAATACCCTGTATATGAATATACCGGGTGATTCAATTTCGAGCCTCACCATGGGGATCTCGCTTATTAGTGGATATAGAGCCTATGTTTAATTTTGGAAAAGTTTCGTATTTTTGTGCGAATCAATTGTCTGGAAAGAAATTTAAGCTATCATTTTTCATTTTGAAGATATCGACAAAAAACTGAAATGTTAAGATATAGTTTTTAATTTTTTTATTCAAAACCAAATGTTAATTTGAAATAATTTCAAAGATGGCGGCGTAACCAAGGCCAACTTTTGTTTTTCTTATGGTTGTTGAATTTTGTTGAATTTTGGCATTTTCCAATAGTCGTGTTTTTTCTCAGTTCCGCAATGTATAACATGTTAACATTCTTTTTTTAAATAATGGTGTAATAATCAAAAAACCTTCAGGTACCCAACTGGAGCTTGGTTACAGACCGCCGGAGTCGTTGCCAAGCAACGCCAACAAAATGCACTTGGATCAAGCGGCGCCCTCAGCGTTATGTTTGTCATTTAACCAAATAAACCTTAATTGTGGTTGACTGTGGATGTAAAATGCCGTTTACCAATAACGAAAAGCGTGATATAATAACGGTTTATTATTGTTCTCTTAGAAATGTCGCATCGTACAATATTCTTAATATTTGACGGAAATTTAGCGGACCATGGATCGTTTAGTAAACCCTGCAATTCTTATAATCCTCATGGAAATGTTGAAACTGATCAAAGAGGTATTTTAGAAATGGTAAACGTTAAATTACCATAATTTGCAATGCTTCAACTACTGGTTTTTAGATAAATGACGATCCTCGGATTTCTAAGCGGGAAGTAGCCCTTAATTTGGAATTACCGCAAACACGTGTTTGCAGACCATCACGAACAAAGAAATTGAAACCGTACAAACCCCACACGAGTCAAACTTTGCAATTGTACGAAATTATTTAAATCAACAATTTCCAAATCGCTGGATCGGTAATGGTGGAGTGGTGGATTCCCTGATTTAAGTCCTCTGGACTATTTTCTTTGGGGAACTGTGAACGACGAAATTTATCACGATACTCGCAGAAATATCGACGATCTGCGGGATCGAATAACAAATGCGGTCAATGGTATTCCAGGAAGAACAGTTAGAAGAGCATAACGACATGTAGAAAAGCGGGCACGCTTTTATGCCTGCAAAATCTCAAAAGGGCAACTGTACCTCATTTCTTCTAAATGCAGTGTACTATTTGCATTTTTTGGAACTATAGTGTGACACTGTGAACTATATCATGACATGAGGTATGTCCTCAATTCTTTTGTTTGTAAAGTTAAAGTGGACAGATTTCAGTTCGTTGAGTTTGGTCTTCAATTTTTTGGTCCATCCCTATATTTTATTACTAGCTTGTGGACGATTCCTAGTAGATTCTCCAATAGCTGATCCCAATGCCATTAAAGCCGTGTCATCTGCGAATGTGGCGTCTGTTACATTTTTTAGCTGTGGTAGGTCACTTGTATATAGGAGTTAGAGAATTGGTCCCATGACTCTACCTTGGGGTACCCCAGTTACTTCTACTTCCAACCAAACGCTTGTGTCACATCATGGCATATTGTATTCTAAAGACTTCATTGTCTTCATTTTTTTTGCGACTACCTTTGGAGTAAATAGCTGCATGGCTTCTACACCAAAATGTATAATTTCCTCCTTGAAAAGCTCTGCTTCGATGTTGTATGGTTTGGAGGACTTCTTCTAGATGTTCTGGAAAAGTGTCGTCACCATTCTGTTTATTGTTTCCTGCTCACGTGCCATAGTTTTGCGGGTGTTTTTAAATACCCCAAAGCCTGAAAATCTATCTTGACCATAAAGAATGTTTCATAATGGCATAAAATAAAGCAAAGCTAATTTTGTCACGAAAGTGGAACCTTGTTCGACGAGCAAACTCAACACAAATTACTTCTTTTGGCAGTTTTCCACCGACTGTTGCGCCATTCGCTGAAATTGCCTTCATCCCTCTCTATCTTTCAGTCATAGTTAACCGCTTTGTGTGTGTGTGTATGCGGGATGCAAAATGCGAACCGGACTGCAGTGTTGCGCCGCGGCAGCAGTAACGTCGTTCGACCTAATTGCCTTCAATAATTGAATTAGTTCGTCCGAGTGAAGCCTGAAAACTTTTCACGGACCGGCAACGACGACTTTTTCGGCGATTTTTCCCCACAGGGCCGTGTCAAAGCGCCGCTGCTTTTGCGGGTTGTTTTCCTATCGCGTTTCGTAGTGTGCGTATTGATTTTTCCGATGCAGTTGCAAGTGTGTTTTTCTGTACTCGCCAGAGGCAACAATGTCGTCATTGGGGCTTTCCTTTTGCACCGAGATTCATTCCAATTAGCTCACAGCGGTTGCGAGGTCGTTTGTTGGGGACACACAAAAGGAATGTTTGCGATTGGTTATGCATATTTACCAGTGGGACACGGTTTCTTATGCAATTACTAATTTGCTTGTTTTAAGCTGTTTCTAACTGTTTGGTCAGAAATTTCTATTCCATGTGCTCGTCTTAGGTCGTTTAGGAGGTCTCGTGCTGAAATCGGTCTTGATTTTGACTAGTTTTTTGATTTCGACCTTGTCCAGTTTCTTCTAACATAATGAAATTTGTATCAGTTTTACTATCACTAGTTTATCTTAAATTGCTTATAATATATTACTATACCAACTGTGTGGCTTCGTTTTTGACTACTAATCTCACATACCTTTGCATTGAATTCTTTGTGAAAAATTGCTGCAAATTTTTCATGATGTTTATGTGACGTAAATAAAAGTCGCAGTGTTGTTTACATAAGTTCGTATATTGCTGATTGATTTGAAAAGCCTGACGTCTGCATTTCTGGCCAAGCAATTCTCTGCAGGTTAGATGGGTTGGATGACCTGGCAGCAATTATAGAATGTAATTAAACTATATTTCGCAACAATATAATAAGTCGTGCGTTTTTTCGACACGATTACAATAGTTACCAGTGCGGATTTCTTCTTCTCTTCTTGATTTTCAATGTCGAGGAAAACTGTAATATAATCTGAATATACCTTTTAACAATGTGTAAATAAATATCATCCCTGGAATACTGTGCAATATGGTCAATATGTCTATATTGATTTCAATTAGGTAAATGTTTGGAATGTTTTTTTTTTTTTTAAGATACTTGTAAATAACAATATTTTGGAGACTGTGGCGAACTTAATAATAAAATTATAAACCCCTAACCACAACAAGTATTTTAGAAACCTAAATACGTATTTCAGCAACTATGTTGCCATCTTCAGTAGAACCGAAAAAAGGGAAAAGAGAGATTAGCACTTCATAGTATCTTTACTGGATATTGTCCAATCAAATCACTAGTGGAAGTGACGTCCATGTTAAAAATTACCCTATATATACCCATTTGTTGTTCACACCTCAGTGAATTTTGATCATTGAAGCGTAAAAAACAAGTTTTAATTAAAGCAGGTCAAACAATGGCGAACTAGGTATAGGACCCCTGTCTGAATTTATTAATTTATCTCTATTCAAGTGAATAAAGATACTTTCCAAGCTGTTTAGTTCCCTATTATTTGACACAGCTTTCAAGTTTTAAGCCATCTACAACTACTTTATGACCTGTGTCTAAAATATGTTGAGCCACACTAGATTTTTCAAAACGATTATATTTAAAATGAGCTACATGTTCTTTGAACCTAGTTAAAATTGTTCTTCTAGTCTGGCCTACGTATTCTTTTTCACAGTCATGACATTTGATACAATATATACCAGATTTATCAAGTACATCTACCTTATCCTTTGGGTTTCCAAGAAGGTTTTTTATGCTATTATGAGTCGAATATGCTATACAGAGATTTTGTGATGTAAAAATACTTCTCAAACCCCTTGTATATGCACAATCGAGCGGTATTTTAACATATTTCTTCTTTTCTACAGACAAAGTATTTAAAGTAGATATTTGATTTACATACATTTTTTGATTCTGCTTCTTAATCATTCTATCAACTATTTTCTCAGGGTACCCATTATGTATGACAACATTCTTAATAAACAATAATTCTTGCTGATATCTATCTGCGGACAATGGAAATTTCAATAACCTATTTACTAAACAACTAATAAAAGACATTTTTTGTTGAAAAGGATTCTGCGAATCATTAGGGATAAACCTGATTGTGTTAGTATCTTTCCGATACACGTCAATTTCTATTATATTTTTGCTATTCCTGACTACCAGAGTATCTAAAAATGGAAGTTGGCCGTTAACTTCTTGTTCTACAGTAAAGTTAATGGTGTTGAATTTAGAATTCAAAACAATTAATAAATTAAATTAATAAATTCAGACAGGGGTCCTATACCTAGTTCGCCATTGTTTGACCTGCTTTAATTAAAACTTGTTTTTTACGCTTCAATGATCAAAATTCACTGAGGTGTGAACAACAAATGGGTATATATAGGGTAATTTTTAACATGGGCGTCACTTCCACTAGTGATTTGCTTGGACAATATCCAGTAAAGATACTATGAAGTGCTAATCTCTCTTTTCCTCTTTTTAGGTTCTACTGAAGATGGCAACATAGTTGCTGAAATACGTATTTAGGTTCTAAAATACTTGTTGTGGTTAGGGGTTTATAATTTTATTATTAAGTTCGCCACAGTCTCCAAAATATTGTCAATATATATTATATTTATATATTTTATATATTTATATATTTTTATATATATTTATATATTTTTATATATATTTATATATTTTTATACATTTCATGTGATTTGAAAACGGAACCTCAATGTTATAATTCATTGTCAACCTTTTGAATTTTGAATAAAAAAATTGTATACATTTTCATCCAGAAATAAATATATTGTTGCCTCTAATGAAGTAACTTATTTATTTTAATTATACAAAATATCGCCAAGTATAAGATTGTCTAGTAAGGGAACAGCTAAATGTTAAAATTTTGATGGAGGCCTTTTGATGAAAGACTAATAAATATTGTTATAATATTAGAACCGTAGATTTTCTTCAACTTAACATTGCGCAAACTGCAAAAAGCACCACGATATTGTTATTTTTTTCAAATTATTAACGTGAATTATTAAAACATAAATTGCTAAATAGAATAAATAGTACAAATAATATCGTTAAACTAGAAATTGTAAACCATATTCTTGGAATACTGTAAGTGTAATTATTACAGTTTTGTACAAATTTCTTTGCCTGGGTTTTTAACCAAATCATCGATCGCCACGTACAAATGGAAGCACAAACATAATTTCTTCATCTCAACCCTGTCAAAAACAACCCCATTGTTACATAGATTTGCGCATTTTAAACTGACATAATCAAATTGCAGAGTGTAGACAAAAAAGTTGGGAAAGTTTTTTCAAAATAGCTTGGAAACCATTTCGAATTCAACTGTTTTCTGAACAGGGTATGAAAGAGTTTTTCAACCGATTTTAATAAATCGTATATTTTTGAAACTTCTGAAAAAACTAGTGTAATGTTTACTTCACAAAGTCCCCCTTTTAAACCTAATATCCCCTAAAATTATATCACAGGTTAACTTCCACCGCAAAATATTTACGACATCCTGGTCCGAGCACGCCCCCTAGCGCCGGCTTTCCGAATTTTTAGTACGCCGTTCACGTTTCAATTGGTGAACGTGACGTGAAAACTGGACCCCGCTCGCTTCGGAGACGTCTTATTTTATATTTGGCCTCTCTAACTAATACGACATAATTTGTGCACGATGACGTTCGGCGGCGACAGAGGGCGTGCCTGTCGCCCACCAAATATCGCCGCGGGGAAAAAATTAATAACGGTGTCGCTTACAACAACGCCCGTGTAAAATATTCGACGTGACGTTGTGAGGTTCCCCTGAAAACGAGAAAACTTTCCAGACGTGTTTATTATTAACACTTTTGTTTGACAAATGGGTCGGCGGTTTGAAGTTTTAACGAACTTCTGTATTGTTTTCAGCGGAGTATTACACGCTCGGGTTTTATATACAAATATATTTCGAGTAGTAATTTTAATACTCGTATTGTTAGTGGGCCCTTTTTTATTTGTGATCTCATCAAAAAGGCACTCTTTTGTCTACGTAAGTATTGAATTTGCATTTTTTTTAATATTTATTTCAATTAAAAGTTACGAAATACCGTATGAATCATATGAAACATACACAATGATCGTATGCTTTATTCAAAGCAATAACAATGCTGAAATTGCATCCGAAACATACTTCAATCGTTATCCAGAAAGAACACAACCTCACAAATCTATTTTTGAGAGCTTAAAAGAAAATCTCACCAATCACGGGTCATTTCGTATGCCAAGACCCAAACATTACCGTATTGAAAATGCTGAAGAAGCTGCCACCAACACAGTTGCAGCCGCAGTTGCAAATCCCTCATCTTCAAGTCGTGAAATAGAAACTGAATCTGGGGTATCAAAACGTCGAGCGTTGAGAATCCTCAAGAAGCGTAAATTTAGGCCATATGCTTTAAGAAAACAACATCATTTGCAACCAGCAGAATCCATTATTTAAAAAAAAAGTTATTTGGACTGATGAAGCCTACATCAGCAGTGCCGGAATTTTTAATAGGCACAATGAGCACTATTGGTCTGATGTCAATCCTCACCGTACCGTCAACGTGCAAAACCAAGGACGTTTTGGTTTTACTGTTTGGTGTGCCGTGCTTGGCGAGCGTATTTTAGCATACCACCATATTCACGAGGAACATCTTAATGGCGACCGGTACTACGATATTGTAAACCATCATATTGTGAAAGAATTTTTGGACAATTTGCCACTAATGGAGAGGGGAACTATATGCTTCCAGCACGACGGTGCACCACCTCACAAAATAAGAAGGGTAAGGGAATTATTGAACATAGTTTTTGAAAACCGGTGGATTGGAAACAACGGGCCACCACGATCACCAGATCTTACACCTTTGGATTTTTTTCTATGGGGGCACATTAAAAACAAATTATTTTGCTCTTATTATTTCCTACAGTATTGTAGGAATTATTCGCCTGAAATGCTGTCTCCTTTTTATGCTATTTTTGCGAGTTATCACATGCAAATATCAACTTATTTGCAATTTTACTGACTACAAACGTGCCTACCAATTATAAAACGTTGTTTGACAAACACGACGTTTGCAAAAACTGAAACGAGAGGTGGTACTCTAAACTAATATGGCGAAGCCGAGACCAAAACGTCTTTTAGTCGTCTGGCCCTTTTAAATTCGCGAAGGGCGTCTCAAAATTTCGTTGCGGTGTCGAAATGTTGTGACCCTATAAAACGCAATTAAAACTCAAAGCCAACTTTAATTATTTCTGCGACCCAGGCTAAGCCAGGAACCGTCAATTTGTGTTCGCGACTGGCGAGATTTCGTTTGTTTTTAATGAAAGCGACCTGAGGGGCAAGGGAGTCGGGCGTCCCGACGTTCCTCAAAGGGTTGCGACGGCGGCACCCCCCTCCACCGCAATCTTTTTCGACTGTACAACGACCGACCTCGAACAAGGCGACATCTTTGTGTCGGTAATTACGAAATTGGAGTCGCAACGGTGTTGTCAAAACCGACAAATTGACGAGAAAAGTTTTTCGATATATAAATGGTTTTTAAATTATTTTAGTGTCTGTTGATAAACTTACGAGAAAACAGACAAATAATGAATTTTTTGTTAGACGAAGTTTAGTAAATATCACTTTCTTAGAAAAACATCTGTCATATGAGTATGAGTTTATGTAGTAAGATCCTATGGTATTTATATACTTTATTGATGCATATTCAAAAATTATTTTGAGTTTCATCAAGATTCCTCTATTATTTGTTGAGTTGCGATTTTTTAACTGTCCGTAGTACAGATTTAGTAAATATCACTTTGTTAGAAACCTACCTGTCATATGAGTTTCGGTAGTAAGATCCTATGGTATTTATATTGTTTATTGAAGCATATTCAATAATTATTATGACTTTCATCAACATTCCTCTATTATTTGTTGAGTTGCGATTTTTTAACTGTCTGTAGTACAAATTTAGTGAATATCACTTTCTTAGAAAAACATCTACCTGTCATATGAGTTTCTGTAGTAAGATCCTATGGTATTTATATACTTTATTGATGCATATTCAAAAATTATTTTGAGTTTCATCAAGATTCCTCTATTATTTGTTGAGTTGCGATTTTTTAACTGTCTGTAGTACAAATTTAGTAAATATCACTTTCTTAGAAAAACATCTACCTGTCATATGAGTTTCTGTAGTAAGATCCTATGGTATTTATATTGTTTATTGATGCATATTCAATAGCTATTGCGACTTTCATCAATATTCCTCTATTATTTGTTGAGTTGTGATTTTTCAACTGTCTGTAGTACAAATTTAGTAAATATCACTTTCTTAGAAAAGCATCTACCTGTCATATGAGTTTTTGTAGTAAGATCCTATGGTATTTATATTGGGTATTGATACATATTCAATGATTATTGCGACTTTCATCAACATTCCTCTATTATTTGTTGAGTTGTGATTTTTCAACTGTCTGTAGTATAAATTTAGTAAATGGCACTTTCTTAGAAAAACATCTACCTGTCATATGAGTTTCTATAGTAAGATCCTATGGTATTTATATTGTTTATTGATGCATATTCAATAATTATTGCGACTTTCATCGACATTCCTCTATTGCTTGTTGAGTTGCGATTTTTTAACTGTCTGTAGTACAGATTTAGTAAATATCACTTTCTTAGAAAAACATCTACCTGCCATATGAGTTTCTGTAGTAAGATCCTATGGTATTTACATTATTTATTGATGCATATTCAATAATTATTGCGACTTTCATCAACATTGCTCTATTATTTGTTGAGTTGCGATTTTTTAACTGTCTGTAGTACAAATATAGTAAATATCACTTTCTTAGAAAAACATCTACCTGTCATATGAGTTTCTGTAGTAAGATCCTACGGTATTTATATTGTTTATTGATGCATATTCAACAATTATTGCGACTTTCATCAACATTCCTCTATTATTTGTTGAGTTGCGATTTTTTAACTGTCTGTAGTACAAATATAGTAAATATCACTTTCTTAGAGAAACATCTACCTGTCATATGAGTTTCTGTAGTAAGATCCTACGGTATTTATATTGTTTATTGATGCATATTCAATAATTATTGCGACTTTCATCAACATTCCTCTATTATTTGTTGAGTTGCGATTTTTTAACTGTCTGTAGTACAAATATAGTAAATATCACTTTCTTAGAAAAACAGCTACCTGTCATATGAGTTTCTGTAGTAAGATCCTATGGTATTTATATTGGGTATTGATACATATTCAATGATTATTGCGACTTTCATCAACATTCCTCTATTATTTGTTGAGTTGTGATTTTTCAACTGTCTGTAGTATAAATTTAGTAAATGGCACTTTCTTAGAAAAACATCTACCTGTCATATGAGTATCTGTAGTAAGATCCTATGGTGTTTATATTGTTTATTGATGCATATTCAATAATTATTGCGACTTTCATCAACATTCCTCTATTGCTTGTTGAGTTGCGATTTTTTAACTCTCTGTAGTACAGATTTAGTAAATATCACTTTCTTAGAAAAACATCTACCTGTCATATGAGTTTCTGTTGTAAGATTCTATGGTATTTATATTGTTTATTGATGCATATTCAATAATTATTGCGAATTTCATCAACATTCCTCTATTATTTGTTGAGTTGCGATTTTTTAACTGTCTGTAGTACAAATTTAGTAAATATCACTTTCTTAGAAAAACATCTACCTGTCATATGAGTTTCTGTTGTAAGATTCTATGGTATTTATATTGTTTATTGATGCATATTCAATAATTATTGCGACTTTCATCAACATTCCTCTATTATTTGTTGAGTTGCGATTTTTTAACTGTCTGTAGTACAAATTTAGTAAATATCACTTTCTTAGAAAAACATCTACCTGTCATATGAGTTTCTGTTGTAAGATTCTATGGTATTTATATTGTTTATTGATGCATATTCAATGATTATTGCGACTTTCATTAACATTTCTCTATGAGTTGTTGAGTTGTGATTTTTTAACTGTCTGTAGTACAAATTTAGTAAATATCACTTTCTTAGAAAAATATCTACCTGTCATATGAGTTTCTGTAGTAAGATCCTATGGTATTTATATTGTTTATTCAGACATATTCAATAATTATTGCGATCTTCATTAACATATCTCTATGAGTTGTTGAGTTGCGATTTTTTAACTGTCTGTAGTACCAATTTAGTAAATATTACTTTCTTAGAAAACCATCTACCTGTCATATGAGTTTCTGTAGTAAGATCCTATGGTATTTATATTGTTTATTGATGCGTTTTCTTTCTCTTGTATTTGACGTTCGTAAAATATTTATTAATCGCCATGAGGATTATACATAATTGGGCCGGACCAGAAAGATATATTCGATAAGATTTTCAGCTAATGGGCGTCGTATCCTCAGCATGAAATTTTCGCATCGCAGACTCTACGCGATGCGAAAATCGCTCTGCTCTGGGTGTAACGTTAAAGTTACTACAGAAGGCAATACACGGTGGACAGACAAGGCGTTTATTTCTAATAACAACGCTATTATTTATTGTATATTTTTGAATCTATCACGTTTTATTTATCATGGTTTTCAAGATATGTGCCCAATTTAAATTCTTCAGTAGAAACCTCATAACACTTGATTACTTTTCTACTACCACCACCAAGAATATGAACTTCGGGTATTGGCTGGAAAGCCGTCTTTGTGCAGCGTGCATAAGTTTCTTAATTACTGGTTGATATGAAGTCCCGCGGCTCGAACGGCATACATAGTATTCATTTTACAACACACCGAGAGAGGGCGCAGTACTTTCGTGTCCTGAAACTTTTGCTGGATGGGGGTTCTGGGCGAAACCGCCGTACCGCCGCCGCCAGTCGACGACAGGACTCCGACGACGGCCCAAACAAAAGGTTCCGCAAACAAATACTCGTTAAAACTTGAAGCGCGAGCATCAGACATCAGGCCCGCACCCTATGAGACAACGCATCAATTACAGTGGAAACTCCGGGCACCGCAGAGAGCATTATTTCATGCTGAAGATACGACGCCCATTTGCTGAAAACTTTATCGAATATATCTTTCTGGTCCGGCCCAATTATAATCCTCATGGCGATAAATAAATATTTTACGAACGTCAAATACAAGAGAAAGAAAACATATTGATAATAAAATTACACTGCAGCAATAAACAATATAAATACCATAAAATCTTACTACAGAAACTCATATGCCAGGTATATGTTTTCCTAAGAAAGTGATATTTACTAAATTTGTAACGATTTTGGTGGCGACGATTCCGGAGAAACTACTAAAGGTATCTGGACGAAAGGTCATATTTAGAAGTTTTATGACCAAACTTAGAGCTGAAAAGCTTTTGGTTCAAAAGGGTCCAAAGGAACTGGCTATTTACTCTTAGCATTTGTCAACAATTTTGCAAATGAGCCGTCATTTCTGTAATTACGTCAAAATAGATAAATAATAAATTAAAGTAGAGGAAATTTTGTATAATTTATGTCTATAACATTTTTTGGTAAAATTAATAGTTTAGCTGCAAGAGCAAATTCTATTTGATCGAAATCGTATCTACATTAATAGTAGGTAGCCAGGAAATTTTGAAACTTTTGACAGTATTCAGAGCGTCAGTCGTTGCGAAACGTCAATTTAACACGCAAATGCATGGATAATGTGATGAGGAGGAGAAACACGCGCGCACGTGAAACAGGTTGGTGTTTCCATGGTGTTTACAAAGTCAATGTGTATTTCAAGTGCGGATTGCGGATAGCAATATATATATATATATAAGACTACGCAGTTTGAGCATAATTGACTTCCAAAATAAGCCATGTACTAAATTGTTTGGACAAAATATAGATCTCATTTGAGAAAAAAACTGACATATTAAGTAATAATGTAATTAGTAATTAGTGACAAATTTGCTTAGTAATTAATGACATTACTAAGCCACAAAATATAACCCATCAATTTATTGCACAATCAATTTCCGAATGGATATGTAATAATATGTCAAATATTCTCTAGATAAAATAAAAGGAAATAAGGAAATACCAGTATTATAATACCTTTCAAATGATAAAAATACCACGTAATATTTTTTTAATTCAAATTAATTTGGGACGGAAATACAAGACAACAGGCAACATCAAATTGTAGTAAGTTACTAGAAAACTACCATAAAATAAACGTTGCCAAGATGAGTTGGTTTTAATAATGTCTGCAAAAAAAGCATTAAGAATAATTTATTGAAAAGTTATTCCAAGTAGTGCCTTCATATAAAAAAAAAACAGTCTATACGATTCTCACAATTATGTACGACAACATACTATATGTAAACAGAAATAAAACCAGGAGACAAAAAGAAACAAAAAAATATATTTAAAGTCCTTTAAATTAACTAATATCATAATTATATACAGATTATACATCAAAAATTCCAAAAAGAAACTACCTATAACACTAAACAACTCTAAACCAAAATATTAACCTCTAAATTCCCCCTAAAACACAATTAAAATCGCAATACCCACTCAACAGCGTACAAACTGCTAATATAACCCAAAGACCGCGAGATCAAGTAATCACTGGATACTGAGGCGCTCGCGACTGTGACGTAGCAACAGCGGTAGCTAAGTAGCCGGTGCGCGTTGCCTAGCAATGTCAACAACTGGAATCTTCACTCGGCGCCATGTTTTTACATACTTACAGTGTTCAGTCGAAATGTTCAATTCGTCGCTATGTTTTTCGGATCTTCGCGGAAAAACGGTGGATTATCATGCGAAATTGTTGTCGAAAGTGTGTAGAATGTACTGCGTGTTGTTTTCGCGTAGTTTTAAGCGATTTTATGCGGTATTACGGATACTATTGGATATGAGCGAATGGCATGTTGTATTAAGGTGAATTTATTACGGGTTTGATGGTTTGTTATAGATTCTTATGGTGTATTTTTGTTTGTAGATTACGTGGATGGTCGACAATGTGGAATGGTAGCGGTGCATAGCGGGATAAAAGGTAGGATTTATTATTTAATAGTAGTTTTAGCAATCTCCTTGGCTCAGTTCGGTACATTTGTTCATAGGTATTCACCGGTTCATTTAATGCGCTTAATTGCTTTCGTATTATCTTGTTTTTAAATTAAATAATATATTCTGCAAATTAAGAAGGCCTCGTATTTCTACACATGGCCAGCAACCGCCACCTCCAGGTTCCAAAATTTCCCCCTGTATACTGAAAAAATCAGCCTGTATACGATGCTATAAAATCTCTACTGTTCCTTTTGACCAAAAGAAAACAGATGTCATTACCTAGTAATTTCATTACACCTTTCATTTCACATTTAATTGATCGGATGTTATCAGAAATGTTGCATTGCCATACATAAAGCAATATTACATTGAATTAAAACTTCAATTATTGCGAATATGGTATGTTTTTAATCTTCACAATATAAGCAATCAGTTTATCAAAGAAATGCTTGAATTTAATTAAACTGTTAATTTTAATTTTATATATTGTATGATAAAGTCATGTGCCTGGCCACGTCAGATTTTTTTCAAGAATATACTATAGGATTGTTTTTCACAATTCAATGATTTTAATACATGTGTGGCTGTAGTACATACCGAACAAGCAATTTTTTGGAGAAAATAAAACAATTGGAAATAAAAAAAAACAAATATTTATTATTCTTCGGGAAATTCGTCTTCGGGAAATATGTTTGCGGTGACCAACAATCTGGATTCAAAAGTTTCCTATCACGTAAAGTTTTCGAAAATGATGTGGACAAAAATATGAAATATTGTTATTATGGAAAAGTGTATGAATTTATAGCAGCCAAAGTCCTAAACGTAGCCATAAACAAATTTCCAGGATATCAGGTAAAAGTACAATACTTCATATCTACTTTGAGATTGCATTGGGTTCAGTTGCCATAAAGTCACAAAAATTGATAGTCGCAATGTTTTACATCACGCCTCAACTTTTTCGAAAACCTTACGTGATAGGAAGCTTTTTTGTAGGCAATGGTATTCAAGACAAAGGAATCTATCTAAAAAGCCTATCTCCATTTCATTAAAAAAATCTACCATCCCCTAGAGTTATTAATATTGTACAATTATCAAATGTCTTTTTCTAGAATGTGTTTTTATTTATGTAAGTCTACACAGTTTGAGCTTAATTGACTTCCAAAATAAGTCATCTACTAAATTCTTTGGAAAAAAATAATAATTAATGACATTACTAAGCCACAAAATCTAACCTAAAAATTTAATAATGTAATAATATGTCAAATATTCTCTAGATAAACTAAAAGGAAATAAGGAAATACCAGTATAATAATACCTTTCAAATGATAAAAACACCACCTAATATTTTTTAAATTCAAATTAATTTGAGTAAAATTATATATAAAATTATTATTAAAATATAAAAATATAAAATTATTATATAAAATTTGAATAAAATTCAATTTAATTTCAAATTTTCAAATTAATTTCAAATTAATTTTTTCAAATTAATACTGAAACTGATACAAATAATAACTAAAGGTCGCCGTGCAGGCAACATCCAATTGTGGTAAGTTACTAGAAAACTACCATAAAATAAATGTTACCTAGATGAGTTGGTTTTAATAATGTCTGCAAAAAAGCATTAAGAATAATTTATTGAAAAGTTATTCGAAGTAGTGCCTTCATACAAAAAAAAACAGTCTATACGATTCTCACGATTATGTACGACAACATACTATATGTAAACAGAAATAAAACCAGGAGCCAAAAAACAAAAAAGTATATTTAAACTCCTTTAAGTTAACTAATGTCATAATTTTATTATATACAAATTATACATCAACAATTCCAAAACGAAACTACCTATAACACTAAACAACTCTAAACTAAACGATTAACCTCTAAATTCACCCTAAAACACAATTAAAATCGCAATACCCACCCAACAGCGCACAAACTGCTAATATAACCCAAAGACCGCGAGATCAAGTAGTCGCTGTATACTGAGGCGCTCGCGACTGTGACGTAGCAACAGCGATAGCTAAGTAGCGGGGCGCGCGTTGCCTAGCAATGTCAACAACTGGAATCTTCACTCGCCGCCATGTTTTTACATGTTTACAGTGTCCAGTCGAAAAGTTCAATTCATCGCGATATTTTTCGGATTTTCGCGGAAAAACGGTGGATTATCATGCGAAACTATTGTCGAATTGTGTAGAATGTACTGCGTGTTGTTTTCGCGGAGTTTTAAGCGATTTTACGCGGTATTACGGATACTATTGGATATGAGGGAATCGCATGTTGTATTAAGGTGAATTTATTACGGGTTTGATGGTTTGTTATAAGATTCTTATGGTGTATTTTTGTTTGTAGATTACGTGGATGGTTGACAATGTGGAATGGTAGCGGTGCATAGCGGGATAAAAGGTAGGATTTATTATTTAATAGTAGTTTTAGCAATCTCCTTGGCTCAGTTCGGTACATTTGTTCATAGGTATGCACCGGTTCATTTAATGCGCTTAATTGCTTTCGTGTTATCTTGTTTTTAAATTAAATAATATATTCTGCACATTAAAAAGGCCTCCTATTTCTACACATTTCCAGCAACCGCCACCTCCATATTCCAAAATTTCCCCCTGTATACTAAAAAAATCAGCATGTATACGATACTATAAAATCTCTACTGTTCCTTTTGACCACAAGAAAACAGATGTCATTACCGAGTAATTTCATTACACCTTTCATTTCACATTTAATTGACCCGATGTTATCAGAAATGTTGCATTGCCATACATAACGCAATATTACATTGGATTAAAACGTTCAATTATTGCGAATATGGTATGTTTTTAATCTTCACAATATTAGCAATCAGTTTATCAAAGTTTTCTGGTGATAGAAAGCAACTATTCCCCCAAATCGTTTCAAAATCAAAATAAGTTTCTTCGAAATTTTCATTCTTAATAGTGCCTGTCCAGGCCTCAAATTTACATAAGAAAATGTATGGGAAAAAGACATTTTTTTGGTATTTTTCGAATAATTGGTCGGTGTTTGGGAAAACTTAAGACTAAAGTTATAGAACTTGTAGAGGACTTTCCAAGGAAGAATATGACCTATCATACATATGGATTTGTTGCCCCCAAACCACCCTAAAATAGACCCTACCCTCATAGAAATAATTCGTATAAGTCTAGTCGTATGATTATAAACATTTGTCAGTTAATTACCATTTGTTTAAATAAATTCAATGTATTATTTTTTCTCGAAAATCTGTCTGAATTATGTTTTCTAAGGTCGAAAGGGTAGTTTATTATCTTAGAATGACCTTATTCATTTAAAAATTTCTTCCTATTGTTTATCAAATACAAGAACCAAAATTTCAAAGAAAAAATATACGCGTCCATTTTTTTTAGATTTGGAAACGATTTGGGGTGATCGTTGCTTTCTAAATAAAAATTGCTAATTTGAACCACCCTAGTAAACAACTACCTTTTAAATTAACATATTTTAGACGTCTATATACCCCCTTCTTGTATTCTTAAAGTTTAAAATTAAGGAAACGTGTAATATAACTGGAAACCAGTACTAATCAGTTAGATACGTAGCACAAAGAATTCTGAAATGACAAACGTAAATTTCTACCTATGTGTATAGACAGAATCCCGATCACATACCAATAAAACGTATCACAGAATCTCCAACAAGTTCCACACAACCATCACATAAATTAGCGAAATACAACAGCATCGCATTTCTCGCAATCTCCTCATCTCGTCGGTTAACCCCAAATGAAACCCCCCCCCCCCACCCGACCAACCCCTTCGTGTTCGTAGGACACATTCCGACAGTGGCGAAAGAAATCCGAGCTCTTAGGGATCGAAATTCTCCCCGAGTAAATATAATTCTTCTCCAGCCTCGGCGGTTGGAAGTACAAGAATGCACCGACGCTGTGCGGGAAACAAAAGTTTCGCGAAAGTTTCGACTTTGTGGGAGGCGAAAGTTGGACGTCAGATACCGGTAGAAAGAAACCGTGGGATTGTGGCTTGTCAAACGTTACTTTGTCCGACCCGCTCGGTTGAACTTGGGTCATTTCTGCGAGGTTCAGATGACAATCGCGATCCTATGTCCACCTAGAGTCGCACGGACAGTTCGCAGCTGCTTTTAAGCGGCCATTCCACCTAGCGTAGAGGGTGGCATGTCGCCCGGCAATTTTCTCGTCTACCGGCGATGTTACGGTAACAATTTAATAGTTGTATCTTTTGGTGTTTTTGTTTGCGTGTCTTTGTATCGCATAGACAGGGGCGGCTTTGCACAAAAATAATTTCTAGAAAAACATGCTTGGAATAACATGTTTGGAATAACAGCCCTTTAAAATGATAGCAAAATCACATGACGGTAAAACAAATTTAATTAAAAATTCTCAGTAAATACAAAACAAAGCATTCAAAAGAGACTTATAAAACTAAGTGATCTTCATACGTTTCTGAAGTTGATATGATGTAACATCTTATTACACCTTCTGTTGGTTGAGGAGAGAATTTGTGAAAACTTCTAGTTCCTTTTATCTGTTTGGATCTCTGAACTCTATCATAAAGGGTGGTTTTGTGTTCTGAAACCTCTCAGCCCTCTATCTATTTTAGTTTGTTCAGGAGGATTTTTGAAACTTAGATTTTACGTTGTTTATCGGTGGTTGAACGTTATTATTTCGCTGCATGTGCGATTACGAGCAAAGTAGTTGAGATACAAATTATTATTATACACGTTTATGGATCAGATACATTGGGTAATTAATTCTAAAAAGTATAGCCCTCTATCTATTTTAGTTTGTTCAGGAGGATTTGTAAAACTTAGATTTTACGTTGTTTATCGGTGGTTGAATGTTATTATTTCGCTTCATGTGCGAATACGAGCAAAGTAGTTGAGATACACATTATTATTATACACGTTTATAGATCAGATACATTGGGTAATTACTTCTAAAAAGTACAGCCCTCTATCTATTTTAGTTTGTTCAGGAGGATTTTTGAAACTTAGATTTTACGTTGTTTATCGGTGGTTGAATGTTATTATTTCGCTTCATGTGCTATTACGAGCAAAGTAGTTGGGATACAAATTATTATTATACACGTTTATGGGTCAGATACATTGGGTAAGTAATTCTAAAAAGTACAGCCCTCTATCTATTTTAGTTTGTTCAGGAGGATTTTTGAAACTTAGATTTTACGTTGTTTATCGGTGGTTGAATGTTATTATTTCGCTCCATGTGCGATTACGAGCAAAGTAGTTGGGATACAAATTATTATTATACAGGTTTATAGATCAGATACATTGGGTAATTAATTCTAAAAGTACAGCCCTCTATCTATTCGAGTTTGTTCAGGAGGATTTTTGAAACTTAGATTTTACGTTGTTTATCGGTGGTTGAATGTTATTATTTCGCTTCAGGTGCGATTACGAGCAAAGTAGATGGGATACAAATTATTATTATACACGTTTATGGGTCAGATACATTGGGTAATTAATTCTAAAAAGTACAGCTCTCTATCTATTTTAGTTTGTTCAGGAGGATTTTTGAAACTTAGATTTTACGGTGTTTATCGGTGGTTGAATGTTATTATTTCGGTTCATGTGCGAATACGAGCAAAATAGTTGGGATACAAATTATTGTTATACACGTTTATAGATCAGATACCTGTTAGAACAGACTAACAACTAAGGGAGCGGTGGGGACTGTCCCAGTAGTGGCCAACATTAACATATTGAAAACATCTAAGTCTACTGGAACTGTTTATTTATTTACATTATATTTTTATAGAAGCAGTAATATAACATATTCTTACTGATATTATATGTATAATATTATTTAGAAATATGTGTGTTGTACAATTAAGTAATTATTCTATTATAATTATTTTACGCTGAATGTAGGTAATAACATGGTAATAAAATGTAATAAATTTAAATAATTGTGCTTTTCCAAATTCAGGACGGAATTATCGTATTTGTTAGTAAGCGCTGATTAACGTTTTCCCCATGTTTGAGGGCATGTTACTCCAAACACGGTGCATTTATGTATACTTCATTTATTCAATCAAAATATAACATTTATTGATTTAAACTCTTCACAAAACTAGTCGTTTTGATAAATTATCATCTGCAGCGAGTAAAAATTTAAAGAATCCATAAAAATAGCGTTTTATAAAAATGGTGGATGCGCCGGTTCATAAAAAAAACATAATACGCCACTGCATTTTCCGGTGAACGGGTCTTTCTACGGTTTGTTTAGATTAGTTCTTGCAATGTTTAGCGTGACCGTTTAGTCTGTACATTGGAATTCCCGACGGTGCAACTCGCTGTGTTCGTCCACCTTCTTTACTATAGCTATTCCGTGGTAGAATAAAATGAGTCGATCCTCAGCCTTGCTTCGTACGTACAGTTACCAAAGAAAATTATCACACTCAGTATTTAACTAATTACTTAATTTGTCAAAAATACTGGAATTAAAATGATCATCCTGACTAACAACTAAAGAAATCGATGTATTGATTTTTTGTGCTGGTTTTTGTGAAAATCAGTGCCAATTGCAAAAAAATCGCGATCGGACTTTTTGACATTCCTATAGTTTAAGACTAGGGGAATCGAATGGTGTTGGTTTTATTAAGATTGAACAAAGGGTCAACGAGATACAGCCTATTGAATATCCCGATTTTTACTCATATTTCGTGTCACCTGATCAGTTATTAATTAATTACGGATACTAATTTACATATTTCGGATCGGACTTTTCCACTTTTAGATTGGCCAAAGAATGCTCTTTCGAACAGTGTTAGTTTCATTGCCATATCTGCAAGGGTACTCAAGTAATTAGCGATTTTCTATACATAAACGGAAAGTTTTTTGAACAACTTGAGGGAACTGCAATGGGTAACTGTCTCTCACCTTTTATTGCCAACTTGTTTATGAGCAGATTTGAAACCAATGTAAAGTCTATAGCACCATATTTCTCAAAGACTTGGGTTAGGTATGTCGACGATATTTTTGCCATTTTTGACACCAAGAAGTGCAGTATTCAAGATTTTCTTCTCGTTTTGAATTCTAAATTCAACACCATTAACTTTACTGTAGAACAAGAAGTTAACGGCCAACTTCCATTTTTAGACACTCTGGTAGTCATGAATAGCAAAAATATAATAGAAATTGACGTGTATCGGAAAGATACTAACACAATCAGGTTTATCCCTAATGATTCGCAGCATCCTTTTCAACAAAAATTGTCTTTTATTAGTTGTTTAGTAAATAGGTTATTGAAATTTCCATTGTCCGCAGATAGATATCAGCAAGAATTATTGTTTATTAAGAATGTTGTCATACATAACGGGTACCCTGAGAAAATAGTTGATAGAATGATTAAGAAGCAGAATCAAAAAATGTATGTAAATCAAATATCTACTTTAAATACTTTGTCTGTAGAAAAGAAGAAATATGTTAAAATACCGTTCGATTGTGCATATACAAGGGGTTTGAGAAGTATTTTTACATCACAAAATCTCTATATAGCATATTCGACTCATAATAGCATAAAAAACCTTCTTGGAAACCCAAAGGATAAGGTAGATGTACTTGATAAATCTGGTATATATTGTATCAAATGTCATGACTGTGAAAAAGAATACGTAGGCCAGACTAGAAGAACAATTTTAACTAGGTTCAAAGAACATGTAGCTCATTTTAAATATAATCGTTTTGAAAAATCTAGTGTGGCTCAACATATTTTAGACACAGGTCATAAAGTAGTTGTAGATGACTTAAAACTTGTAAGAGCTGTGTCAAATAATAGGGAACTAAACAGCTTGGAAAGTATCTTTATTCACTTGAATAGAGATAAATTAATAAATTCAGACAGGGGTCCTATACCTAGTTCGCCATTGTTTGACCTGCTTTAATTAAAACTTGTTTTTTACGCTTCAATGATCAAAATTCACTGAGGTGTGACCAACAAATGGGTATATATATATAGCGTCATTTTTAACATGGACGTCACTTCCACTAGTGATTTGCTTGGACAATATCCAGTAAAGATACTATGAAGTGCTAATCTCTCTTTTCCTCTTTTTAGGTTCTACTGAAGATGGCAACATAGTTGCTGAAATACGTATTTAGGTTTCTAAAATACTTGTTGTGGTTAGGGGTTTATAATTTTATCATTCTTGAATGTCAAATTTTTCAAAAGTTGTAATAAAATGGATTAAAACCACTAAATAACATAGGAGGTACCTTCAAGGGATGCCATGGCATACCATAACGTGAGATGCGAGCTATGCAACTAGCGGAGAGCTATCGCGTTACACGGACGGTAATGGCGTTCAAAACTAATTACAGGACTGATTCGGCGCGTATGCTAATGTGTCCTGGAGCATCATTTAAGATGAGATATGAGCCCATCCGCGGCGAGCGATTTAAAGTGGGGGGCTGCATTCGTTCCTCATACTAAACTCCCGAGTGCGCAGTTTACGGGCACATTGTGTTTCCAAATGTGTGTTAATCATGGCCATACTTATATACCCCGGCGCGCAACTTCGCAACTTTACGCCGCCGACTGTGTATATAGGGTGTAGTGCTCGGTAGTTAGTTCATAAATCCGCCGCGACGGCGCGGCGTGGCGTTTCCGTCGACAGTAGATGCGTTATTGTTCGCCAGGTACCTACTCTTAATTGTCTGAAATGGACAATTAAAATTTCATGCGGTGGTGTTATATGTAGACACTAGACGTGGACGTTCGGCTTAATGAACATGAGAGAGTCAGTGCTCCACCAGAGGGGTAATCGTGGTTTATTTAGGCCTTAGGGCTACTCGATTGTAGCTTTGATAGGGTTGTAAAAGTTGCTAGTTTGTAATGTAAGGTCCAATTATGCATATAACATCAGAGGTGGGATATACCAGTCTTAAATTGTGTATTATATTCGTTATAAATCAACAACCTTCAGACAATCTTAAGACAGATGAAATGTTAAAAATACGACCATAATTGAAGACCTTGCTGCAAACAGGGAATAACTCCAAAATAGGACGTTTCAAGTTAACAGACAGATACGTTTTACTATTTATATTTAATAGTTACAAAATTCATGCATTGTTCCTGCAATTATATTGCCAGTTGCTACAATTTTATCTAAAATTCGACGTAAAAAACGATGAGATTTAACATAAGAAAATCATATTTCTTGGCGTAAAATTCTGACGGAAAAACCTTAATCAAATCAAATTGAATCCACTAACTAATTTCTCGTAATATCCCGGCTTAATAATGTTTTAAAAAATGTCTGTGTATGTGTGTATGTGTATGTGTGTAACCGTTTTTTGTGGCGACGATTCCGGAGAAACTACTAAAGGTATCGGGACGAAACGTCAAATTTAGATGTTTCATGACCAAACTTAGCGCTGTTCAAAAGGGTCCAAAGAAACTGGTGGTTTACTCTTAGCATTTTTCGACAATTTTGCAAATAAGCCGCTATATCCGTAATGTTGTAAAAATTGTTAAATAGGTAGTAGTTAAATAAGTAAAATGGTCGTGTTTGCATTAATATTACACTAGTTAGCCAGGATTTGACAGATATTTTCAGTAATAATATAACAAGAGAGTGAGAATAAATTGAAAATAATTTGACAGATTGTTTGAAAACTTGTTGCCAGGCAATAGTCACGAAAGCCCGCAGGGCTCGAGTGGCTATTGCCAAATGACAACAAGTTTAAACAAAATCTGTCAAATTATTTTCTAATTTATGGAACTCTCGAGTTATATTTGACTATATTATTTTTTGATTCACAAACTTTTACAATAAAAACGATCAATAAAACTATCATAAAATTATTGAAAAATTTAATTTAATTAATTATTACTTACAATATATGAAAATATCGTTGACACATTGTGAATATATTAAAAGAATTAACAATTTAAATTAGTACAATGAAAAACGCAATTATTAAAAATATTTCGAGACTCATTATTTATTGAGGATTTGGAATTGCTTGTTATATTAAGTGTTTCCTCCTGCGTATTTTCTCTAAGATTATTTATTATATTTGAATGATGTTCTTGGTTCAATTGTAAGTATGGTTTAATCGAACTTGCAGAATTATGACCAGTGACCTTGATTAGTTCTTGTTCTCCTACACCAGCTTTTGAAAGGTTACTTACTGCAATTGATCTAGCAGAATGGTTAGTTATTTTTTTAGTAACTGTGTCTAGACCTACTTTTTCTGCGGATTCTTTCATCCATGGTGAAATGGAATGTATTCCCACAGGAAGGTTTTTATACCAAAAACCATGAGTTTGCCAAGCCGGATTTGGAGTAAGAAACAAGCGTTCGGTTTTAATATTTTCTTTTCATATTTTCATATTTCCTTTACTCATTAGTTTTTCAAAAAGACGAACAGGGCAAATATCTGGGTTATTTATGTTTGGAGTCAACCATTTTTTCTTTTCATGTTATAAGCCCAATCTTTTAAAATCAATGCCAGAGTAGCTGTTGTAGTAGATTGATCCAGAATATAATTTCTTTCTTTGGTGAAGGTCTTAAATTGTCTCCATATAGACTGATTACTTATTAGAGTATTTTTCGAAGTAGTTTCTAAAATCTTTTTTGTAATTTCTGCATCAGAAAAGGTACTAAACCGATTACTTTCACCCATTTCGCGTTGACACAATTAAGTAATTATTTTGATAAGTATCTGACAGTTGCTAGGCAAATAAAAGCTACAGTGATTATTCTCGGGAATAATTTTATTCCCACTATAATAATGACATAATTGGTTGAAACTTACCCTTCTGACAAATAAAGAAGCATTTCATTGGTTTTAAGAAACGTCAAAAAATAATCATTCTAATGACAGTAGGTAGTTTCAAACACTGATTTTTTGACAATACCTACTGTCAATAGTATCAGATTTTCTGTCAAATCCTGGCTAGCTAGTTTTATTTTAATGCAGACACGACCAATCACGGTCAAATAGAATCTCATGCAGCGAAACTATTATCTGTATAAAAATATGATAAAGTCATGTGCCTGGCCCTATCAGAGGCCCCGAAGTACAATATGTAATAAGTGATAAAACGCTCTAGTGTTCTATATAATTGGCGCAATTTTGTCGTTTATAAACATTGAGTTAGCTCCTTTTTGCAGCAGCAGGGTCTTCAGTTATTCGTTCATAAACAAGCTTCTTTTTTTCACGACACCCATTCATCCATTTTATGGTAATCAAAAAATTCCCGCAATAAAAGTATCCGCGGACAGCTATTACTTTCTCCATTTGTACGATTGTAGTTAAGTTGTATAGGCCATAAATACCGCAAACTAGGTCCGGAAAGTCGGCAATAGAATAGGTAATGAGGTCGGTTATTAGTAGTAAACAGGAAGGGCAGGACGCGGTAAAGTGGCCGGCAGTAAAAAGGTCGGCCTATCTGGCCCCGGCATTTTACGCGATTAATTCGGAACATTCGGAACAATGACGGCCTCTGTCGTCAACGTCGGGCACCATTAAAAGCGTGCCCCCGCGCGCGGGACATTCCAATCGGACGTAAAAAGCAACCCCCCGCGACCCCCGCGTGTGACCGAGAATTGGTCCGATTGTCCACCATAAAGCTGGACGCGCCGTCGACCTCGGCTGACATCAGTGTAATTTGTTACCGCCCTGACGTGTTAGGCTTATCTCAACCTCGGCCCTCAGCGCCGCCACTGATTGATAATAAGTCTAATTGAATTTTTGTAATCGAACTTGTATTTGGAGGGTTTCAACACACAAAGAGCCACCGATACTTTGTTTGTATATTTCGAAGAACGATTATAATTCGTAAAAAAACGTTTCGACAGGGCAAGTTTAGTGGCGGAAAGTAGTCTCCGACACTAAACTTGCCATGACTAAACTATAAGCTGTTTGTCACTAAACTTGCCATGTCTAAGCTATAGGAAACTACCAAGTAGCAAGTTTTGGTTTACAGCGGTATACACATGGCAAGTTTAGTGGCGAACAGTACTTTCCGCCACTAAACTTGCCATGACTAAACTATACGCTGTTTGTCACTAAATTTGCCATGTCTAAACTATAGGAAACTACGAAGTAGCAAGTTTTGCTTTACAGTGGTATAGACATGGCAAGTTTAATGGCGAACAGTACTTTCCGCCACTAAACTTGCCATGACTAAACTATACGCTGTTTGTCACTAAATTTGCCATGTCTAAACTATAGGAAACTACGAAGTAGCAAGTTTTGCTTTACAGTGGTATAGACATGGCAAGTTTAATGGCGAACAGTACTTTCCGCCACTAAACTTGCCATGACTAAACTATACGCTGTTTGTCACTAAATTTGCCATGTCTAAACTATAGGAAACTACGAAGTAGCAAGTTTTGCTTTACAGTGGTATAGACATGGCAAGTTTAATGGCGAACAGTACTTTCCGCCACTAAACTTGCCATGACTAAACTATACGCTGTTTGTCACTAAATTTGCCATGTCTAAACTATAGGAAACTACGAAGTAGCAAGTTTTGCTTTACAGTGGTATAGACATGGCAAGTTTAATGGCGAACAGTACTTTCCGCCACTAAACTTGCCATGACTAAACTATACGCTGTTTGTCACTAAATTTGCCATGTCTAAACTATAGGAAACTACGAAGTAGCAAGTTTTGCTTTACAGTGGTATAGACATGGCAAGTTTAGTGGCGAACAGTACTTTCCGCCACTAAACTTGCCATGACTAAACTATACGCTGTTTGTCACTAAATTTGCCATGTCTAAACTATAGAAAAACTACGAAGTAGCAAGTTTTGCTTTACAGTGGTATAGACATGGCAAGTTTAGTGGCGAACAGTACTTTCCGCCACTAAACTTGCCATGACTAAACTATACGCTGTTTGTCACTAAACTTGCCATGTCTAAACTATGGGAAACTAAGAAGTAGAAACTTTTGCTTTACAGTGGTATAGACATGGCAAGTTTAGTGGCGAACAGTACTTTCCGCCACAAAACTTGCCCGGTCTAAAGTATAGGATACTACTTTTCGTCAGGCAGAAAGTTATACTTTATAGTGGTTTAGACATGGCAAGTTTGCATGGATTGCAAGGATTGCATGTGGCAAACGATTACTTTAAAAAAATATGTAAGCTGTTGAAAACGTGGTCGAGAAGACGTAGTTATAATTATAAATCAGTACCTACTGCAAATTTTACTTCAAAAACTATTTTGTTTACCTGAAACGTTGCCTGTATGGGATATTCTGCTTTTATTACTATCATGAACGTAAAATTTGCGAGAAACTTACGTGTTGGTTAAGTAAGTTTTACCTATAATATATTTGTAGGTAGATATTAACAGATATTAAATACAAATTAACTACCAAACAAATAAATAATAAAAAAATGTGTACTTAAAAACTATTCCGCCACTAATTCTAAACTATCATGTAATGATAGATCGATAAACTCGTTGGTATAATCTTCTTCTTCACTGTCTGAGTCTTGATTCTCGCAGTATCGCTTCTGTGTAGTCATGGAAAAAGAAGGCTCAGTTTCTGACTTAAACGGTCGTAGTAAAGAAATAATTTCTTTCGGAAGCAGAATCTTTAATTTGTGTTGTCGCTTTATGCGAGTTTTTAAACTAATGTTAGATATTATTGGGTCCGAAGTGTCTATGGCTCAATTAAATATATCTTCTAAGTTATTTTTCTAGAATGAAATCCTCGATCTTGTTTATAAAATTTATTTCTGGCTTCTGAGCCCTCCTCTCCAAAATAATCAACTAGCAATAAATAATTTGCTACTATTTGTTTTCCATGTACTAATTACCTTATGGACAGTAGCTGGCATCAGGTACCATGGATATATAGTCATAAATAAATTTGCAGTTTTGAAACAAATACTTTGAAATTTTTTGAAATTTAATAAAATTAACAAGTTTAAAAAGCAAAATTTGTCAATAACTTGTTACTTTTAGACCAAAGTGGTAAAGAGAGAAGATTATAAAGAGTATTTATCTTTAATTTGACGCATTGCTTGTTACTTCATATAAATAAATAATAGCAAAAACTTATTTGAAACTAGGCGCAAGTATTATGTTTAACGCAAGTATACTAATTGCTCGCAAAACGTTAAGCTGCCAAAGGAAAATAATTTACGGATAATACGCAGCTATAAGCAGCAAAATATAAGTGGGATTTGTAGATAAAGACTGGAATCATAAATATATCCTACAATAAGTGCAAACATTTTTTTAAATGTCTATCGAGATTTTACGTTTGCTCTTCTGTGTCTTCTATGATCATGGTGATTTACAATCTATAATTATCGTGATTTACAACTTGCCATGTCTAAACTATAGGATACTACTTTCCGTGATGGAGAAATTTTCATTTTACTGTGGTTTAGACATGGCAAGTTTAGTAGCGAAAAATGTGGCATAGAATGCAAAACTAAACAAAATGCGAGTTTGCAAAATATTTCCTAGAAATCATAACACTCATAGCTTATTATGATAGATAAAAACCTGCCCAAAACTGCTGAAATTTCGATTAATATAAAAAGTTTCATCGGCAAAATGAAGATTGCTATTTCAGTATTCATTCTCGCCACAAGATATTACATTTCCTGACGAAATACAGTTGACGCTATCGTCTCGCGATATGATCCAGCATAAAATTGGAATCAGGCGTCGCGTACAGACGATAAAAATTGAGATGCATCCAGTCTTCATATATTCCAATCACCTTCGGTGTTCGCCTCAGTCAAGAAACGCGCCATATCTGACGGACAAAAGGCAACGTTAGAAAACACCGCCTGTTATAGATTGCCGGCGCGAGCGAGATGCATGAATAAATAGAATTTTCCGTGCGCCCGATTCCAGTCTACATGCGACTCGGTTCAGTTCGCCTTGCAGACCGCGAGTTTTCTAACGTAAGTTTTCGATAAATTTTGATTGGCTCCGGGTCTGTTTCGGACAGGTTATTAGACTTCTATACGGTGCCATTTTTACCACACACCAGACCGCCAGGTTTAATTTCCAGAGTTCCGATGCAGAACAGAAAAGTTGAATGTTTGCCGCCGCCATACGGTCAAAGCAAGCTCGAACTGCATCGGAAACGACTTTACTCCAACTCGCGAGCTTTTTAATATCCTCTACTAACCGTACCATAAAAAAAAATCTCAATTATGGATGCTGTGGTTGTATTATGACCATGTGAAAGGTTTTAAAACATCAGAAGTGGGATTACCTCACTTAAAAAAAGCGTTAAAAAGTGACTTTTCGGTGGACACAGGGTCGGGATGTGTTGGAATTCGCCATAGGCGTCTCATACGGGGGGGTCATGATCGATTCGCCGCCCATAAAAACAATGCGATCGGCTAAACAAAAGGAAAAAGAGCACACGTGATTTCCCCAGCGGCCCGGACTTCGATATAAAAAACAATTGAATATCAAGTAATACGGACCCCCGATGTCTATATATACGGACTATACGGTAATACCGCGCGCGTATTAGGGTTGGCTCTCTCTCTTCTTTTTACGGCGGCCTCTTTATTGTTCGCCTTCGGAACGTAATTACGTATATACTTTTTTCGAACGGCTGCGGGCTTTTGTTTTATTGCTCGGTAATATTCGAACGCAAATATGGGCCGCTATTCGCGCGAGTGTAATTGTAATTTGCTTTTTAAAAACGGTTTTTATTATTGTGGGATTGCGGCTACAGAAAGCCTCGCGACTATACAATGTACTTATTGTGTAGGTCTGTATGTGTATTGTGTAAGTACCAGCTGCGATGGTTTCTTCAATTAAAGCAATAATGGAAATTTTAGGTATAAACCAGAAATTATTAAATTACAACTGATAAAAAACTGCTGTTTTTGGGATTGATTACATATGTAGTTGTTATGAACCCTTTCAAAAGAAGAATTGAATATTATGGTTCAGTACAACCTACTGGACAGTTCCTGAAAATATCTGATATACATTTGCTACTTTTTGAATTACAAATTAGGATCAATTAGGAAAAATAATATGAAAGTGTACTGTAGTGTAGTGATCCTATACAAAAATCAAAAGAGAAATATAAAATAGTCCTAACGATCCTTTTGCGTTCTTATGCGATACCCACAATCTTAAAGAAAATGTTATAAGTAAAAATGATTTACTGGCACATTCTAAAGTTATAGAAGCCGCTTTAAAAGTTGGCGAATCCTCCATCTTAACGATTTAGCATTTGCTGCCGAAATGGTAAGCTAGTTAATTTTTATTTGGGTAGACACATAATTTGCCCGCCTATAAAAATAACATTAAAACTATCAGTGATTAAAAAATTCCCCATGAAATGCTTGCATTAATATCTCCGAAAATATTACTCTTAGCAGAACAAATTATACATCATATTAAAGATAAAATTTTGATGAAGATTTGGGTACATGATAAACAAAGAATTACTTAAAATATTGAAAGATTTAGATTTGGGAAAATGTAAAGAACGGGGATATTATGCCAATATCTATTCTGTCAAAAACGACAGAAGTTTGCTGATGACAGATGACTTAACAGTGTAGATATTGACATAATATTTCGGTTCTGAAAACCCGTCTTTAACCTTCTCCCACTTCTACATCTTTCAATATTTTAAAGTAATTCTTTTCATCTTTAATATGGTGTACATTTTGTTCTGCTAAGCTTAATACTTTCGGAGATATTTGATGCAAGTAGTTCATGACAAATTTCACTGATAATCACTGATAATTTATAATAAATTTCAAAAATAATGTCTTCATTCAGTAAACATTTTGATGGTATTATTGGTACTATTTTCATAGTCGGGCGAATTAATTATGATGTTAAACGATTTTGCGTCCATAGACCTTGTTTCCAGAAGGTCCAGTTGACGTTTTTAAAAATTCATTACCTCCCTTAACATTGGGCCAAATTTAAACATTGCTTAGCAGTTTTTCTTACCCTGCCTATAACTGTTGCTACCTGAGATAGACAGTTTGCTAAACTAATATTAATAAAAAAGTACTTAAGAACCATGTCTACTTAAAATTGTCTTAATGAGTTAGCAATGAAGGCCACTGAATATGAATTGAGTAATATATTAGATCTGAAAAAAGTTCCTCGCGATTTTGCAGAAAAAAGGTTCGATAATTTAGGGTTAAACTTTGTATATTGTACTAGTATTTTTTACTTTTTGTTGTTTTAAAAGTATTGTTTGTACTAGTATAATCTCCAAAGGTTGTGTTTTTATTACAAATAAATGTCGTAAATATTGTCTGAGTGCTGACTGTATTTTTCTGGATTAAAGATTTTTGTATAAATCTGTTTTGGCGGTAAAAACGGCGGCAAAAACGCTACGGCCGGCCCTGCACCCAGTATTATTTCAAGGATTTGCAGTTGGTTTGTTATAAAAGTAATTAATCAATTCAGCTACTATTTTGTAAGTATGTAGTTAATTAAGTTTGTACAGGTGGGCCAAATTCGATGTTACTATAGCAGATATCGGTAACTATAAGAGATATCGAAAAATGTGTAAGATCGTCTTTTTTTGAGAGAAACTCAATGGTGAAAACCAAAATTAGCTATCGTCTTTTGTTTTCGAGTATTATTATCCTATTAATCTAAGCAAATTGCACTGCGAGATATGCACTGTCAAATATTTGTACCGAAAATATGAACATTTAATACCTATTCGTAACATCGCACATCTGGACTTGCAAACACGTTGCAAGGTCTCGAACGCATCGGCTGGCTCGACAAAAACTTGTAGTTCTGCGGCCGTCAAATACCTTCTACGCCGATATTGGGCAGACTATTTGAGGTAAACATATTAATGCCGCATGAATGCACCGGTGAAAAATACATTCTTATGCCTGCAAGAAATAGCTTTCGCGCTATAGAATTCTTAATACGTTTTACTTTCGACAAGAAAATAATATCTTGATACGTAGTGTGTAGGATGTTTTTGTTTTCGCTACATTACTAACGCGTCTTGCAAAATATAATAAAAAATAATACACGCAAGGACTCATGATGCATGAATTTATTATTTGATAATTATTTCAATCATTTGCAGTTGGTTTGTTATAAAAGTAATTAATCAATCAGGGGGGCGGCACTATTGAGATTTGCCTACGAAATTTCAAATATTTTTTTCGGCTTCCGTAAACTTCCACTTCTTAAATAATTTTCCACAAAAATAGTCTCGAAGGCTCTTTTTAAGTCTACAAAAACCGGAATTATCATCATTATCAAGCTCTGTCAATTTAGCATGTCTAGATAATTTGTATAAATCCTCATCAACAATAGGAGGCAATTGTTAAACTTATAAGTATTATCAATTTTCTTTAAAAGGGAATAGCCAGATTTCTGTAGAAGGAAATATTTGTTTTAAAAAAGTTGACATAAGGAAAACTGTAGTTTTCAGGATTAATAAACCAATGTATTAATTTCAGTATCATTACAATCCATATTACCATATCCCGGCTACAAAAAAAAACACCATATTCTTTCTATCCACCCCTAGTATTCATGAGAATCCAAAGAAAAGGCGCGTGTTAGATGATCCATGGTTATTAAAACGTCATGGGCAATGTTCGCGGAAGATCGTCACTTGTTACGGGCCTTCCCAAAACGAAAGTAGGGAGGGCGCCACCTCCGCTGGAATGGGATGTCAGGGCGGCACGTAATGGGAATGTCTGAAATAATCAACGAGAACAGTGATGAATAACTCGTCGGAGTTTCGGGGGGGGTGGGGGGTGGGTTTTCGCTATTACCCGAGGAATTCGGGGGTGGAACGGTGGGGGTTGGTATCGTCATGGGGCGGCTCGCTACCTGTTAATTCCATTTGCATGTAAATTATGTCACCTGAATTCAATTTCGGCAACCTTGACCATAACTGAGGGCTCGAAGGACCAACGCCGTTCAATCCCGAGACCCGCATATTTTCCTGGGGTGGCTTTAATGGTGGACCCGTCGATACCCTTTTTCCGGCGCGTTCGGTACGCAGACCAGAAAATATCACCACTATAAATCATAGCCGGCGCATGTCCTGAGGACAAAATCCAATTTACACATGGAGTAGTATTTTTGGCATTGCGAAGGGACTCGGTGGTTTATTTTTCTTTGGAAATGTGAATTTTGTTTGTTGGTACTATGGGTAGTTGGAGTCATCAATATTGTTGTTCGTGGCAAAGCACTGAAAGAACTATAATTAAAATTAAAAATAGAAGTACTTTGGCAATTTGTAAAAACAGCTAAATTCGGTGAGTTGTTGAAATATTTAATAACTATGACTAAAAATTTAGTTTTGTAAAAAAATGTTTCCTAATAGCCAACATAATCGGTGAAAAAATCAAATTGTATTACTGGATTTCATGTTACCCCGATTTCACAAAAAAATTTAAGTTTACTAAATTCTATGGTAAACTTGTAGTGATAACAAAACTGTCATTTACAGTATTAATTACCGAATTCATCTGTGATCCAGGCATAGATTAAAATAATCTTTAACCCAACAAATTTGGATGTTGTCACACATAATGCAAAATTAGATCATTTAAGAGTCAAGTTTCGCTAAAATTTTAAGAATCAACAATTCTATATGGTAGCATACTAGCACTAGTTGTAGTGGTAGCACTACTCGTATAATACTCCTATAATATTTAGGCAACTCAATACATTTTTATAAAAAGAACGGTTGCTTGTAATGTAAGGATTCAAACCTTACCATGTTCGTATAACAGAACATTTCAATCCAATGTTGTTACTTTATGCTCTGCAATGCATTTCTGATAAAAACGCCGGAATTGGCATTTGTAACGAAAACTATCCACCAGCACAATAAATCTAATTGTGTACTTTGGTAGTTGATTTTTAGGTTATTTAGATTAACATATAGGTTGTCGACAGTTTCATATATGTAAATTTTAGACGAATGTTACACCTTTTGTTTGGTTGTGCAAAAGTCAGTGCTGGAATCAACGTTTTTTGAGAATGTCACATCACATCAAACCAAGCCCTTTTTACTTTATCATACATAGTATGATAAAGTATTATAAAATATGCCTTTTTGGACCCCCTGAACATTTTTGATCAAGGAACAAAAGATGTCTGTGTGTGTGTGTGTGTGTGTGTATGTACCCGTTTTTGTGGCGACGTCTCCGGAGAAACTACTAAAGGTATCGGGACGAAACTTGTTATTTAGAATTTTCATGGCCAACTTAGTGCTGAAAAGCTTTTTGTTCAAAAGTGTCCCAAGGAACTGGTGGTTTACTCATTTTTTAATAATTTTGCTAATCTGTAATTTCGTTAAATACAATTTATTTCTTTGACATTTTTTGGTAAAATTAGTAGTTTAGCTGCATGAGCAAATTCGTGATCGGTCGTGTCTGCATTTCAATAAAACTAGTTAGCCAGGGTTTGACAGATATTATCATTTTAATGACAGTAGGTAGTGTCAAACGCTGACGTTTTGACAATACCTACTGTCATTAGAATAATAATAATAATAATAATAATAATATTCATTTATTGTCCAACAGACTGATCCAGTTATATATAGTATGATAAAGTCATGTGCCTGGTCACATCAGAAATTTTATTTTGTTATGGCCTTTTTTAACGAAGAGCATTTCCTACATCAGTTTGAAGACTCGATAAATTGTGTTGCTCCTCTTTGTTTCGAAATTTTTTTATTTCAAGATGTAATTTTTAAGCAAAAAACGACCAGCCAAGACTTGACCGTCCGATAACTGAAAGATAACTGCCATAATCAGTTGAATGAAGATGATGTTGTTCCATAACACTGCGAAAACAAGAAAGGGAATATTAAAAAATAACATCCATTTTTAAAATAATAAAAATTTTAAATTCTTTGATTATGGATATCATTGGAGATCTGAGCAGTTAAAAATGTTTACCATTTTTTTTTAACCGCCATGTATATATGACATGTTAACCCTCCCCCCTTTTAAAACCAAGCGTACGCTCGTGGATAACAAAAGTGACTATTTTGTCACCTCTTTGGTCATAAAAAATTGATTAAAGTTATAATAATAAGTTCAGTATAAAAAGCTGATCTTTAAAGAGTTGGGATTTATTGAGTGTTCTAATCATTTTAGAAAAGTAGTCAAGTTTAATATTTTTAATTTTACGTCGATGATGTTTTCCAATTCAAGTTTTCAGGTACAACTTCCGTTTGCCATTATTACACTAAGCTATCACCAGGTTGTCAGACCTAAAAACTCTGTCTAAGATCAAGAATAAACGGCCAATTTTTCATTGAAAGACTATTCGATACCCAACATACTATCCATATTTAAACGCAATTAATCAAATATGTAAATCGGGCCATTCGACGTAATCAGTACACAAGCGTTACGATTGTTAATCCTCAGCTTACTCGCATAACACAACATCGGCGCTACAATTGCTACAATCAATATCACTTAACCATTCGAAACTGCACTGAGGAGAGTGTGAGCTCGATCTGAGCAATAATTAATTCAAACCCGGTTCCAGTTTATGACGTATCAATCACCGACAACAGCTGGCGAGCAACGCAAACTTTAATCGTGCCCTCCGCAAGTCTTGGCCGGCAGTTCGAGCGCTCCGCCAATGGCTTTCGAGTGAATAGCACTTGCAAAGGCGGAAAGGCACCTCTAAACCACCCTGGACGGCGCTCTGCCCTTTAATCCCCGCACCACTTAAACCGTTGACAGCTCCCCTAATTAACCCTCTTCCGCCACCTACCCCCTCTCTCTATCTCTAATTGTTACAACACCCACTCGCATCAGCGACTTACCCGGCTTCTGGACTCCCCGGCGTAATAGTTTCGGAACACCCATTGCTACTCTAACGCGTAATCAAGGTTATATAAACTCGCGCGTTAAATATATCTTTAGTGTGTCGCGTTTAGTTGGTTTATTGTAAGGGTGCCTTAGGAATAACGGGTAGTTTTGAAGGAGAATATGCTCGAGGAGGTAATAAACATGTTTTGTCGAATAACGGTTTGTCTAACTTCACTCGTTCTTGAGAAAATTAATAAAAAAATAGTCGAGTCCGGTCATGTTCATCGCAAGAAAATCGTCAACACTCTACCGCAGGTGTGCTGCAACTGGTGACAAAACAACGCCGCGGTGGTAGATAATGCGAGCTAGAATATTCAGTTAATTATTTTTGTATATACGTAGGTATTTATTGACGATAGTTGTGGTCAATACAGGTTACCTGCTACCGCATCAGTTGAAGTAAAGTTGTACAACATTTCAGTTCTATATCAAACAGAATTGTTCACTAGGGTGGATCCAATTCGTTAGTTTTAATTTGTTTGGGAACACTTAAGACTAAAGTTATAGAACTTGTAGAGGACTTTCCAAAGAAGAATTTGACCTATCATACAATTTTCAATTTTCAATTTTCCTAAAGTCAACAAATTTTATTAATCACTTTTCTTTCGCCATTTCTTATTCAGGCTTCCTACCACTGTGTATCAAGATAATGTTAATTTGTTGCTGCCTGGAAACTGTTTCCTGTACTCTAATTTGATGAAATATTGAAAACCACCCCAAATATAAATGATGTTATTTATTTTTATTTCTTTATTTATTTAGTTATAAATATATACAAATTTAGACGAATTGCAAAAAAAATGTTTAAACAAATGGCATATGAGCATTCATACACAGGACTCAATACTTTTGCAATCGAATGTAGATGGCATCAGCGAGTAATTTATAGAAACATACGTATAGTGAATATATCAGGAGTGGGATCTGTTGACGTTTGTCTTATGAGATAATATAATAATAATAATGATATTTTTAGTTAAAAGAAACTAATAATCACAATAAATTTGGTTTCCTAAGTAATAAACTTAAAACTAAAAATAAACTTATCAACTACTTAAAATTAGCCATCACTTGGTAGGGTGTTAAACATCTTCAGTGCTTTATAATAAAATGAATTTTGTGTGCTGCTTTTTGTATATTTTGGTAATCTGAAGTGGTCCTTTTGCCGAGTATTGTATTCATGCTGCTGACTATTGTATGTTAAATAATTACTCATATAATTTGGGGGTTTATTATTTATGCATTTATATACCAACGTGAGTGCCTGATATACCGTTCCTTGTTTAACATTCAAAAAAATTAATTTACTCAACTTGGCCTCGATACTGGTTAACCTGGAGCTTTCTAATAAAATTCTGAGTGCTCGATTTTGTTGTACTTGAATCTTTTTAATGTCTTTGTCTGTACTCAAAAATAATATAGTGCTGCAATAGTAAAAATATGGTTCTATAATCGTATGGTACAAAGATATTCTAGCTTTTAATGTAAGTTTATTAGATATTCTTCCTAAGTAGCTAATCTTTCAACTCACCTTTTTAACTATATATTCCATATTACTCGTAAATTTCAAACTATTATCTAAAATGACACCTAGATATTTCAATTTGTCCACTATCTCAAGAACTGTGTTATCGATAACATCTCTGGTGTAGGGTTTACCGAATTTCTATTTCCCAATACCATAGCTTTTGTTTTCAATACATTCAAACATAATTTATTTTCTTTATACCAATTTGATATCGATACTAGTTCGGAGTTTAGTGTCGCGATTACATCAGGGAAGTTATCTCCTGCAATTGATATTAGTGTATCGTCTGCAAATAGCCTTCTGTCTCCTGTTTGTTAAATAGTTTTCAAACCATTTCAATTCTTTTCCTGTGATTCCGTAAGTTTCCAATTTTTGTAGTAACTTTTGACGGCAAATTGTCTCGAAAGCTCTTTTCAAGTCTACAAAAACAGCAACTATCGTTTTACCGTCTTCTAATTCTCCTTTCCAATTTGCCAATACCAAATTTAGGGCCGTCTCGCATGAATGCTGAGCACGAAAACCTGACTGTTGGTCAGTAATAAATTGATTTTCATCCAAGTACTCACTGAGCTGTTGTTTAACAATAATTTCCAGTATTTGTTCTAGTTTTGGTAACATGTTAATAGGCCGAAACTCTTCGCATTTGGTGGTATTCACAATTTTTTGTATTGGTATAATGGTACTTACTTTGTTATTTCTGTTATGTTATTTCTTGTGTTATTTCGTGTTGTTTCTTTACTGCAAATTAGTTGCGTACGTGCTGCAATAATTGCGTGTTTTAATTCGTCAGCTTTTTTATTGATGTCATGAAACTCGAGCAACCTAAAGTCTAATTTGTCAGATACGTGGATTGCTGCATGAAGGCGCTGGATGGCCTCACGTGATTAAAAAAGTTTTTCCTCGTGGCTTCTTGCAATTGTATGAATGTCGTTATTTTAGAATGTATGTGGTGTATCTGTAGAGGACAACTCTTAGAGAGTCTAGAAACACTACCGAAGCCAGGAATAGCATTTCCGCCCAAATTTCTCTTGCAAATATCTCACGGAACGTGTTTCCGCGAGCGGGGAGCGTTAATTGTATTCTCTATTATTTACGCTGATTGCTAGGCTGGAAAGTGTGTGATTTTCGTATTGTCCTTGAACCGGTCCCCAGCTGAACTGCTCGCACGTACTCGACACAAATTCGAATATCGCGTGTACCACGGCTTCGCAATTTATAATGCACGATAAACGGATGGAGAATTAATGCCATTGCGTTCACGAAATTAATAATGCGAAATATTCATATCGAATAATATTTGTACGGTATGCAACCGTTTTAACACCGACCGCAACATTGATCCATTTCAATAACTAATTGTAAAGCAGAGTTACGAGCAATCGGTCAACTTTAAAATTTGTTTAGTGTGTGATTTGTGAAATATGCACATCAGCGGGAATTTTGGATATTATTGGGTGAAATTATCGGATAATATTTGATTTTGGTATTTTTATTGGTTTAGCTATTCAATAATTATGTGAGCTAGCTTCGTAATTATTTGTTTAAATTGTTAATTATTTATTTCCGGTAATTACCTACTGTAGAATGGACAAAAGAGTGGTTGGGTTGGTTTACGACAAAATAAGTATTTATTTTTGTTTAGTGCAATATTAGGATTCTTGAGTTATATTGATGCGCCTCCAGCATAAGGTTCTAAGTGATATTTTGTAAAAAAGTTAGTTTTTTAATGAAATGTAACCTCTATGTTATGCTACATCGGTTGTGCTATATAAAAAATTATAAAACATAAAAAAAAATATTCCAATAAAAAATGTTTAGAATTATAAATGTGCTAAATGTATTCCATTTAAAAAAGAAAAGCTTACTATATTGTCATGTATAGTTTTATTTGTATTTCATTACATAAATTGGAAAGGAGAATTAGAAGACGGTAAAACGATAGTTGCTGTTTTTGTAGACTTGAAAAGAGCGTTCGAGACAATTTGCCGTTAAAAGTTACTACAAAAATTGGAAACTTACGGAATCTATGGAAAAGAATTGAAATGGTTTGAAAACTATTTAACAAACAGGAGACAGAAGGTTAGGATTGGAGAAAATGAGTCAAGTGAATTAATAAACAGCTTAGGGGTACCACAAGGTTCTGTTCTTGGGCCAGTTTTATTTAATTTGTACATAAATGATGTTGCTTCACAAGTTAAAGCTTGTGATATGCACCTATTTGCAGACGATACACTAATATCAATTGCAGGAGATAACTTACCTGATGTAATCGCGACATTAAACTCCGAACTAGTATCGATATCACATGGTCGAGAAAATAAATTATGTTTGAATGTATTGAAAACAAAAGCTATGGTATTGGGAAATAGAAATTCGGTAAACCTTACACCAGACATAGTTATCGATAACACAGTTGTTGAGATAGTGGACAAATCTAAATATCTAGGTGTCATTTTAGATAATAGTTTGAAATTTACGAGTAATATGGAATATATAGTTAAAAAGGTGAGTCGAAAGATTAGCTACTTAGGAAGAATATCTAATAAACTTACATTAAAAGCTAGAATATCTTTGTACCATACGATTATAGAACCATACTTTTACTATTGCAGCAGTATATTATTTTTGTGCACAGACAAAGACATTAAAAAGATTCAAGTACAACAAAATCGAGCACTCAGAATTTTATTACAAAGCTCCAGGTTAACCAGTATCCATGTTGAGTAAATTAAATTTTTTGAATGTGAAACCAGGAACGGTATATCAGGCACTCACGGAGGTATATAAATGCATAAATAATAAACTCCCAAATTATATGAATAATTATTTAACATACAATAGTCAGCAGCATGAATACAATACTCGGCAAAAGGACCACTTCAGATTACCAAAATATACAAAAAGCAGCACACAAAATTCATTTTATTATAAAGCACTGAAGATGTTTAACACCCTACCAAGTGATATAAAAAACAGTAGTTCGCTAAGTCTTTTTAAAACATCATGTCGGGTTCATGTATTGGCTAATTTTAAGTAGTTGATAAGTTTATTACTTAGGAAACCAAATTTATTGTGATTATTAGTTTCTTTTAACTAAATAAATATCATTATTATTATTAAATTGTAAAATTTCTATGATTGATTATTTTCCTATAAGAGCTCCTCCAACATTTGCATTCGATCAGCAAACCCAACAATGTATAAAATTAATCATAACACAATTTCCATAATTGACATTTGCACACACAATTAACCGTTCATATCAGCCATTAATCACGTCCGAACACGTCAAATATAGCGTCGAAAATTATGGTAACCAGTTGCCATGACGATAAAATAGCAACCGTTTGCGGGGACACTCGCTAAATGTTAGTTGTTTGTAGGCGTCATGCTCGATCAAATTATCTTTAAATTGTCGCTGGTATGGCGGCTCGAAATGTGGCGCGAAACAGGCGCGCACACATAACCTCGAAATTAATTGGCACGTGTTCATTATTGGCCTACGCCGGCCAAACCGGACGGCGGACCATGATTAAAGCTGCACTATTTTGAAAATCAACTGACCGGTCCCGGCCAGAGGGACACTATTTATTTACCGAACTGCCCGCGTCAATTTTACAACCCCTAATTGCCGCATACGTTTCGACGGCCACACGGGATTTCCTAAACTGCGAGCCCGTTCGGACTGATAGAATATCGAAAATTTGGCTTTTTACTCTGCACCAGCGATGTGGATGTGGACGTTTTTAAATTTTGTATTTTAATGTCCTATTATTTACTATTCAGACCATTGAGAATCAAAAAGATCGATAAATACTCGGAACTAAAAGAGTTAAAGCTGGGATACCCCAGGGCAGTGTCTTGGGACCAATTCTTTATACTATATACAAGTGCGTTCGCAGAATCTACTAGGAATCTTCAATATGTTAAGCAATTCAAATTACAGTTATTGTGAAAAATAAGGCAACTATATGCGTCTCGACTAATAATAAATTGGATTCTGTAAAGATAATTTTAGAGGAAATAATAGGAAATAAACATTGTTTATTTTATTGTAATCGTCAATAATTTGAACAATATAATAGCGTGTTTACCGTTTGTTTCCTATACACATCGACCACAAATTTATTCACTAATGCGATAGGTGGTTGTAATGTTGATAGTATTTTCCGATAGTATACAGTTTCCCACGTAAATAATTAAAAGCTCAATAATAAAGCGCCTACAATTCCAACCGTGGCAGTCTACGATCCCCGCGACTATTAATATGCCAACAACGATTCTATATTTTAATCTTAAACACCGTACAACTTTCACAAACAAATCCATTAAACCACTTTGCAGATCTCAGATAGCAAACCATCCATTTGCCAGCATATTTATAAATATTTCCGCAGTATTTCCGGTATTTTCTCACACGCGTGCAATAAATCTGAAACCGCGATTACTAATCTCTAACGACATTCATAATCCACGCTATATTAATCATCGTTGCTTTAATTACACAGAACGATATTTCATTACTGTTTTTAAGTTAAAATAAAAAAATAGTTGCGTTGTGGAATTTTTCGATTAGTGGTTGTACTACAATTGAGGCGTTTCTAAAATAAGCGACACACGACGAGAAAACTCAGCGAGACGGTTACACGTCGACACCGATAGCTTCTGTTTTGTCCGCGTCGTCCAATTTTGTTATTCGGGTCACGTTCCCGATGTTTATTATTTTACGGGTAGATGGCGCTCCGCGACGACGCGACGTCTAAACCCGCCCGCGAACCTCATCCCGTCTACGATAGCTTTGATGGGAGATAAGGCCATTTGCAAGCGCGAAACCGAATTTGTATACCCATCGATGTATATTTCAATACATACTGTTTTATCCTGGCTAGTTTTAGATAACAATTTTCGATGCGAAACTCTTTTAGGAAGGGGTAAGTGCAGTTGCTAGGGGAACGAAACCTACAAACGTACGGTTGCTATGAGAAACAAGCAATTTTTTCCTTATTTTGTTATTATGTTATCTAAATCTAATTATAACAGTATTAATTAATAATACCATGAACAGGGAACCCAGACGGCTGTTGCTCGACACGCTCCTTTGTTTTTGTTATAATTATCTGAGCATTACGTGCGTTGATGTTTCTGAAACACGATATGGACCAAAAAATTATGTTGAGGATGAGAATGGGAAAGAAAAGGAAATTTTGTCTATTTCAACAGCACGATAGGAAAGCATAGAAATTAATACGTGATAACAGAACTTTTAGGTTATAATAATATATGATAAAATTAATAGTCCAATCGTGGTATCAATTGTGAACAAGCCTTAAAACGTTTCATTCCGCGTCTGATATATAAGAACCGCTAAGTGAATTAAATCTCGCAGCCCGCAGGATCGGGGGATTCCAATCAAGAAAATCGAACGGAACACTTAATCCTGCAGCGGTACGGTTCGGTTTGTTTTCGCTGTGTCAATCAGCGCAGGCCGCAGACAGAATGCAGGAATAAATACAACATCAATTCAACACTTCGTCGGGACCGAACGGAGCCCGGAGCGGAAAAACGACTTCCCGTCGACGTACAGGTTAAACAATTAATAATAAGAGGAAAAAATCACTACCATTATCATTTATCACGGTGATAAATTATGTTGTGTTTGGTAGAGATATTTCATTTTGTTTGTAACACTTTCGACGAGTTGTTTTTTTTTGTTTTTAGGGGATCAGGAAAGTTACGAGACCAACACAAACAACTTTTTATGTAAGAATTATTATGTCTATCAGATTTCCAAATATAAGTAAATGATGTAATTATTTTTCTAATGACATACCAAAAACGGTATTGTTCAACAGCTTAAAACAATTTTTATCTGCGAAGGACAGAAATTTTAATTTTCTCTCGAAGGGGTCCTCTAAAATAGGTTTAGGGCGAATCAGTACTTTTATGGAAGAATTATTATGTCTCTATCAGGTTTCCAAATACTACAATTAAATGATATAATTATTTTTCTAATGACATACCAAAAGCGGTATTGTTCAACAGTTTAAAACAATTTTCGTCTGCGAATGGCCCAGAAATTTTAATTTTCTCTCGAATGGTTCTCCTAAAATAGGTTGAGGGCGAATCAGTGCTTTGCATTCCGCCCGCTCTTTTCGCTTCTTTATCCGCGTGCTGGAAGGTGGCGCCATAATCGTATTTACCGGATTACGGATCGAGGTGAGAACCAGTATATAGCCGGAGAGTGAAAGCGTCGTTTCTCATGCCAACTAAACCCGGCCCAATATCCCTACGTAAACCCCGCAACGTGCCTTTATTATACATTGAAATAGGGACCTTACGCACCTCGATATCCACGCATTTTCTCATTTTCGCGCCAAGAATTTCCCACCAGACTACGGGCACGACGCGCAAGATAATAAAGTTACTTATGTTTGGTGTTACCGTAAGAGGATAAGGTTTATTGGAAGGACCTCGGATTCCGAGGAATTTTCAAAAGGGCAACCTTATGAAACGTTGGTTTAGTTGTGTTTTTAAAATTTGATCGATTGGTGCTCTTTTTTCTGAAGAAACTTATCACATGTGTTTTCAAATTCTTCCTGCATTCTACTGAATCTAAATCTGGCACATAGTGTGATGCACGAATTAAATATACAGTAGTCAAGAATGGCAAAACATTTGTTTCTATATCGTCTCGTTTGTTTATTTTTCCGCTTGTACTGCTTGTTAGTTAAACGAATTTGGGACGAACAAAGCGCTCCGCTAATCCATGTTAATTGTGTAGAGTTTCAATTGGCGAAACTAGGAAAAGCTTTCCAGGAAATAAGCAGGCCGGGAAATACAATAAACGTAAACGTATGTCCCGTTTCCAGCGATTTCCGTATACGAATTAACTGTAGAATCAGAGTCTCGCCGTTTATCTACAACAATAAATTTTCAATTTCCTTATTCTACTCTAAAGAATTGTTACCTAATCTAAAAACAACATTCCGATTTATTTTCTCGTCCATGATACTGAGTTAATAATGGTAATAATACTTTTTGTTCTTCCTTTTTGTTCTTCCTTCAACATGACTATTTTCTGAACAGATTACAAAAGAGGACATAAACATGCACTAGTTTGTCCATTTAACTGACTTTCTGTCTCTAATAATAACAAAACATACATTATACAGACTTTACGCCGCAACTGCGCGCCGCGCTCGACAAAACTTATTTCGCATACGAGTCACAACACAAATCAGTACACAAACACACTCACATCAAGATTCCACAATCCAAAAAAATTATTTTTACACATGATATGCATAGACTAATGTAAGTGGAGGCGTTTGTGGGGACGTCACAACCGAAACGCTTCAACTTTTTCAGTCTTTAATCGCCACAATTAGTGTTGATTAAGACGCCCCGCCCCTAAATGGCCCCATTTCACTGCAGGAGTCGTCCGCAGGATCGAAAGCAGACCCCAATTAGCAGGAACGAATTATTTTTAATACGCACCCGCGTTTAGTTATAATTAAAAACGTGTAGGCCATTCGGGCAGGCTGTCGGGCCTTCCCAGGGTGAATTACCCCTTGGCTGGAGCCGATGGCGCCTGAAGAGTCTCGCCATGAATATTTCATTGCTGATTTACCTGGACATCACAGCAGGAGTTATCCACCACTGTTATTTCAATGCAGAAAACATCAAGAATTAATATATAGGTTATTATTATTTTATTATAGAAAAATCGTAAACGTTTTCTTTTCAATTGGAACACCTGTGTATTTTAACATTTTGTAATTTTAGGACTAACTTCAAATTTTTTTATTAAGATTATCTTTTTATTAAATGCACCATAGTCAAAATTACCAGAACACCTACATAAGTCTCCAAGCGCAAAAAAAAAAAAAAAAAAACGTTCAAGCAAAAGTTTTTTGACTTTAAACTAGCTATCGTTCATTTTACTATGGAAATTTCTTGTTTTTTTTTTTGAAAAATGGAACACCTTGTATATTTTTACATTTTGTGATTCTAAGACTAATTGAAAACATTTCTTATTGATATAATTTTCTTCTAGAATGCATTACTTTTGAGTTTAACTAATTTTAATTAATTACTTAGAACTCAAATATGACGCATTTTATAAAAAGGATTATTTTAATAAAAAATGTTTAGAATTAGTCCTAAAATAACAAAATGTAAAAATATACAAGCTGTTCCATTTAAGAAAAACAAGCTTACGAAAATTCTATAATAAAATCAACAGCCTGTGTATTAAAAATATATTTGAACGATGGATTGTTTTAAGTTAGTTGATATTTTAAGTTGTTATTTCCTACCGCTGGCGAGTTAATAGGTGTTCCGGTAATTTTGGCTACCGCTGTATACAGGGTCCTGCAACTAAGCTCCCGTCTTCTGTAGCTCACTTACTCATTAAGCTAAGAGTTTGTCATTTTGCAGGCTTACCCTGTACTTCAAGGTACAATTCAAGAAATTATTTGTTATTATACAGGGTGTTCCAAAAATGTGCAACGCGATGGTAATATATTTTTTTAAATTGCATGCTATACATTTTTCTACACATTTGGAAGCCTTTTATGCTTGCCTACATATCACCAAAATTTTATTGAAATCGGTTGAGTGATCGCAGCGGAAAAAAATAAAAACAAAAAAAAATTGATTTTGCATCGTAGGCTTTAAAAATCAATAAAAACCACAAAATGCTGCTCGTTAATAAAATTTTGCGACGTGCTTATTAAGTTAGATGTAATAGTCTCGTTAACCAAGTGACATTGATCCAAATTATACAGGGTGACCAAAATCGAGTGTCAAACTTGTCAAACTTCAAAGCGCGCTATTGTTCTTATTTTAAATTGGAACCCATAATTTTTTTAGGTGAAACGATGCGGAATTAAAGCATAAATATTGTTTCTGAATACAACCCCATCACAATTCCCAATATTTTAAAAATTATTCGCCAAAAACTCATTTTTCTACGTTTCCAACGGCAATTTTAGGTAATAAATATCGTACGTGACGTTGAAAAACAATTTATTACATAAAATATAACGCAGAGAGGTATTTTAGATTTTACTGTACTTAATTAAGTAGTTATTCAATTGCTAATTTTACTGCAAAATTTACCTATAGCCACATTTCCGTCCTTACCGCTATAGGTAAATTATGCAGTAAATTTAGCATTTGATTAACTACTTAATTAAGTGCACTCAAATCTAAAATACGTCTATTATTTTTTATGAAATAAATTGTTTTTCAAAGCCACGTACGATATTTATGATCTAAAATTGCCGTTGGAAACGTTGTTGGCCAGTTTTTGGCGAATAACTTTTAAAATATTGGGAATTGTGATGCGGTTGTATTCAGAAACAATATTTATTTTTTAATTCTGCATCATTTCACATACAAAAAATTATGGGTTCCAATTTAAAATAAGAACAATAACACGCTTTGAAGTTTGACAAGTTTGACACTCGATTTTGGTCACCCTGTATAATTTGGATCAATGTCACTTGGTTAACGAGACTATTACATCTAACTTAATAAGCACGTCGCAAAATTTTATTAACGTGGTGCATTTTGTGGTTTTTATTGATTTTTAAAGCCTACGATGCAAAATAATTTTTTTTTGGTTTTTATTTTTTTCCGCTGCGGTCACTCAACCGATTTCAATAAAATTTTGGTGATATGTAGGCAACCATAAAAGGCTTCCAAATGTGTAGAAAAATGTATAGCATGCAATTTAAAAAAATATATTACCATGGCGTTGCACATTTTTGGAACACCCTGTATAATAAAACATTATTTCTTGAATTGTACCTTGAAGTACAGGGTAAGCTTGCAAAATGTCAAACTCTTAGCTAAATGAGTAAGTGAGCTACAGAAGACGGGAGCTTAGTTGCAGGACCCTGTATAAGCTATTGAGCCATATTGAGTAATTAAATAAACAAACATGTAATTGCGTACTTTCGAAACGAATGAATGTTGATGTGCTTCAATTTATCCGGATTAAAACACACCAAACGTTTCGGTCGGGACGATATTAAAATTTGCAACTGGACGTGGTGACATAATTCAAACTAAGCGCCAATTATGCGGTGGAATATATGTTAATGAATGGGCATCCGCATCCGGTTGTTGCGACGTGTCCGCTCCACTTTGTGATTGTACTCAAACGATCAATGTTTCTGTTTGTCTCTTTTTCTGTTTTGCATCAAAATATTTTGCCAGGGCTGAAGTTCACTTCTTCGTGCCACTTCTTTGTACTTTCTGCCTTTCTAAATACGTCATCCCGATTGATTGTCGATCATCTGTTTTGCTTGCCTCATGCAAGACAAATGTACCCAGCTAGAGTTCTCTCTCTCTAATTTTCCAATTCTGAATCCTTTGCTTGATCTTTGCTTATGCCAAAGTTATGCATGTTAAGAGGAAGCCCTAAATCCTAGCTTTGGTAGTCGATATTTTGCATAAATCCTAAATTTTCACAAACCATGTTGGAACATGCACCATATGCTGCATTATTCAACCTCTAAGCCTATGAAGGAAGTCCCTGATGACAATTTAGCAGTCGGGGTCCAATCAAGCACCCCATAAAATCGATTTATGCTACATGAGTAGCCGACCATGTCGGACCTGCACGACGTTGGCTTTGAAAGGGATGCCAGCCCAGTGCGGCCACCTTTGTGATATTAATGTTGCGTACGATGTGGACAATTAGCGCGCTGGTAAGCGTGATATCTAATTGTACACCAAACGGTCACTACTATCGGTTGCAAAAGTATTGAGCCCTGTGTTTGAAGGCCTATAACTCGGAAATCACTAACTAAAAAAATTAAAGTAGTCCTTTATTTCGCTTCATGGGCGATTACGAGCAAAGTAGTTGGAATACAAATTATTATTATACACGTTTATGGGTCAGATACATTGGGTAATTAATTCTAAAAAGTACAGCCCTCTATCTATTTTAGTTTGTTCAGGAGGATTTTTGAAACTTAGATTTTACGTTGTTTGTCGGTGGTTTAATGCTATTATTTCGCTTCATGTGCGATTACGAGCAAAGTAGTTGGGATACAAATTATTATTATACACGTTTATGGGTCAGATACATTGGGTAATTAATTCTAAAAAGTACAGCCCTCTATCTATTTTAGTTTGTTCAGGAGGATTTTTGAAACTTAGATTTTACGTTGTTTATCGGTGGTTGAATGTTATTATTTCGCTTCATGTGCGATTACGAGCAAAGTAGTTGGGATACAAATTATTATTATACACGTTTATGGGTCAGATACATTGGGTAATTAATTCTAAAAAGTACAGCCCTCTATCTATTTTAGTTTGTTCAGGAGGATTTTTGAAACTTAGATTTTACGTTGTTTATCGGTGGTTTAATGCTATTATTTCGCTTCATGTGCGATTACGAGCAAAGTAGTTGGGATACAAATTATTATTATACACGTTTATGGGTCAGATACATTGGGTAATTAATTCTAAAAAGTACAGCCTTCTATCTATTTTAGTTTGTTCAGGAGGATTTTTGAAACTTAGATTTTACGTTGTTTATCGGTGGTTTAATGCTATTATTTCACTTCATGTGCGATTACGAGCACAGTAGTTGGGATACAACTTATTATTATACACGTTTATGGATCAGATACATTGGGTAATTAATTCTAAAAAGTACAGCCCTCTATCTATTTTAGTTTGTTCAGGAGGATTTTTGAAACTTAGATTTTACGTTGTTTGTCGGTGGTTTAATGCTATTATTTCGCTTCATGTGCGATTGCGAGCACAGTAGTTGGGATACAAATTATTATTATACACGTTTATGGATCAGATACATTGGGTAATTAATTCTAAAAAGTACAGCCCTCTATCTATTTTAGTTTGTTCAGGAGGATTTTTGAAACTTAGATTTTACGTTGTTTGTCGGTGGTTTAATGCTATTATTTCGCTTCATGTGCGATTACGAGCAAAGTAGTTGGGATACAAATTATTATTATACACGTTTATGGGTCAGATACATTGGGTAATTAATTCTAAAAAGTACAGCCCTCTATCTATTTTAGTTTGTTCAGGAGGATTTTTGAAACTTAGATTTTACGTTGTTTATCGGTGGTTTAATGCTATTATTTCGCTTCATGTGCGATTACGAGCAAAGTAGTTGGGATACAAATTATTATTATACACGTTTATGGGTCAGATACATTGGGTAATTAATTCTAAAAAGTACAGCCCTCTATCTATTTTAGTTTGTTCAGGAGGATTTTTGAAACTTAGATTTTACGTTGTTTATCGGTGGTTGAATGTTATTATTTCGCTTCATGTGCGATTACGAGCAAAGTAGTTGGGATACAAATTATTATTATACACGTTTATGGGTCAGATACATTGGGTAATTAATTCTAAAAAGTACAGCCCTCTATCTATTTTAGTTTGTTCAGGAGGATTTTTGAAACTTAGATTTTACGTTGTTTATCGGTGGTTGAATGTTATTATTTCGCTTCATGTGCGATTACGAGCAAAGTAGTTGGGATACAAATTATTATTATACACGTTTATGGATCAGATACATTGGGTAATTAATTCTAAAAAGTACAGCCCTCTATCTATTTTAGTTTGTTCAGGAGGATTTTTGAAAATTAGATTTTACGTTGTTTATCGGTGGTTGAATGTTACTATTTCGCTTCATGTACGATTACGAGCAAAGTAGTTGGGATACAAATTATTATTATACACGTTTATGGGTCAGATACATTGGGTAATTAATTCTAAAAAGTACAGCCCTCTATCTATTTTAGTTTGTTCAGGAGGATTTTTGAAACTTAGATTTTACGTTGTTTATCGGTGGTTTAATGCTATTATTTCGCTTCATGTGCGATTACGAGCACAGTAGTTGGGATACAAATTATTATTATACACGTTTATGGGTCAGATACATTTGGTAATTAATTCTAAAAAGTACAGCCTTCTATCTATTTTAGTTTGTTCAGGAGGATTTTTGAAACTTAGATTTTACGTTGTTTATCGGTGGTTGAATGTTACTATTTTGCTTCATGTGCGATTACGAGCAAAGTAGTTGGGATACAAATTATTATTATACACGTTTATGGATCAGATACATTGGGTAATTAATTCTAAAAAGTACAGCCCTCTATCTATTTTAGTTTGTTCAGGAGGATTTTTGAAACTTAGGTTTTACGTTGTTTATCGGTGGTTGAATGTTATTATTTCGCTTCATGTGCGATTACGAGCAAAGTAGTTGGGATACAAATTATTATTATTCACGTTTATGGGTCAGATACATTGGGTAATTAATTCTAAAAAGTACAGCCCTCTATCTATTTTAGATTGTTCAGGAGGATTTTTGAAACTTAGATTTTACGTTGTTTATCGGTGGTTTAATGCTATTATTTCGCTTCATGTGCGATTACAGGCAAAGTAGTTGGGATACAAATTATTATTATACACGTTTATGGATCAGATACATTGGGTAATTAATTCTAAAAAGTACAGCCCTCTATCTATTTTAGTTTGTTCAGGAGGATTTTTGAAACTTAGATTTTACGTTGTTTATCGGTGGTTTAATGCTATTATTTCGCTTCATGTGCGATTACGAGCAAAGTAGTTGGGATAGAAATTATTATTATATACGTTTATGGGTCAGATACATTGGGTAATTAAGTCTAAAAAGTACAGCCCTCTATCTATTTTAGTTTGTTCAGGAGGATTTTTGAAACTTAGATTTTACGTTGTGTATCGGTGGGTGAATGTTGTTATTTCGCTTCATGTGTGATTAGGAGCAAAGTAGTTGGGATAGAAATTATTATTATACACGTTTATGGGTCAGATACATTGGGTAATTAATTCTAAAAAGTACAGCCCTCTATCTATTTTAGTTTGTTCAGGAGGATTTTTGAAACTTAGATTTTACGTTGTTTATCGGTGGTTTAATGCTATTATTTCGCTTCATGTGCGATTACGAGCAAAGTAGTTGGGATACAAATTATTATTATACACGTTTATGGGTCAGATACATTGGGTAATTAATTCTAAAAAGTACAGCCTTCTATCTATTTTAGTTTGTTCAGGAGGATTTTTGAAACTTAGATTTTACGTTGTTTATCGGTGGTTTAATGCTATTATTTCACTTCATGTGCGATTACGAGCACAGTAGTTGGGATACAAATTATTATTATACACGTTTATGGATCAGATACATTGGGTAATTAATTCTAAAAAGTACAGCCCTCTATCTATTTTAGTTTGTTCAGGAGGATTTTTGAAACTTAGATTTTACGTTGTTTGTCGGTGGTTTAATGCTATTATTTCGCTTCATGTGCGATTACGAGCAAAGTAGTTGGGATACAAATTATTATTATACACGTTTATGGGTCAGATACATTGGGTAATTAATTCTAAAAAGTACAGCCCTCTATCTATTTTAGTTTGTTCAGGATGATTTTTGAAACTTAGATTTTACGTTGTTTATCGGTGGTTTAATGCTATTATTTCGCTTCATGTGCGATTACGAGCAAAGTAGTTGGGATACAAATTATTATTATACACGTTTATGGGTCAGATACATTGGGTAATTAATTCTAAAAAGTACAGCGCTCTATCTATTTTAGTTTGTTCAGGAGGATTTTTGAAACTTTGATTTTACGTTGTTTATCGGTGGTTTAATGCTATTATTTCGCTTCATGTGCGATTACGAGCACAGTAGTTGGGATACAAATTATTATTATACACGTTTATGGATCAGATACATTGGGTAATTAATTCTAAAAAGTACAGCCCTCTATCTATTTTAGTTTGTTCAGGAGGATTTTTGAAACTTAGATTTTACGTTGTTTGTCGGTGGTTTAATGCTATTATTTCGCTTCATGTGCGATTACGAGCAAAGTAGTTGGGATACAAATTATTATTATACACGTTTATGGGTCAGATACATTGGGTAATTAATTCTAAAAAGTACAGCCCTCTATCTATTTTAGTTTGTTCAGGAGGATTTTTGAAACTTAGATTTTACGTTGTTTATCGGTGGTTTAATGCTATTATTTCGCTTCATGTGCGATTACGAGCAAAGTAGTTGGGATACAAATTATTATTATACACGTTTATGGGTCAGATACATTGGGTAATTAATTCTAAAAAGTACAGCCCTCTATCTATTTTAGTTTGTTCAGGAGGATTTTTGAAACTTAGATTTTACGTTGTTTATCGGTGGTTGAATGTTATTATTTCGCTTCATGTGCGATTACGAGCAAAGTAGTTGGGATACAAATTATTATTATACACGTTTATGGGTCAGATACATTGGGTAATTAATTCTAAAAAGTACAGCCCTCTATCTATTTTAGTTTGTTCAGGAGGATTTTTGAAACTTAGATTTTACGTTGTTTATCGGTGGTTTAATGCTATTATTTCGCTTCATGTGCGATTACGAGCAAAGTAGTTGGGATACAAATTATTATTATACACGTTTATGGGTCAGATACATTGGGTAATTATTTCTAAAAAGTACAGCCTTCTATCTATTTTAGTTTGTTCAGGAGGATTTTTGAAACTTAGATTTTACGTTGTTTATCGGTGGTTTAATGCTATTATTTCACTTCATGTGCGATTACGAGCACAGTAGTTGGGATACAAATTATTATTATACACGTTTATGGATCAGATACATTGGGTAATTAATTCTAAAAAGTACAGCCCTCTATCTATTTTAGTTTGTTCAGGAGGATTTTTGAAACTTAGATTTTACGTTGTTTATCGGTGGTTTAATGCTATTATTTCGCTTCATGTGCGATTACGAGCAAAGTAGTTGGGATACAAATTATTATTATACACGTTTATGGGTCAGATACATTGGGGAATTAATTCTAAAAAGTACAGCCTTCTATCTATTTTAGTTTGTTCAGGAGGATTTTTGAAACTTAGATTTTACGTTGTTTATCGGTGGTTTAATGCTATTATTTCACTTCATGTGCGATTACGAGCACAGTAGTTGGGATACAAATTATTATTATACACGTTTATGGATCAGATACATTGGGTAATTAATTCTAAAAAGTACAGCCCTCTATCTATTTCAGTTTGTTCAGGAGGATTTTTGAAACTTAGATTTTACGTTGTTTGTCGGTGGTTTAATGCTATTATTTCGCTTCATGTGCGATTACGAGCAAAGTAGTTGGGATACAAATTATTATTATACACGTTTATGGGTCAGATACATTGGGTAATTAATTCTAAAATGTACAGCCCTCTATCTATTTTAGTTTGTTCAGGAGTATTTTTGAAACATAGATTTTACGTTGTGTATCGGTGGGTGAATGTTGTTATTTCGCTTCATGTGCGATTACGAGCAAAGTAGTTGGGATACAAATTATTATTATACACGTTTATGGATCAGATACATTGGGTAATTAATTCTAAAAAGTACAGCCCTCTATCTATTTTAGTTTGTTCAGGAGGATTTTTGAAACTTAGATTTTACGTTGTTTATCGGTGGTTGAATGTTATTATTTCGCTTCATGTGCGATTACGAGCAAAGTAGTTGGGATACAAATTATTATTATACACGTTTATGGATCAGATACATTGGGTAATTAATTCTAAAAAGTACAGCCCTCTATCTATTTTAGTTTGTTCAGGAGGATTTTTGAAAATTAGATTTTACGTTGTTTATCGGTGGTTGAATGTTACTATTTCGCTTCATGTACGATTACGAGCAAAGTAGTTGGGATACAAATTATTATTATACACGTTTATGGGTCAGATACATTGGGTAATTAATTCTAAAAAGTACAGCCCTCTATCTATTTTAGTTTGTTCAGGAGGATTTTTGAAACTTAGATTTTACGTTGTTTATCGGTGGTTTAATGCTATTATTTCGCTTCATGTGCGATTACGAGCACAGTAGTTGGGATACAAATTATTATTTTACACGTTTATGGGTCAGATACATTTGGTAATTAATTCTAAAAAGTACAGCCTTCTATCTATTTTAGTTTGTTCAGGAGGATTTTTGAAACTTAGATTTTACGTTGTTTATCGGTGGTTGAATGTTACAATTTTGCTTCATGTGCGATTACGAGCAAAGTAGTTGGGGTACAAATTATTATTATACACGTTTATGGATCAGATACATTGGGTAATTAATTCTAAAAAGTACAGCCCTCTATCTATTTTAGTTTGTTCAGGAGGATTTTTGAAACTTAGATTTTACGTTGTTTATCGGTGGTTGAATGTTATTATTTCGCTTCATGTGCGATTACGAGCAAAGTAGTTGGGATACAAATTATTATTATTCACGTTTATGGGTCAGATACATTGGGTAATTAATTCTAAAAAGTACAGCCCTCTATCTATTTTAGATTGTTCAGGAGGATTTTTGAAACTTAGATTTTACGTTGTTTATCGGTGGTTTAATGCTATTATTTCGCTTCATGTGCGATTACAGGCAAAGTAGTTGGGATACAAATTATTATTATACACGTTTATGGATCAGATACATTGGGTAATTAATTCTAAAAAGTGCAGCCCTCTATCTATTTTAGTTTGTTCAGGAGGATTTTTGAAACTTAGATTTTACGTTGTTTATCGGTGGTTTAATGCTATTATTTCGCTTCATGTGCGATTACGAGCAAAGTAGTTGGGATAGAAATTATTATTATATACGTTTATGGGTCAGATACATTGGGTAATTAAGTCTAAAAAGTACAGCCCTCTATCTATTTTAGTTTGTTCAGGAGGATTTTTGAAACTTAGATTTTACGTTGTGTATCGGTGGGTGAATGTTGTTATTTCGCTTCATGAGCGATTACGAGCAAAGTAGTTGGGATAGAAATTATCATTCCGTCTTTGACAGGCGGATAGTACGCACGGGCGCCATTACGCTCCACGCAATAAAGCGTGTGTTCAGCGGTTTTCGCGTTTTGTAGTGTGTTTTTACTCAGCAAGTGAGCGTTTAAGTGTGATTTCACACTTCTATTAGGTGTAGGTGGTATTTTTCGCAGGTTTTAGGGCAGCGTGGTACACCTAACCTCAAAAAACTCCCGCGTGTTCAACACGCGCCGGCACCTGTTGCCGGCGAGGTGGTTCTTCTTTGTTTTAGGCAGGAAGATGAGCAGCGGAGAAGGCTCGAAGGCGCCCCAGGAGGAGGAGCAACCCGCCCTAGAGTCCAAGGACAACGATGGCTTCACCGAAGTCCGTCGGAGGGCGAGAGGAGGCAAACGACCCTGCGGTGCCGAATTAAAAAGGCGGAGGAAGGCTCGTGCTCTAGAGCAACAGCAAGCTTCTACGCCTCAGGGATCAGCTGCGTGGGGAGCAACAGCGCGTACCTCTCGCTACACGAGAGAGCACGAGGCTGGCCCCATTAGACGTGGTGAACGACGCGACGAGAGTCGTCGACAGAATCGCCCCGCACCTGGTGACCAGGCACGCAACTCGAATCAACGTCGAGGAACAGCGAGCCGTCCAAGTGACCGAAGGGAGAAACCTAGCACCTCCGGTACGAAGACCCAACCCCAATACTCAGGTAGAAGGGCTGAGGAGCGTACTGGGGATGTACAAAACAAACGGTTGCGTTCGGCGACATCTTCGGAGCAGTCACCGGCTCACCACAAGAGGGCGAGACACGCACCGCATAACACCACCGCTAATACAGCGGCAATCAGCTTCCGGGAGGCATTGACTAGTCACCTCCGGGTTGTCATCATTGACGGCCGCAATCCCCTTGGCAAGATCAAGGAGGCGGACGGCAAAGAAGTGCAGAGGGAGCTCTTCAGACTTCTTTGGGAGGAACTGAGCGTCAGGCCCTCAGGATCTAAAGAGCCCCAGATCACCTTCCGCTCTTGGAGCTTCAAGGGAGAGAAGCTCAGGGTCACATGCGGTGACGACCTGTCCCTTGCATGGCTAAAGGGCAAAATTACGAAGCTACGTTGCGCCAAAGACGCACAGCTTCGCGTTATTAGGGAGGATGAGCTTCCGAGGATGCCCAGAGTCCAAATCTGGATACCCTCATCGCTCCTGCTCGACCCAGAGGTCAAGCCCTCCAGCGACAGACTGGTCAACATCCTGGCTGATCAGAACAGACACCTGGACATCCACAGCTGGTGCCTTTTCAATTTCGAGGAGGTCGCAAACAGCTCTGGCGATGCGGGACTCGTTCTCGCATTTGGTGCAACCCAGAAGGATGCCAATTGGCTCCGCACTAACGGATCGATCCTCAATCTGTTCTTCGGAACAATTAAGGTCCGCGTCAGTGGGTGGCAAGACCTGGAACAGGAGCTCACCACCGAGGTAGAGGCGACGGCAACGTCGGGGGCTTGCGCGGCAACTCCAGCTGTAGCACCCTCGACTGGGACGGCGCCAGTACCTGCTCCGGCACCTTCTGTCGTGGTAGCAGCACCAGCAGTGGCTAGGTCGGAAGAGATGGACATCTCCCAACCAGATGCGGGATTCAGAGGCTTCACGGAAACGAAGCCTCTGAAGACACCATCCTCGCCGGACTCTTGTGTGTCGGACTCCATCCTTGACACACCCCCGAGCAAAGCGACAGCCACTGTCGATCCACCTTCTCCCTCTCACTAAAGTGAGCAGCCAGGAAGCCAGAAATAGCCCGATGGACAACAACACTATCAGGGTAGTACAATGCAATCTGCATCGCAGCAAGACAGCAACGGCAACTCTTTGCCGTCATCTTGACGTGATGAAGAACACTATAGCTCTGATTCAAGAGCCATGGACCTCCGGGTCCAGGGTACTTGGTCTTAGTAATCTTAGCGGTACTGTTTTCAGCAACGCCGGCGACAGCAGACCTAGGACAGCAATTTTTGTGCCCAGGAATCTTCATGCCTACCTCTTGCCTCAATGCTCGAACAGGGACGTCACTGCAGTGAGGGTACAATGGATCCTTAAAGGGACAGCACAAGAGATCACCATGGCAGCTGCCTACCTTCCAGGGGAGGAAAGACCCCCATCGCAGGAGCTGAAGGCGTTAGTCGACACCTGCAATGGAAGGAAATGGCAGCTGATCATTGGATGCGACTCCAATGCACACTCCTCGGCGTGGGGTAGTAGAGATGACAACGTCAGGGGTAAGTTACTGCTTGAATTTATTACTAGCAGCTATTTAGATATACTAAATCGTGGGACGGAACCGACATTCGTCAACGCACGATGTCAGACCGTCATTGACATTACGTTAGCCACCTTAGGTATCTCGCAACAAATAACCAACTGGCGTGTCTCAGAGGAAGCTTCCCTGTCAGACCACAGATGGATTACCTTCGATCTTGGTCGTCACGAGGCCAAGAAAAGATTGGGGCGAGATGCCAGAAGGACGAACATCGACGCCTTCTGCGAAAATCTTTCTGGTGAGTTGCAACATACGAACATCTCACGCCCACGTAACATCGGAGACCTGGACAATTACTCGTCTGTCTTAAGCAACGCTCTGATGAAATCGTACAAAAAGGCCTGTCCCCTGAGGAAAGAACTAGAGCTGGGACGCGCCACCCCTTGGTGGTGTTCCGAGCTCGAACGACTCAAGGTGAATACCAAAAGGGCTTTCAATAAGGCACAACGCTCAAAAACTGACCTGGACTGGGACGATTACAGAAGTAAGCGTTCCGAGTTCAGGAAATTAATCAGGCGAAGGCAGAGGGCTACCTGGCGCAGCTTCTGCGAAAGCGTGGAATGCATCGCCGATGCCTCTCGCTTGAAAAAAATACTGTCAAAAGACCCGAGACAGGAAGTAGGTATCTTGAAGAGGTCTGATGGCTCTTTTACCAACAGCCTCAAAGAGAGCTTAAAACTGCTAATGTGTATTCACTTTCCAGGCTCCTCCACCACTCTGGATACCACCATTGCAGAACCTAACAGCGCTGCCTCCGAGGACGATTGGGTTTCAGCCAGCCGTATTGCAGACAGCGCCAGACTAAGGTGGGCCATTCAGAGCTTCTCACCCTTCAAGTCTCCAGGACCAGATGGTATCTTTCCAGCCCTGCTACAGTGGGGACTTGAAACGATTGAACCACATCTGCTGGAGATCATACAAGCGTGCCTGGCGCTGCGTTACGTCCCAAAACGTTGGCGTGAAGTTGCAGTCACCTTCATACCTAAGCCCGGAAGACAGGACTACTCGGTACCAAAGGCTTTCAGACCCATTAGTCTCTCCTCTTTTTTTGTGAAGACTATTGAAAGACTTTGCGACAGATATATCAGGGACACAGCACTCTTAGCGAGACCACTGCACCCTAGCCAACATGCCTATACACAAGGAAGATCCACTGACACTGCACTATACAGTGTGACAAAGCAAATAAGCTCCTCAATTGACAACGGGGAATCCACATTGGGTGTGTTCATCGACATTGAAGGAGCCTTCGATAAAACCACCTTCCGTTGCATCCAGGAGGCTCTGGCAGAGCGTGGCGTGGCGCCGACCGTTAAGGGCTGGATCCATGCCATGCTCTCGCAAAGAATAGTGAGCCTCAAGGCGTGCAACACAACACTCAAGGGAAGAGTCGCGGGAGGCTGTCCACAGGGAGGAGTGTTATCACCACTTTTGTGGAACCTTACCCTTGATAGCCTGCTTCAAGAATTAAATGGCCAAAGATTCGAGACCGTTGGCTACGCTGATGACCTTGTCATACTCGTCAGCGGAAAATTCCACAACACACTTGCCGAAAGAATGCAAGTGGCGCTAAAACACGTCGAGGACTGGTGCAAAGCTCACTCGCTTTCCGTTAACCCAGCCAAGACAGAAATGATACTCTTCACTAGTAAGAGGAAACACAGCAATTTCACACCACCAAGGTTCTGCAATAGCGAACTGAAACTGTCTGAAGAGGTCAAGTATCTCGGTGTGACCTTCGACAGGAAATTAAGCTGGAAAGCACACCTTGAGCTAAGGCTGAAAAGGGCAAGAATGGCTTTCGGTCAGTGTCGTAGAGCCGTAGGGAAAACCTGGGGTCTCTCACCACAGATCACACTGTGGATATACACTGCCGTTATCCGTCCTATGCTCACGTACGGGGCGATTGCGTGGTGGTCTAGAGTCAAGCTGACCACAACCAAAATCAAACTGGCACAAATTCAAAGACTTGCTTGCCTCGGCACAACCGGGGCAATGAGCACAACCCCAACTGCTGCGTTGGAGTACATGTTGTACTTGCCACCACTTGACTTCTTCATTGAAGAGGTGGCCCTGAAAACACTATTCAGGCTTCGCACGGTGGGCTACACAAAAGTAGGCGACAAGGGCGGCATGTGGGGCAGTCTATGGAGTAGTGCAACGGAAGTTGTGCCGCTTCTCGACTACCGTACGGACTATATTCCACCTTGTTACGTCTTCAACAAACCCTACCTTCCCAAGGACATACCGCAGGTAAAGGGGAACACCTCGAGCCTGAAGATATTCACAGACGGCTCCAGGAAAGATAGTGGTACTGGCGCTGGCATTTTCTCTCATGACTACCAGCTAAGACAGTCCATCCCCCTAGGCAAGTATCCTTCTGTAACGCAGGCGGAAATCTTTGCCATAAAAACTGCCGCGGAGTGTATTCTCAGCTCCGACAAGATTGGCAGTAACGTAACGATCTACACAGACAGCAGACAATCCATCCTCTCATTAAGTCGTTGCAGGTTTACCTCCGATTTAGTCTTGGATTGTCATAACACCCTTGTGGAGGCGTCCAAACACAACAAGGTCAACCTCATATGGATAAAAGGGCATTCTGAGGATAAGGGCAATCGGCACGCTGATAAACTAGCAAGAAGAGCTGCCAACGGACTGGTAAGCTCGCCGGAACCCTTTCTACTACCCACTAATAACCTTCTGCTACAATCATTGAAGGACCTCACCCACAAGAAATTCATCCGACAATGGGAGAATCTACCTGGCTGTCACCAAGCTAGGGAAGGGCTCCCTCGCTACTCCAGCATCTCTGCTAGGAAATTTACACAGCTGTCCAGACAAAACCTACGTTTAATTACGGGTATTCTCACGGGTCACTGTGGTTTACGGAAGCATCTACACGTGATGCATCTCGCTGATACGTCTATATGCCGAGCTTGTGAGCTAGAGGATGAGACGGTAAAACACATTTTCTGTGAATGCCCAGACCTGGTTGTACACAGGGAACGCTTGCTGGGGGATCCATGGCCAACCATGGACGGAATCAGGAACGCACCTCTGAGCTGCGTCCTAGCCTTCGTTAACTACCTAGGCTGGTTGACACAGCCAGAGTGAGCGTAGGGGGAGGCACAAGGGGCCCAATGGGGCCTGGGTGCCACGAGGATTATCCTTGACCTCCAACACCCTACATACATTATGAGCACAGTAGTTGGGATACAAATTATTATTATACACGTTTATGGATCAGATACATTGGGTAATTAATTCTAAAAAGTACAGCCCTCTATCTATTTTAGTTTGTTCAGGGGGATTTTTGAAACTTAGATTTTACGTTGTTTGTCGGTGGTTTAATGCTATTATTTCGCTTCATGTGCGATTACGAGCAAAGTAGTTGGGATACAAATTATTATTATACACGTTTATGGGTCAGATACATTGGGTAATTAATTCTAAAAAGTACAGCCCTCTATCTATTTTAGTTTGTTCAGGAGGATTTTTGAAACTTAGATTTTACGTTGTTTATCGGTGGTTTAATGCTATTATTTCACTTCATGTGCGATTACGAGCAAAGTAGTTGGGATACAAATTATTATTATACACGTTTATGGGTCAGATACATTGGGTAATTAATTCTAAAAAGTACAGCGCTCTATCTATTTTAGTTTGTTCAGGAGGATTTTTGAAACTTAGATTATACGTTGTTTATCGGTGGTTTAATGCTATTATTTCGCTTCATGTGCGATTACGAGCACAGTAGTTGGGATACAAATTATTATTATACACGTTTATGGATCAGATACATTGGGTAATTAATTCTAAAAAGTACAGCCCTCTATCTATTTTAGTTTGTTCAGGAGGATTTTTGAAACTTAGATTTTACGTTGTTTGTCGGTGGTTTAATGCTATTATTTCGCTTCATGTGCGATTACGAGCAAAGTAGTTGGGATACAAATTATTATTATACACGTTTATGGGTCAGATACATTGGGTAATTAATTCTAAAAAGTACAGCCCTCTATCTATTTTAGTTTGTTCAGGAGGATTTTTGAAACTTAGATTTTACGTTGTTTATCGGTGGTTTAATGCTATTATTTCGCTTCATGTGCGATTACGAGCAAAGTAGTTGGGATACAAATTATTATTATACACGTTTATGGGTCAGATACATTGGGTAATTAATTCTAAAAAGTACAGCCCTCTATCTATTTTAGTTTGTTCAGGAGGATTTTTGAAAGTTAGATTTTACGTTGTTTATCGGTGGTTTAATGCTATTATTTCGCTTCATGTGCGATTACGAGCAAAGTAGTTGGGATAGAAATTATTATTATACACGTTTATGGGTCAGATACATTGGGTAATTAATTCTAAAAAGTACAACCCTCTATCTATTTTAGTTTGTTCAGGAGGATTTTTGAAAGTTAGATTTTACGTTGTTTATCGGTGGTTTAATGCTATTATTTCGCTTCATGTGCGATTACGAGCAAAGTAGTTGGGATACAAATTATTATTATACTCGTTTATGGGTCAGATACATTGGGTAATTAATTCTAAAAAGTACAACCCTCTATCTATTTTAGTTTGTTCAGGAGGATTTTTGAAACTTAGATTTTCCGTTGTTTATCGGTGGTTTAATGCTATTATTTCGCTTCATGTGCGATTACGAGCAAAGTAGTTGGGATACAAATTATTATTATACACGTTTATGGGTCAGATACATTGGGTAATTAATTCTAAAAAGTACAGCCCTCTATCTATTTTAGTTTGTTCAGGAGGATTTTTGAAACTTCGATTTTACGTTGTTTATCGGTGGTTTAATGCTATTATTTCGCTTCATGTGCGATTACGAGCACAGTAGTTGGGATACAAATTATTATTATACACGTTTATGGGTCAGATACATTGGGTAATTAATTCTAAAAAGTACAGCCCTCTATCTATTTTAGTTTGTTCAGGAGGATTTTTGAAACTTAGATTTTACGTTGTTTATCGGTGGTTTAATGCTATTATTTCGCTTCATGTGCGATTACGAGCAAAGTAGTTGGGATACAAATTATTATTATACACGTTTATGGGTCAGATACATTGGGTAATTAATTCTAAAAAGTACAGCGCTCTATCTATTTTAGTTTGTTCAGGAGGATTTTTGAAACTTAGATTATACGTTGTTTATCGGTGGTTTAATGCTATTATTTCGCTTCATGTGCGATTACGAGCACAGTAGTTGGGATACAAATTATTATTATACACGTTTATGGATCAGATACATTGGGTAATTAATTCTAAAAAGTACAGCCCTCTATCTATTTTAGTTTGTTCAGGAGGATTTTTGAAACTTAGATTTTACGTTGTTTGTCGGTGGTTTAATGCTATTATTTCGCTTCATGTGCGATTACGAGCAAAGTAGTTGGGATACAAATTATTATTATACACGTTTATGGGTCAGATACATTGGGTAATTAATTCTAAAAAGTACAGCCCTCTATCTATTTTAGTTTGTTCAGGAGGATTTTTGAAACTTAGATTTTACGTTGTTTATCGGTGGTTTAATGCTATTATTTCGCTTCATGTGCGATTACGAGCAAGGTAGTTGGGATACAAATTATTATTATACACGTTTATGGGTCAGATACATTGGGTAATTAATTCTAAAAAGTACAGCCCTCTATCTATTTTAGTTTGTTCAGGAGGATTTTTGAAAGTTAGATTTTACGTTGTTTATCGGTGGTTTAATGCTATTATTTCGCTTCATGTGCGATTACGAGCAAAGTAGTTGGGATAGAAATTATTATTATACACGTTTATGGGTCAGATACATTGGGTAATTAATTCTAAAAAGTACAACCCTCTATCTATTTTAGTTTGTTCAGGAGGATTTTTGAAAGTTAGATTTTACGTTGTTTATCGGTGGTTTAATGCTATTATTTCGCTTCATGTGCGATTACGAGCAAAGTAGTTGGGATACAAATTATTATTATACTCGTTTATGGGTCAGATACATTGGGTAATTAATTCTAAAAAGTACAACCCTCTATCTATTTTAGTTTGTTCAGGAGGATTTTTGAAACTTAGATTTTCCGTTGTTTATCGGTGGTTTAATGCTATTATTTCGCTTCATGTGCGATTACGAGCAAAGTAGTTGGGATACAAATTATTATTATACACGTTTATGGGTCAGATACATTGGGTAATTAATTCTAAAAAGTACAGCCCTCTATCTATTTTAGTTTGTTCAGGAGGATTTTTGAAACTTCGATTTTACGTTGTTTATCGGTGGTTTAATGCTATTATTTCGCTTCATGTGCGATTACGAGCACAGTACTTGGGATACAAATTATTATTATACACGTTTATGGATCAGATACATTGGGTAATTAATTCTAAAAAGTACAGCCCTCTAGCTATTTTAGTTTGTTCAGGAGGATTTTTGAAACTTAGATTTTACGTTGTTTATCGGTGCTTTAATGCTATTATTTCGCTTCATGTGCGATTACGAGCAAAGTAGTTGGGATACAAATTATTATTATACACGTTTATGGGTCAGATACATTGGGTAATTAATTATAAAAAGTACAGCCCTCTATCTATTTTAGTTTGTTCAGGAGGATTTTTGAAACTTAGATTTTACGTTGTTTATCGGTGGTTTAATGCTATTATTTCGCTTCATGTGCGATTACGAGCACAGTAGTTGGGATACAAATTATTATTATACACGTTTGTGGATCAGATACATTGGGTAATTAATTCTAAAAAGTACAGCCCTCTATCTATTTTAGTTCGTTCAGGAGGATTTTTGAAACTTAGATTTTACGTTGTTTATCGGTGGTTTAATGCTATTATTTCACTTCATGTGCGATTACGAGCACAGTAGTTGGGATACAAATTATTATTATACACGTTTATGGGTCAGATACATTGGGTAATTAATTCTAAAATGTACAGCCCTCTATCTATTTTAGTTTGTTCAGGAGTATTTTTGAAACATAGATTTTACGTTGTGTATCGGTGGGTGAATGTTGTTATCTCGCTTCATGTGCGATTACGAGCAAAGTAGTTGGGATACAAATTATTATTATACACGTTTATGGATCAGATACATTGGGTAATTAATTCTAAAAAGTACAGCCCTCTATCTATTTTAGTTTGTTCAGGAGGATTTTTGAAACTTAGATTTTACGTTGTTTATCGGTGGTTGAATGTTATTATTTCGCTTCATATGCGATTACGAGCAAAGTAGTTGGGATACAAATTATTATTATACACGTTTATGGATCAGATACATTGGGTAATTAATTCTAAAAAGTACAGCCCTCTATCTATTTTAGTTTGTTCAGGAGGATTTTTGAAACTTAGATTTTACGTTGTTTATCGGTGGTTTAATGCTATTATTTCGCTTCATGTGCGATTACGAGCAAAGTAGTTGGGATACAAATTATTATTATACACGTTTATGGGTCAGATACATTGGGTAATTAATTCTAAAAAGTACAGCGCTCTATCTATTTTAGTTTGTTCAGGAGGATTTTTGAAACTTAGATTATACGTTGTTTATCGGTGGTTTAATGCTATTATTTCGCTTCATGTGCGATTACGAGCACAGTAGTTGGGATACAAATTATTATTATACACGTTTATGGATCAGATACATTGGGTAATTAATTCTAAAAAGTACAGCCCTCTATCTATTTTAGTTTGTTCAGGAGGATTTTTGAAACTTAGATTTTACGTTGTTTGTCGGTGGTTTAATGCTATTATTTCGCTTCATGTGCGATTACGAGCAAAGTAGTTGGGATACAAATTATTATTATACACGTTTATGGGTCAGATACATTGGGTAATTAATTCTAAAAAGTACAGCCCTCTATCTATTTTAGTTTGTTCAGGAGGATTTTTGAAACTTAGATTTTACGTTGTTTATCGGTGGTTTAATGCTATTATTTCGCTTCATGTGCGATTACGAGCAAGGTAGTTGGGATACAAATTATTATTATACACGTTTATGGGTCAGATACATTGGGTAATTAATTCTAAAAAGTACAGCCCTCTATCTATTTTAGTTTGTTCAGGAGGATTTTTGAAAGTTAGATTTTACGTTGTTTATCGGTGGTTTAATGCTATTATTTCGCTTCATGTGCGATTACGAGCAAAGTAGTTGGGATAGAAATTATTATTATACACGTTTATGGGTCAGATACATTGGGTAATTAATTCTAAAAAGTACAACCCTCTATCTATTTTAGTTTGTTCAGGAGGATTTTTGAAAGTTAGATTTTACGTTGTTTATCGGTGGTTTAATGCTATTATTTCGCTTCATGTGCGATTACGAGCAAAGTAGTTGGGATACAAATTATTATTATACTCGTTTATGGGTCAGATACATTGGGTAATTAATTCTAAAAAGTACAACCCTCTATCTATTTTAGTTTGTTCAGGAGGATTTTTGAAACTTAGATTTTCCGTTGTTTATCGGTGGTTTAATGCTATTATTTCGCTTCATGTGCGATTACGAGCAAAGTAGTTGGGATACAAATTATTATTATACACGTTTATGGGTCAGATACATTGGGTAATTAATTCTAAAAAGTACAGCCCTCTATCTATTTTAGTTTGTTCAGGAGGATTTTTGAAACTTCGATTTTACGTTGTTTATCGGTGGTTTAATGCTATTATTTCGCTTCATGTGCGATTACGAGCACAGTACTTGGGATACAAATTATTATTATACACGTTTATGGATCAGATACATTGGGTAATTAATTCTAAAAAGTACAGCCCTCTAGCTATTTTAGTTTGTTCAGGAGGATTTTTGAAACTTAGATTTTACGTTGTTTATCGGTGCTTTAATGCTATTATTTCGCTTCATGTGCGATTACGAGCAAAGTAGTTGGGATACAAATTATTATTATACACGTTTATGGGTCAGATACATTGGGTAATTAATTATAAAAAGTACAGCCCTCTATCTATTTTAGTTTGTTCAGGAGGATTTTTGAAACTTAGATTTTACGTTGTTTATCGGTGGTTTAATGCTATTATTTCGCTTCATGTGCGATTACGAGCACAGTAGTTGGGATACAAATTATTATTATACACGTTTGTGGATCAGATACATTGGGTAATTAATTCTAAAAAGTACAGCCCTCTATCTATTTTAGTTCGTTCAGGAGGATTTTTGAAACTTAGATTTTACGTTGTTTATCGGTGGTTTAATGCTATTATTTCACTTCATGTGCGATTACGAGCACAGTAGTTGGGATACAAATTATTATTATACACGTTTATGGGTCAGATACATTGGGTAATTAATTCTAAAATGTACAGCCCTCTATCTATTTTAGTTTGTTCAGGAGTATTTTTGAAACATAGATTTTACGTTGTGTATCGGTGGGTGAATGTTGTTATCTCGCTTCATGTGCGATTACGAGCAAAGTAGTTGGGATACAAATTATTATTATACACGTTTATGGATCAGATACATTGGGTAATTAATTCTAAAAAGTACAGCCCTCTATCTATTTTAGTTTGTTCAGGAGGATTTTTGAAACTTAGATTTTACGTTGTTTATCGGTGGTTGAATGTTATTATTTCGCTTCATATGCGATTACGAGCAAAGTAGTTGGGATACAAATTATTATTATACACGTTTATGGATCAGATACATTGGGTAATTAATTCTAAAAAGTACAGCCCTCTATCTATTTTAGTTTGTTCAGGAGGATTTTTGAAAATTAGATTTTACGTTGTTTATCAGTGGTTGAATGTTACTATTTCGCTTCATGTACGATTACGGGCAAAGTAGTTGGGATACAAATTATTATTATACACGTTTATGGGTCAGATACATTGGGTAATTAATTCTAAAAAGTACAGCCCTCTATCTATTTTAGTTTGTTCAGGAGGATTTTTGAAACTTAGATTTTACGTTGTTTATCGGTGGTTTAATGCTATTATTTCGCTTCATGTGCGATTACGAGCACAGTAGTTGGGATACAAATTATTATTATACACTTTTATGGGTCAGATACATTTGGTAATTAATTCTAAAAAGTACAGCCTTCTATCTATTTTAGTTTGTTCAGGAGGATTTTTGAAACTTAGATTTTACGTTGTTTATCGGTGGTTGAATGTTACTATTTTGCTTCATGTGCGATTACGAGCAAAGTAGTTGGGATACAAATTATTATTATACACGTTTATGGATCAGATACATTGGGTAATTAATTCTAAAAAGTACAGCCTTCTATCTATTTTAGTTTGTTCAGGAGGATTTTTGAAACTTAGATTTTACGTTGTTTATCGGTGGTTGAATGTTATTATTTCGCTTCATGTGCGATTACGAGCAAAGTAGTTGGGATACAAATTATTATTATTCACGTTTATGGGTCAGATACATTGGGTAATTAATTCTAAAAAGTACAGCCCTCTATCTATTTTAGATTGTTCAGGAGGATTTTTGAAACTTAGATTTTACGTTGTTTATCGGTGGTTTAATGCTATTATTTCGCTTCATGTGCGATTACAGGCAAAGTAGTTGGGATACAAATTATTATTATACACGTTTATGGATCAGATACATTGGGTAATTAATTCTAAAAAGTACAGCCCTCTATCTATTTTAGTTTGTTCAGGAGGATTTTTGAAACTTAGATTTTACGTTGTTTATCGGTGGTTTAATGCTATTATTTCGCTTCATGTGCGATTACGAGCAAAGTAGTTGGGATAGAAATTATTATTATATACGTTTATGGGTCAGATACATTGGGTAATTAAGTCTAAAATGTACAGCCCTCTATCTATTTTAGTTTGTTCAGGAGGATTTTTGAAACTTAGATTTTACGTTGTGTATCGGTGGGTGAATGTTGTTATTTCGCTTCATGTGCGATTACGAGCAAAGTAGTTGGGATAGAAATTATTATTATACACGTTTATGGGTCAGAAACATTGGGTAATTAATTCTAAAAAGTACAGCCCTCTATCTATTTTAGTTTGTTCAGGAGGATTTTTGAAACTTAGATTTTACGTTGTTTATCGGTGGTTTAATGCTATTATTTCGCTTCATGTGCGATTACGAGCAAAGTAGTTGGGATACAAATTATTATTATACGCGTTTATGGATCAGATACATTGGGTAATTAATTCTAAAAAGTACAGCCCTCTATCTATTTTAGTTTGTTCAGGAGGATTTTTGAAACTTAGATTTTACGTTGTTTATCGGTCGTTTAATGCTATTATTTCGCTTCATGTGCGATTACGGGCAAAGTAGTTGGGATACAAATTATTATTATACACGTTTATACACGTTTTTATTATTATTTATTATTATCCAGCATATTCCTCCCCAACCACATAATTATCGAGAGTGGTCCTGCTGAAATGATTCCTAAGGGTAACAATGAGGCAGCGTTATTGGTCACGTACAGTTTTCGCACGGATTGTCGCCGAGGATCCTGCTGGCTTCTCGGAGGTCCTGCGTCGGTCCTGGATCTCTTATAGACGCGGAACGTTTCATTCTTGGCCTCCGTTAGTATTCAGGGTGGAGGTATCCCCGCGGCTGCCGCACCAGAGCCTTATTCCTCCCGCCAAAGTATTATTATTGACTATTTTATTATTCCTCTCGAGCCGCATTATTATTTGAACTACCAACGCCCGGAATTAAACCGATGGCGAAATTGCAGGTTACCCCCACCGGGTCCTTTTGTGGGAACCACGTTTTCGAACCCCCTGGCGTTCGTCGATATTGCAGAGGGACTGGTTTGAGTATTTTTTTGTTACGGTTGTTATATAGGTATCTGAAACTTTCATAAATAATTCACCTTTTTTTAACTTTAATAATAAATAAAAACATTCTTGTGTATTGCACTGTTTAGAATAACAACCCCTTAAAAATGAGAGAAAAGTCACAAGACAATAAAACTAATTTAATTTAAATGCTCATTAGATACAAAACAAACACTTGTTTAAAACTTCTAGTTCTTCTTGGATCTCTGAAACCTGTTTGCAAAGGTAGTTCTGTGACCTAAAATCTCTTATAGCTTTTTATTAAGATGTAGTTTACCATAGGTAGGCGTCTATTACAAAAGGAGAATAAAATTATTGTTGCTGGGCCCAGAATTCATCTTGAATTGGCACCTTCAGGAAAGCCAGATTCTTGATTCTGTGGGACATCAGAATAAAATGTTACAGTGTGGACATGCTTCTATTTTATTTGTTTATAAGACTGCTTTTTCCAAAAGTTATTTCATGCTACCACAGCTCACATCGTCAACCATATCATCCCCTTCAGTTGCATTAACAATTATTTCCTCCTAAGCCTATCTGGTTATTCATTTTTGAAGAAAATTGATTTTTAATGAAACACAGTATAAAAAAATCAGCCTGCCCATCAGAATTTTTATGTATCTTGCATAAGGAATTTTTCTTCTTAACGTGTTCTTTCCACACTAGCTTTGTATCCAGAGTCATACCCAAATACTTTGCTGTGTTTGCATATGGAACTATGGCGTCGTTAATCTTGCCACGAGTTACGTCCTCGACTCTTTTGTTTGTAAAGTTTAATATGGACAAATGTCAATTCGTTGAGTTTAATCTTCCATTTTTTAGTCCATTGTCATATTTTACTACTAACTTGTTGACGATTCCTAGTAGATTTTCCAACAGTTTCGAACATATTCGAACAAATAGTGCAACTTCTTCGCGAATTAGCAAGATTTCGCCGGGAGTTCGAGTCTGGCGAACGGCTATTTAATAATTGGATCCAATTATGCAAGTTCGAACAGGTCGAGCGCCCCTGGCGGGCCGCTGAGCAACTTGTGGGCCGCAGGTAGTCGTGCCCGCGCTTCGGCCAAAAATGTTCTCGCGCGAAATTATTCGCAAAGTTGAAATGAGGCGTACGGCCGCCAATAAAATAACTCCGACGCTCCTGCCGTCGCGACGCCCTAGTGGAGTGTCGGACAGAGCCGTGTTCATTTAATTATAACTTTGTTTTCAACTATATAGGTAAAGTTAGTTACGCCCCTATGCACGTTTACTACTGTCCATATTAATTGTGTGTACAGTCCTGCTTAAAAAAATATATATAGAAAAACTTTATTTTATGGCATTTTTGGGTAGTGGCGCCTCCACCAAAGTGGCAAAACTGCGTTTATCACAAATGGTGATACGTTAGAACCACATACTTAACATATTTGAGATATTTAATCAAAATTGTGAATTGTTGCTGTGAAAAAAGCTTACTCATTAAGCTAAGAGTTTGTCATTTTGCAGGCTTACCCTGTACTTCAAGGTACAATTCAAGAAATTATTTTTTATTATACAGGCTGTTCCAAAAATGTGCAACGCCATTGTAATATATTTTTTTAAATTGCATGCTATACATTTTTCTACACATTTGGAAGCCTTTTATGGTTGCCTACATATCACCAAAATTTTATTGAAATCGGTTGAGTGACCGCAGCGGAAAAAAAATAAAAACAAAAAGAAATTGATTTTGCATCGTAGGCTTTAAAAATCAATAAAAACCACAAAATGCTCCTCGTTAATAAAATTTTGCGACGTGCTTATTAAGTTAGATGTAATAGTCTCGTTAACCAAGTGACATTGATCCAAATTATACAGGGTGACCAAAATAGAGTGTCAAACTTGTCAAACTTCAAAGCGCGCTATTGTTCTTATTTTAAATTGGAACCAATATTTTTTTTAGGTGAAACGATGCGGAATTAAAGAATAAATATAGTTTCTGAATACAACCCCATCACAATTCCCAATATTTTAAAAGTTATTCGCCAAAAACTCATTTTTCAACGTTTCCAACGGCAATTTTAGCTAAGTAGTTATTCAATTGCTAAATTTACTGCAAAATTTACCTATAGCCACATTCCCGTCCTTACCGCTATAGGTAAATTATGCAGTAAATTTAGCATTTGATTAACTATTTAATTAAGTACACTCAAATCTAAAATACGTGTATTATTTTTTATGAAATAAATTGTTTTTCAAAGCCACGTACGATATTTATTATCTAAAATTGCCGTTGGAAACGTTGAAAAATGAGTTTTTGGCGAATAACTTTTAAAATATTGGGAATTGTGATGCGGTTGTATTCAGAAACAATATTTATTTTTTAATTCTGCATCATTTCACATAAAAGAATTTATGGGTTCCAATTTAAAATAAGAACAATAACACGCTTTGAAGTTTGACAAGTTTGACACTCGATTTTGGTCACCCTGTATAATTTGGATCAATGTCACTTGGTTAACGAGACTATTACATCTAACTTAATAAGCTCGTCGCAAAATTTTATTAACGAGGTGCATTTTGTGGCCTACGATGCAAAATAATTTTTTTTTTGTTTTTATTTTTTTCCGCTGCGGTCACTCAACCGATTTCAATAAAATATTGGTGATATGTAGGCAACCATAAAAGGCTTCCAAATGTGTAGAAAAATGTATAGCATGCAATTTAAAAAATATATTACCATGGCGTTGCACATTTTTGGAACACCCTGTATAATAAAAAATAATTTCTTGAATTGTACCTTGAAGTACAGGGTAAGCTTGCAAAATGTCAAACTCTTAGCTTAATGAGTAAGTGCGCTACAGAAGACGGGAGCTTAGTTGCAGGACCCTGTATATTTCATGTGTTACAGACATTGTGGCTATAACAAATTCCTTGTCAATTTGTGGGAAGTTTTCTGACCCTAAATTTAACAAATCTCAAACAACTATGTAACGAATAACTCCTCGCTTCATTAATAAATACCTACTCCGAAAATGTGCCACGAAGTCCTCTAATATTAAACGAATAAATTTGATATAATTCTTGGCTTAATGGTATCTGACGCCTGGCGGGTTTTCTGTAATGAAATGCATCCCGCCTGGCCGCCCGAACAAGGTGGGCGTTAGGGCGCGAACATGTTCCGAGGCTACAAGGTAAACGAATTTAACCGAGAGATGGCGTTGCCGGTACAATTGCAATTAATATTCTATACAGGTAGGGCGACCGTAATTTCATTATCGCCGGCGGTATACAAGAATTACGGAGGCCTTGTTAATAAACTAGAGGTACAACACATCACATAATTTCGAGTCTAAAGTTTAATATAAGTTACTTCATCATTCAACAGACTCACACCTGTAAACACAAGAGTTAAACACAAGGTAGTTAAAAAATCACTCATGCAGTCATACCGACATTAGAAAGTCTGAATTCGAGTTAACTTTAATCGTTCTTTTACAAATTGTACACCTTTTATGACGTCACATCTTAGATTTGGCTTAAACTTCTTTTATAAGTTGTATGCACTAAATAAAGTTATACCTGTATCAGGATTTAGTAAAAAAAAGTATTTTCAGCGATATGATTTTAGTAATCGTATCGGAACCATTTTTGTTTTATTTTAAAGGTTGAAATATTTGCTAGATAACTGCATATAATCATTATTGTAATTTATATATGTAAAAAAATGAATGTTTAAAACGGATGATTTTCAGTCAATCATCAATAAATTGTTATTTTGGAAAATGAATGTCCTAGTGCACACATTTGCACACATTTGATCGACGAATCACTTATAGACAATGGATGAACGTCGACCATCGAGTTTAATATATAGTATCTGGAGGTCGCAAACTATAGTCCCCGCCACGGCGAAAACGGGTCAAAAGCTGAATAGTTATCACAGGTGATTACAGAAGGCCAACGCGGGGGAAATTCGAAACCAATAATAACAGAACACTTACTTTACATATCCTTTTTGTTGGATTAAAGTAATTAAAGTAATCTGAAGTGGTCCTTTTGCCAAGTATTGTATTCATGCTGCTGACTATTGTATGTTAAATAATTAGTCATATAATTTGGGAGTTTATTATTTATGCATTTATATACCAACGTGAGTGCCTGATATACCGTTCCTTGTTTAATATTCAAAAAATTTAATTTACTCAGCATGGACTCGACACTGGTTAACCTGGAGCTTTGTAATAAAATTCTGAGCGCTCGATTTTGTTGTACTTGAATCTTTTTAATGTCTTTGTCTGTACACAAAAATATTATACTGCTGCAATAGTAAAAATATGGTTCTATATGGTACAAAGATATGGTACAAAGATATTCTAGCTTTTAATGTAAGTTTATTAGATATTCTTCCTAAGTAGCTAATCTTTCGACTCACCTTTTTAACTATATATTCCATATTACTCGTAAATTTCAAACTATTATCTAAAATGACACCTAGATATTTAGATTTGTCCACTATCTCAACAACTGTGTTATCGATAACTATGTCTGGTGTAGGGTTTACCGAATTTCTATTTCCCAATACCATAGCTTTTGTTTTCAATACATTCAAACATAATTTATTTTCTTTATACCAATTTGATATCGATACTAGTTCGGAGTTTAATGTCGCGATTACATCAGGTAAGTTATCTCCTGCAATTGATATTAGTGTATCGTCTGCAAATAGGTGCATATCACAAGCTTTAACTTGTGAAGCAACATCGTTTATGTACAAATTAAATAAAACCGGTCCAAGAACGGAACCTTGTGGTACCCCTAAACTGTTTATTAATTCACTTGACTCATTTTCTCCAATCCTAACCTTCTCCTGTTTGTTAAATAGTTTTCAAACCATTTCAATTCTTTTCGTCTGATTCCGTAAGTTTCCAATTTTTGTAGTAACTTTTGACGACAAATTGTCTCGAAAGCTCTTTTCAAGTCTACAAAAACAGCAACTATCGTTTTACCGTCTTCTAATTCTCCTTTCCAATTTGCCAATACCAAATTTAGGGCCGTCTCGCATGAATGCTGAGCACGAAAACCTGACTGTTGGTCAGTAATAAATTGATTTTCATCCAAGTACTCACTGAGCTGTTGTTTAACAATAATTTCCAGTATTTCTTCTAGTTTTGGTAACATGTTAATAGGCCGAAACTCTTCGCATTTGGTGGTGTTCACAATTTTTTGTATTGGTATAATGGTACTTACTTTCCAAGAGTCAGGTACGTTTGATCTAACCGTATCAAGAATTCGGCATTTTTATAGGCGTTTGAAAACAAAAATAAAAAAAGATAAATAAATAAATAAATAAATAAAACAGTTAGTTATCTAGGAAATATTTCCTTTAAAATAAAACAAAATTGAGCAATTCATCTTAAATCATCCCTGAAAAAAGTAAATTTTTTTTAGCGAAATCCGTACGATTTGTAAAAGAACGTACGCACTATTGAAATTACTAAAACTAATTACAGGGAAAATCAAATTATGAAAAGAGCGTACACGGAATATTCACAAAATCGATAGTGAATGCATTAAATATTTGATTTTATAGCATAACCCATAGTAGAATTGCAATTAAAATTTGCCCGCGGTGCGTGTGTGCGTGTGCGTACGCTTGTATCGCTAGCCCGGGCCAAACTTTTAATGAATCCATTACTAATTAAAACCGGACCAATTTTATATTTATAGCATATTTAGTTATTCCGTCCGTAATCAATTTATTGTTCACTTTTATACAGCTCGGCGCCGGACGCACGTATTTTTTTTTTTGTAATTTCATTTCGGCCTTTACGAGTTTTAATCAATTCTGTCGCGAAAGCCATTTTTATATACTCGTAAAAAGTTTAGCAATCAAAACGATTCCAGTAAAAGCCTCCATACAGAGAGCGAGCGCGACGTTATAAAATTAAATATATAATAACTCTACGGTATACTCGTCTGCGTCCGGAGTCCGGAGTTATGTAGCCGAGTTAGTATTTTGTTAACGACGGAAAACGCCGCTAGAGGTCCCGGCGACTACGCGACCCAGTAATGAAAACAAATTGTTAAAGTTAACTATAAAATTTTCGATGATACGTAGCGTATAATAAAAATGAGTCTTTCGTTTGACTGATCTTGATAATTGATTGTTATGCTAACAGTTAATTTTTTCCATAACTGAAATTCGTCTCATTTTTACATCGCTACTAGATAACAGTAATTACAATAAATTTTAATAATATCTATACATATCCATGTTCATATATATACAGCTTTAATTCATTTATGATTCTAAAGCTTTTAGCCAACTTGCATATACTATATTGCTCCAGAAGGTCCTTTTAAACTTGTTCGGTTTCGGAAAGCTTCCGAAATCAGTTTATAATCAACTCTTTATGGGTTTAAATGCAGTGATGAAATAAATTGATAGTTACATACTAGCATAAAATAAATAAGTCCAGAAAGCGATAAATAATCCCTCATCATAAATTGATATCCACATGAGGAAAATGCGTCGTTCGGTCATAGACTCGAGTAATATTTTCCTGGGAGCAAAGTCTGATAGAAATTCAGACCGGCGACCCTGTTATTATATTAACATCACAAGGTAATTTTAGGTTACCAATGCGCCGTTACAGGAAATTTCATTTTGGACGTAGCGAGTTGAATTTTAAGCAACCGATGAAAGAATGGCAGCACCAGAGGAGGAGGGTGGCAGACCCCTACCGCCTTTCCCTTGCCACATGTGACGTCGAATACATTATGGATGTCGATACCTTTCCCCCTTTATAATTCACCGTCTATACTTTTATTCAAAATTGGACGATTTATGGCTTAAGAGATCGCTTTTTGTTATTTTCGGATCGCTTTTTGTTATTTTCGATGAATGAACGAGGGTGGCGAGGGAGACAAGTGGTGGGGGTAGTTGTATTCATCGCGTTATAAGCAGTGGCGTTCAGTTTTGTCCAAATAGGAGCATGCAATCTCCACTGGTCAACCCATTAGTTACGAACAGCACCTCCACATCCATGGCAGATGGCTCTTAAAAATTAGATGCGCGCCACCCCTGCAGCTTGTTCTACTTACTGAAAAAGTAATTGCCCCCAAAAACTACGTTTTATAAAAAAAATTTTTACTACAAATTAAAAAAATCTGATGTGGCCAGGCACATGACTTTATCATACAATATATAAAATTAATAGTTTAGCTGCATGAGAATCTATTTGACTGAGATAAATCGTTTCTGCATTAAAATTAAACTACTCAGCCAGGATTTGATAGATATTTTGATAGTCAATAGTATCAATCGAAGGTATTGTCAAAGCATCAGCATTTGACACTACCTACTGTCATCAGAATAATAGTTGTTTATCTCACAAGTGCCGAAAGTACGGAATAGCACAACTAGCGGTGATGCGGCGCGTCACCGATGACGGAGCGTCGTCGTCGCATGTGAGCGAGTCGCGTTATGTAGTTTTCGGCAGGAGTGACATCAACGTTTTTTGTGTTGCTTTTTGAGAAATACGTATTTTAAAAAAAAATTCAAAAATGGATTTATTTCGGTATAGAAAATGTTAGGTTGATACCACTTCTACGAAATGTCAAGTTTAAAAAGCTAATTCAAAATCTGACAGATTTATATTCGTTCATGACACTGTAGATGACGTTCCATAGCGGTTCTCCGAGTGTGACAGCGTGGTGACAGCCATAGACATTTCTGTGGTGACAGCACAAAAAAAGTATTTGTCAAAATCCTGGCTACTATGTAGTTTCATATCAATGCAGATGCGACCGATCTCGATCAAATAGAATTTGCTCTTGCAGCTAAACTATTAATTCTACCAAAAAATGTCATAGGCATTTTCCTCTGCTTTAATTTATTATTTAACTATTTTGACGAAATTACAGAAATGGCGGCTCATCTGCAAAATCCTTGAAAAAGGCATAGAATAAACTACCAGTTCCTTTGGACCCTTTTGAACCAAAAGCTTTTCAGCTCTAAGTTTGGTCATAAAACGTCTAAATATGAACTTTCGTCCCGATACCTTTAGTAATTTCTCTGGAACCGTCGCCACAAAAATCGAGTACACACATACGCACACACACACATACACACACACACACACACACACACACACACACAGACATTTTTTTGTACCTTGGTCAAAAATGTTCAGGGGACCCAAAAAGACCTATTTCCGCTAAAATCTCAATTTTTTTTTTCGGCATGATTACAATACTTTAGCATACTGCGTATGATAAAGTAAACAAAATTAAAAATTTCCGAAAAATTAAAAAAAATCTAAATTTTGGAAAGTTGTTATGATTCTTGCATTGTCAGAGGAAATCTATTCACATGCAAACTTTAAAGTCGTTTAGACATTGTAAAGTAGGTATGCAAAATATCGATTACGAGATTTTAACGCGAAAAAGAAGAAGTGAAATGAAGATAAGCGTATTAATGGACACATTTTTCAATCGAACAATCAATGTCTGTTACAAATACGAACAAGATGGCGTTGCAAAAATTACAGAAAAGGCATAACTACTTGATTTTGTATTTTTTTCCATTAAAAACCGGGGCGGGGCATTGAAAGTAATTGAAAATTGCTTCGCTGCATCAAGCCACTTCTCTGCTTTGAAGAATACCAACAAGATGTCGTTGTAAAAGTTGCCAAAATGCAACAGTTACAAAATAACATTAATTAGAAAAAAAAATAAAAATATGTTAATAGTCTACCTTTTTCAGCGGCATTAATTTTTAGAAATCAAATGTCATTCTGAGTATTATGTTTTAAATGATCTTAAGAAGTTACAGCCGTTTGAAATGTTAGCAAACAACGAAATATAAAAGATAAAATACGTATCAAAAAATGCGAAAACGAAAAAGTAATATAATCAATACCCATTACAACAATAAAAAGTAAATAAATTTAAGGAACAAAATAAAATCCACATAAAACTTTTTACAGATTTTCTTCTTAAAACTAAATGTCATTCCGAGTAAAAAGATTCATATTGACTTATTGGTTTTTTCAATTCCTTAACAAGTTGTAGCCGTTTAAAGTACGGTTTTATTGATATTTTTATCAGCTCTAACTTTTTACCGAATTGAAAAATGAATACTCGAAGTTTATTTGCGGCGAAAATCATTAATCTGATACAGAAAAGAAAAGGATATATTTCTGTATAAATTTAGAACATAACGGGAATTTTGGAATTTATTTCTACAAACCAACTCTTGAATGTTTGAAGGAAAAAGCACTCTCGATGTACCAAGTGTTGAATATAAAATTACTTTAAATTTGTAAGATAACAACCGCATTTTTAGAAAAAAATAGTATATAACAAAACAACTCGTGCGCCAATTTTTGTCTTCTAAAACTTGTATTATAGTAGTAGTAATAATCTTTATTCCAACATCCAGCTTTGTACAGGTTCATTACACAATTAGTTTCATTTAACAAATTTCATTTGGTGTTCGAACGGGCTATTGACCTAGGTCTTTCTGCCCTGGTGCATCTCTCATTTTGGGTATCTTCTTGTATTATAATATACTATAATTGTTAGTTTTGTTGAAGTTAGAATATTTTGTACGTTAATAATATTTTGTACGTTAATAATATTTTGTACGTTAATAATATTTCAATCACAAAGGGTAAATGAGTCAACAACTTTGGCTTTCATAATTTTGCGGCGCACTTGCAACAAGCTCGCGGAGCAGCAGTGTTCCGCGGAGCACCGGTTAAGAACCACTGGTCTACAATATTCCAATCATCTCTTGATTCCAAAAGCATAAAAATGATAGTTCCACTGAACCCATTCGTACTCAAACTAAGATTGCTCCAAAGTAACAAACACTAATAATATGATAGAACATCAGCAAGCGAACAAAAAATCTAATTAAATTGAAATGAAGATAGACAGAAAAAAAAAGATCCATGGAAACAGGGTGAAGAGTGGGTATCAGATGCAGCATCGTCCCATGCAAATTGGCTCTCGGAGTGCGAACCCTTTGAGCCCCACAAGAGGGCGCACCGACGAACGCTCTCAGTAGCAGAGTGACGAAAACAAATTTAATTAAAACTAATTAATCACACACAATTTTGACGAGAGTTTAATGAATGCCGGCCAGCGCGAACGGAGAACGCCGGTAGACAAAAGACGGCGCCAGAGGAGGCCCACAATGAGTGATAAGGATGGAGCGGGAGACCGTCTCCACTTGTCAATTTAATGAACCGAATCGGCGGAAGGCTCACAATGTACCAGCCCACCTCAGCATTTTCCGATGGGGATATTAATTAAACTTATTCCGAAGTCGGGGAAACACTGCCGCGAAAAAAAAAAATCGACTGCGCCAGTTATGTTACTTATCCGAGTTGGTTATTTTTGACGATGGAAGATTTTTAGTCCTTAGTTTGCTAAGTATGACTACAAATACATCAGAATAGAATCTACTCCAGAAATGTGACCGCGCGCCGCGGTTGAGCAAAGTTATTGCGCATACGAGTCATCAGTCGCATATAATTGCCATTAAATGTATTCTTATTGTAGATAACACAACGAACCACTCGAATATTAATGAAATACGTATATTCCTTGGCTACCCGTGTGTTTTGTTATCGCAACACTGGCAATTGGAAACTTTAAATCCCTTGTGCGCTTCCGCTTGCGAGCGTTTTATCATAAGAGACAAATGAGACAATTTACGTATGTTGTACGGTGAGCTCGCGATAAAATTTGAAGTGATAAATCGGTGTAGGGAACAAACGCTTCAGCTTAAGCTTATATTTATCAACTAAAAGCATTACGACGACGATAAATATCGCTTAGCATCCTCACGCATGTGTTCCACAATATATCTTCGACAGCCAGTCACCCCTCTTTCGCATACCTACCAAGTTTCGTGAGCCTGATAGCTAAACGCGAGACTTCCGTGAGTTACTGAAGTTTTGGGTGTGTAATATACAATGTGATCAATAATTTAATTTTTCTGAAACCGGGGGATGTATGATGATGTATAAGACAGAGTACCAGTGGCTTGCGGTGCATAATATCAAAACTTCGAAAAATACAAACTATTTTAGTTAGTTATATTAATGATTTATGAATATTTCTATTTATTATCTTAATGTGGAATTAATTAATATAATTCTTACATTGCAATGTAATTGTGTTTTTATTAAATATAACGTTAATTTTATATTAATAAACAAAAAAGCTTTCGATTAATGAAATGAAATTTTCATTTCAAGATATTGCATAGAACACAACAAATTATACAAACTTATTGCATCTAATTGCTTTTTTTGCGTTAATAAATACAAAAATCAATTTCTTTTTGTCAATATTTTTACTGAAGGTTATTTCAGATCTAACATGTGTATTAACATTTATCCACTTTATCCTCTTACTTTATATAGAAATAAAATCTCCAATAATGTTCCAGCTAACATATTGTAAATCTTAAATGTGTGCTTATTGAACTGGAACTATATTACAATAAAGCTTTTGTAGAGCCTTTTGAAATATTAACAAAAAAATAAAAATAAAAAATGAAAAATTATCAAACAATACAAAACCAAAAATGTAACACAATAAATACATATTACAACAATAAAAATTATTAATTTTAAGTAAAAGTATTAATAATTAGAATTAACAAATCAACAAAAGTAAATACCAAAATGTTTGGTTTTTTTCCTAGAAAGTAGAAAGTAATAAGTTTCATATGGTCTTCTTGGTTGTTTCTGTTCCTTTAGAAGTTGGAGAAAAAAAGAAGAAAGACGGACAGCCTGTATATATTATTGCTAGAATTTTAATTATTTTGGTTGTCAAGCATGATCTCATGAAAGATAATTGAAACATTAACTGCTATAAAGTAAATACAGATATAATATTTCCATTGTCCTTCATACAAATTATATGGTCCGTCCAAAATATAAACTTAAATTAAATTCAGAGACTTTATTTACATTTAGTGAATATATTTTAATATTACAATTCGGAAATAGTCTATATTCAGTGATAACCCTTGGCAACAAGTTGATTTGTGCATTTACGTACGTAATTAATATGATTATTAGATACATTAAATTTATATAATATGTCGTGATATTACGCAATATCTTAAAATGAGATTTTCGTATCATATTATCAAATTTCATGTTTATTAATATTATTATAAAAGTAAATCTATAATTAATTAAATGCATTACCTACTCGTAAAGTTAACTGTAGTGGTCATATTACATTTATTACATTGCAATGAATGTGTCACATTAAGGAAAAGATCGAACACGCGTAAAATAAACTAAATCCCGTTACATTACATCCATCGAAAAACCACCTCGTGCCGGACAACTTTTTGTGAAGCGGCCGGGTCGAGGGAGCACAGTACACGAATATATAATATAACAAACATAACATTTCCAAATCCTGCAATAGCGATACGAACATACTTGTTTCCATAATTCTATATGTAACAAAGAAAATGGTACGGGTACATAATGCAAAAATGTGTATTAAAGGATTAGAGTTAAATAAAAACTTTAATTTTGCAAGAAAAACACAAAACTATAAAAATAATCACGAAATATTGTAACAGAAAAAATCTCTTAAATCTATTATTGCAAAATTAAGAGCGTTTTATTTAACTCCTATCCTTTATTAAACAATATGTACTACAATATTATTAATAGAATAATTTAATGCCCCTTTCTGCACTTTAAAAACATTTATGATATTCTCATAAACATCCGGCTTAGATTAAGTAACTTTTCTTATAACAGAAATTCAAACTGACCGTGGTGTAGGTAAATCTGATATAATTTTAATTTAATACGAATAATCTTTCTTACAAATAGACACCATATGCATCTTGTTATCATAATTATTTCATTATTGAATCAAAATCATAAAAGCATCATCTGGATTATTTATATGCGCGTAAAGAATACATAGATAAAAATTTGTTGGTAGTTTTTGAATGGCTCCGTACTAGCTATACGCAATGTATGTGTATCGGTTGGTTGCAAAGATCGTCATTTTGTCAGGCGCGGCCCGTGGAGAACATAAAACAACATACAAAGGTCACAAACAAAGATATATGAGACTGCAGAGCAGATTTTTTTCGTAAAAATATCTACGATTGTCAAAACAGAACAAATAAATTAGTGTGTACTGTATTCAGTCTCTACAATATAGTTTTATTTTATCAATGGTAGAGTCTGCTATAGTTCATACACTGTTTACATACGTATACAACAGCAAGGAGTCTTGAATTCACCGATTTTAACCCAAAGTGCACCGGTTGTCGCTGCACTGTGATGGCAGTGGTCGCAAAGGCTGCTGTTAGTGCGGGAGCGCTCGGGTCTTGCAATGATATGAAGTGATTGGACCTGGCAAATGCACCGAGATAGTAGTAATTTTCAGGATTAATTACATAATTTATCTATAAAAAAAAACCAACTCATGACAATTAATCAAATCTGGAAATTAGCCAGCATTATGCTGGCTAAAATAATCTATATTTTGGATATAGATATTACGTTGAATAAAACAAAGCACACAACCGAAAACTAATAAATAATTGGCACACATTTTGCATTAATTAACTCTGTTGTGTGCTCTTTTTAATTATGTCGTCGATATAATACCCAGAGGCACGATGCCAGCGCCACCGCGCGGTGTAACGCGCGTGAATTTTATATATCAAAATGCGACGGAACGTACATTATTTAAATTCGGTTTATTTCGGCTGAAATTTCGGCAAATAGCGACCGGCAAACTGTGGACCGGTGGTCCTGAAATTTCAGCCTTTCTGCAAATCATTACACGTATATAAAACGTTCGGACATTCTTCCGCATATTTTGCTACACGTGCCGGTCTGTGCCCAAGCCAGACAAACGAATACACATACGGACATGTTTATTTATTTTTTTTTTCGTTATTTTTTTGTTCGTTTTTCCGTTTTCCGTTCAGCTATTTGTAACGGTTTCGAACCGGGGTAAAATTTTCCGGAGCGCTGATTTCAACACTTGTTTCCATAACTACGGCTCCGCGCCCGATCTATTGTCGGCGCTTTTGTTTTGTTTAGCCCGTTTTTCCCGTCTGTTTGTCGATTCATATATACTGAGTCGCAAAATTATACAACCAATTTTTACTTTATCATTATGCAGTATGACAAAGTATTGTAATCGTTTCGAAAAAAAAAAAATGTGATTTTTGTGTCCCCTGATCATTTTTAACCAAGGTACCAAGTATTAACCAAGGTTTTTGAAATGTCTGTGGGTGAGTGTGTGTATGTGTGTATGTATGTACTCGATTTTTGTGGTGATGATTCCGGAGAAACTACTAAAGCTATCGGGACGAAAGTTTATATTTAGAAGTTTTATGAGCAAACTTAGAGCTGAAAAGCTTTTGGTTCAAAACGGTCCAAAGGAACTGGATGTTTCCTCTAAGCATTTTTCAAGGATTTTGCAAATGAGCGGCCATTTCTGTAATTTCGTCAAAATAGTTAAATAATAAATTTAAGTAGACGATATTTTGTATAATTTATGTCTATGACATTTATGGTAAAATTAATAGTTTAGCCGGTAATATTCGGCATCACTAACGCCAAACCAGTGACAGCACATAGAAGTATTCAAGAAGTGAGTTATAAACAAGGTTTCAAAAAAAAGATCAGTAATTAAGATAATTTTGGATTTTTCTCTTAAATTAAAGTACATTTTTCCATGTGACTGAGTATTAGTTAACTACTCCATTTATAGATCCTCCATCGTTTGTTCGAGGTCTAGTTGGCTCCTGCAGTCCGGAGACTGTTCATTAATATTCAATGGGACTGCCGGAACTGCGAAATTGTTCCGGTTTTGTGAACAGGGCAATACGACTGTAGTACCTGGCATATACGTGAGCGTTACAGTGTGTGTGTGTGTGTGAGAGGTAGAGGGCATTCCTGGACGGCACGGCCAGTCGACAATGAATATACGGTCGCCTCATTTGGCCAAATTGTCAATAGCACTTATGCTTCGATTGCCTCCCTGAAATTTAAGCGAATTCCAAATTCCGGCTATCCTGACAGCGGTTTGGAAATAATCACCTATTGTAATTGAAGGAATTTAGTTTGTTAATTTTATTTCGTATGTATCGTGGGTTTTTTGAAGTAAAACTTTTTATGGGAGGAGTAAAAGCAGTGTTGGTGGAACGAAGTAAACAAACGGTTGGTTTTTTAAGAATTACACGCCGTTCTCTAAAAGTGCTGGTGTAACTGACAATGATATGGTATAGAAGAAATATCAAATAAAACTTCGTTCTCATGAGAAATTGCTTACATTACTTATTCATAGAATAATATACTATTTTCTCGTACTTGAATGTGTATAAAAATTCATAACTCGGCCATATTGCATTTGATCTTAACAAAAAAATTATCGAATGATGAAGCTTTGGTGCAAAACAAAACCAGAAAGTTTACAGTAAAAAATATACGGAAGTTTTCCATTAGGTATATATATATATATATATATATATATATATATATATATATATATATATATATATATATATATATATATATATATATATATATATATATATATATATATATATATATATATCAAAAATGGCTTTCAAAATTACGGGGGGAATTTTGTAGGAATTTTGCTTGTCAGAAATCAAAATTAAATAATGATACATTATTTAACAGAATATATTTGGAACTTTCGTTGATTATTTTAATATGTAAGTTGTTCAGATGATAAGACTTCATAAGCTAATTGGTTTCCAGTTCAGCACAAGTTTTCTTCGTTTGTAAGATGGAAAATTATTGCCCACTAAGTCCAAGTACATTTGTTATTAAACTGAAATGAGAAAGAGTGATGAGAAAAACAAAAATATATACAAATTATACATCAAAAATTGCAAAATGAAACTACCTATAACACTAAACAACTCTAAACTAAAATATTAACCTCTAAATTCACCCTAAAACACAATTAAAATCGCAATACCCACTCAACAGCGTACAAGCTGCTAATATAACCCAAAGACCGCGAGATCAAGTAGTCGCTGTATACTGAGGCGCTCGCGACTGTGACGTAGCAACAGCGGTAGCTAAGTAGCCGGTGCGCGTTGCCTAGCAATGTCAACAACTGGAATCTTCACTCGCCGCCATGTTTTTACATGTTTACTGTGTTCAGTCGCAACGTTCAATTCGTCGCGATGTTTTTCGGATTTTCGCGGAAAAACGGTGGATTATCATGGCGAAACTGTTGTGGAAAGTGTGTAGAATGTACTGGGTGTTGTTTTCGCGGAGTTTTAAGCGATTTTATGCGGTATAACGGATACTATTGGATACGTGGGAATGGGCATGTTGTATTAAGGTGAATTTATTACGGGTTTGGTGGTTTCTTATAGATTATTAATGGTGTATTTTTGTTTGTAGATTACGTGGATGGTTGACAATGTGGAATGGTAGCGGTGGATAGCGGGATAAAAGGTAAGATTTATTATTTAATAGTAGTTTTAGTAATCTCCTTGGTAAACTAGAATATTGATGCTTGGTTTTGACTCAGTTCGGTACCGGTATTCACCGATTCATTTAATGCGCCTAATTGTTTTCGTATTATCTTGTTTTTAAATTAAATGATATATTCTGCAAATTACAAAGGCCTCCTATTTCTACACATGGCCAGCAACCGCCACCTCCAAGTCCTTGTACTGTAGGGTGGCCAACTTTTTCAATTGCCAAATCGGGAAGCTTGGGGATCGGGGTTGGGTTGGGTTGGGTTAGTGGAAAACATTACAGAAAACGTGCTGAACTATAAATAAATTGTACCATTGGGTAAATTGACAAAAGCAAATGTTTACTATGACCTATAATATACGTTTTCACTTTCAATAAAAGAAAAAAGCTTAAGAAATAACAATATAAATAACACAGACATTCTTTAACTTTCGCTCTAGTTAAAACAAAAAAGAAACATATCACAACATAAATCATATACAATTCTACAATTTTTACAAATTATACCACAAGAACCTAACTTAAAACAACATTTTTATTATGATATAACTAAATATAACTAAAAATAATCATTAAATAATTTCGTTCTTTACCGACAAAATTGGTATTTGTACTGTCTGCTGCAATGAATCCATAATTTTGTTGGACAGTTCTTCACCCGTCTCGCGAATAATTTCGTGAACATTTAAAACATTTATACCTTTTTATACCTTTTATACTATTTATACCTTTTCGGACATCAAAATATCTAACCAGGAGAGTGAGTATTTTTATGTCTCTGGCTAGATGTGTCAGGAAATATTGTCACGAAATTCCGTTTCTCACATTTCTTCTCAACTCTTTCTTTACTAGAGGATAAAGCACATTTGTTATACGTGCTTCAGTGTTAGTTTGTACGAGACACATCTTCTTTTCAAACATTTACGTTAGAAGTTTTGACGTGCAGTTTATTAATCGAAAATTGTGGTTGTGATACAAACAGTGGTATGCATATGTGCCTTCCTGGCAAGCCAAAATCTTTTCTGGTTCCTTTATTGTTACGGCTCTAAAACAAGTACTTAATTTCGATGAACTTGCTACATCATGCATTGCTTCTGTTTATTCGATGTATGTTTTGCAATATCGTTTCGGCGACCTCCGCCGATGTAAAACTGCATTTTAGTTCTGGTTTGGAACTAGGCCTAGTAATTTTCAAAAAAAGGAAATTGTTTTTGTAAGTTGTCATTGAACGTGCATTTGCGTTTTCTTTCTTTGTGTTCCATATTTTCGGAAGAAATTAATCGAGATAGAAGAAATCCCAAGAACAGAATAAAATAAATCGGTAACACATATTTTTCTTTTTCATTCCAAATTATTAGGATCAATATATCAGTGACTTGCTATGACGCATTTTATGAATACCAACAAATGTGTAAAATAGAAATCTAAAAATAACAAATGTTTTGTATTGTGTTGACTGATTCAATTTGATAATCAAAAAATAAAAATGATCCAACGTGACCTGGCCACTAAATCTTACCCCGCCCAAAACGATTCCACAAAAGACTGACATGCATTTTATTTAACTCAGATTAGTTTTTTGTTATAAGCAATATGCACCGTTTGTTCACCGTCACAAGGACTAAAGACTAGATCGTCACCCACCAACCGGCTATTCACTACACGTGTTCACATAATTATTATGGTCGCTAAGGTTGCGCTTAAAATTCGTGATTGATAGACAACCCTTCTTTCAGATAATAATTGGGAATCTAATTTATGTTCATGGATATTTTGGAAATTCGAATTGTATTACTAAATCCTGGACATATGGATAAAATTTTCAAAAATCGGGACAAAATTCGGGTCGCTTTACGAGTCGGGACGAGTTGTTAAAATTCGGGACTGTCCCGCCCAAATCGGGACGGTCACCCTATCGTACTGCTGTAAAATGACAATGTAGAAGTGGGCTGTCATCGACCCCTCACCGGCAAAACATGAAGGAGGTTGTCTTTCCATTCACTGAAGGGAAAAGTTATAGTGGTGGGTCGTTTATGGTGTAGGGAGGTATTTCAAATTCTTATTAAACCTTGCACTAGTCCTTCTCCACACTATTTTTGTTTCACCCACCATGTTAAGGCAATCTACTATAGGCAAAACTGGGAGAGCTGAAGATTACTCATAGTTTTCAGCTGTTATTTTAGACATACGTTACAGAATATTTCTAAATATTGACGCGTGTTAAAACGAAATAACATACTTTTCATACGTCTGCTGTATAATTTAAATGGGCAAGACAAAACAGTACGTCTGTTCTTAGAATCATAAGAACGAATGACAGCGGTAGCAACCTAACCTCCAATTCGAGCGCGAACGTGTGATGTGAACAAGATGTTTTCGTTGGTATGTTTTCACTTTGCTTCTGTTAAACATGCTAATGATGGATATATAAATTAGATAGGACAATTATCACAATTAAATGACAGTATTTTTAATAATTAAATATTAATCTTGAACGAACTACCTAGTAGGCAACTTAATATACACAGCTAATAACCAATTCACGCGGTACGTTCATATCTTGGTTCATACGATTTTAAGCGATGAATCATCTTCAGCTCTCCCAGTTTTGCCTATATTTAACGGAATATGTTTTGAACTTTCGTTGATTATTTTAATATATATGTTGTTCAGATGGTAAGACTTCATAAGCTAATTGGTTTCCAGTCCGGCACAAGTTTTCTTCCTTTTTAAGATGGAAAATTCTAACCAAAAACTCAAATCTTCACCCTACACTGTAATGTGGTGACACCCGCAGCTTGAAAGAAATTTCGCACTATTGTTTTGGTGTGTGATCGGGCATTATCCTGCATCAATATAAAATTATTGCCCACTAAGTCCAAGTACATTTGTTATTAAACTGAAATGGGAAAGAGTGATGAGAAAAACAAAAATATATACAAATTATACATCAAAAATTCCAAAATAAAACTGCCTATAACACTAAACAACTCTAAACTAAAATATTAACCTCTAAATTCACCCTAAAACACAATTAAAATCGCAATACCCACTCAACAGCGTACAAACTGCTAATATAACCCAAAGACCGCGAGATCAAGTAGTCGGTGGATACTGAGGCGCTCGCGACTGACGTAGCAACAGCGGTAGCTAAGTAGCCGGTGCGCGTTGCCTAGCAATGTCAACAACTGGAATCTTCACTCGCCGCCATGTTTTTAGATGTTTACAGTGTTCATTCGAAATGTTCAATTCGTCGCGATGTTTTTCGGATTTTCTGCGGAAAAACGGTGGATTATCATGCGGAACTGTTGTGGAAAGTGTGTAGAATGTACTGGGTGTTGTTTTCGCGGAGTTTTAAGCGATTTTATGCGGTATTACGGAAACTATTGGATATGAGGGAATCGCATGTTGTATTAAGGTGAATTTATTACGGGTTTGATGGTTTGTTATAGATTATTAATGGTGTATTTTTGTTTGTAGATTACGTGGATGGTTGACAATGTGGAATGGTAGCGGTGCATAGCGGGATAAAAGGTAGGATTTATTATTTAATAGTAGTTTTAGTAATCTCCTCTGTAAAATAGAATATTGATGCTTGGTTTTGACTCGAGTTCGGTACCGGTGTTCACCGATTCATTTAATGCGCTTAATTGTTGTCGTATTATCTTGCTTTTAAATTAAATGATATATTCTGCAAATTAAAAAGGCCTCCTATTTCTACACATGGCCAGCAACCGCCAGTTCCGAAACCTCGTATTGCTGTAAAATGACAATGTAGATGTGGGTAGATGTGGTTACAAACCTAAAATGTTCTTTTTCTAATTTTGGCTTCAATGTTTGGATGATATGATCATAGTTTAAGGTTTTTAGAAATCTTTTTCAATATATAGCATTGCAAGTGCGTTGAGTTTTAGCTCCGAAAGTGTATCGCGGAAGTAATTTTTTCTACTCCTATTGAGGAATGCATTAATTATCATGGCAATTTATGATAAGTAATACTAACCATTCCCCACACACATGACAAATATTTCATTCCTGGCTCCTCATATCCCGCCAGTAGTGAGAAATATTTCATTCCTCACGGCTTTAGAACCAATCACAGCTCTGGATTTTTCATTTCCAAATTGTTGATACACTGCTTAGCGACATTGTCAAGGCATTGACAACGTCGCTAAGTGACAAGGCGCACCAAACAATTTTAATCTGTCAAAATCCTGTAAACCGTCATAGTGACATACAGCTGCCCTATATGCACAAAAATTAATTTATCAAATTTCGTTGCATGGTCGTAGAAAAAGTATAGTATTCCATTCGCAAGTAATGGCAATTTCTCACTCGAACGCTTTGCAGCACTCGCCTACGGCTCGTGCTGCAAACTTCGTTCTCGTGAAAAATTGCTTACATTACTTGCTCATAGAATAATATACTATTTTACCATCTTTAAAATAGAAAATGAAGGGCTTAGCGACATTATGAGAGGTTTTGTATCTTTGTTATCTAAAATAAAATTTTAGTTCTCTGAAACAAATCCTATTGTCTGCCATTTTAATAAATTAAACTGCTCAATTTGTATTTTTATTCATCGACATTTAAATCATTGTCATCAGTTTATAAAATTTGGAAAAGCTGCAATAAAATATCTTTTCTTATTTCTATAATTATGTGGAACAATAACTTAAATTAGGTTAGTTAAACTACAAACAGTGGCTGTATAATCGAGTATAGGTCGACTAAAATAATTGGAAAGCTCTATAGATCTAAAAGCAACAAATTAACATTTAATTTGCCGATAGTAGGGTCATTTTACCGGAGACTCGGGGTGTCGGGGTTTACGGTAAATGTCAAAACACGCTTAAAGGCTGATTTAAAACTGTTGTGGGTTCTGCAGTTTATGTGTTTTTTTCCTTGGCATTGGCATTGGAGCCATCTTAGAAATATTGTATATAAACAAAAATTTAACGTACATCTTAAACACAGGATGGTCGCTCGTTTCTCGTTTATTTGAAGAGATACAACAGTTTGCTCATCAAAATAATTTCCAGATATCAACAAGAAAACAAACATTAATTCTTTACATACATAAGTTTTCTCGAAAATACTTTTGTCTACAAATGGTTTAAAAGCAACCAGTTCCAAAAAATGGGTCTTACATTTTATTTTATCTAGGTAGGATTATATTTAATTTTGAATCTTGGAATGGAACGAAGAGTGTTGTAATCAGTGACTAAGTGTAGTGTTGATATGTCATTACTTGTAAACAAGCGGTCAAAATTTCTACGTGTCCTATTACAAAATTGACGTACATGGTTATATGTATTCTAGAAAGCTTCAATTTTCAAGGTTCAAGTGTTCATCTGACACGACTTACAGAATTCCATAATGTCTAATTATTTTTTAGGAAAGCTAAAGTTATGTTAAACTAAAGTTTTTAAACATTTAGCTTATTTTTCTCAAAAATATGATGCTATAGACACTCGTGTACAAAAAGAAGTTACAAGAAGTTACACTATGTGTCGTGAAAAGTATATTTTCACTGTGACCTAGTACTATCTATGAATGTCAGAAGTAGAGGCATGCTGAATTACGTCGTCCTCCAGTGATAGATGAAGAGATCGACGAAGTTTGTCGTTTCAGGTTAAACATCCCGCTTTTCTTGTTCGATTTCTTGTTCCTTCGTGTTCATATTCACTGCAAACTTCTAGCTAGGATTATTAATAGCGAGGTTCGCCGCTTCATATACCGGTCGAATAACCGCCAGCCATTTTCTCCGTGCCCGGAGGGAGACGGCTTTATTTACGAGAGAATATGTTTTTGCTTTCAGCTATTTTACTAAAACACCCTGTTAATAACTCTTAATGTGTTTGCCCGCATAAATTTGCATTTACCGGGGGGGCGCCGCGCCGTAAATTGCGGCGCTTTATGCGCTTGCCGCTTCGACGGAACCCGAACAACATTTCCTACGGCCGCCTTAACTTTACCATGGATGTTATACGTTATACCGGTGTAAATAGTAATGCATCCGCTCGCAGGTTATGTTTGCGACGTCTAGTGCGGTTTGTTATTACGTGGGGAAATAGAGTTGTTTTTATGATTTTATAAATTGCGCGGACCGTAAGTCTTTAGAACGAAATAATAAACGTCGGGCTGCTTGTAGAGTGTTCAGGTTGTGATGGTATATGCTTTAGGTCATTATCGGTTCGAAGAAAAATTACGTTCATTTTCGAAAGTGACTGTGGATAGTTCTGTGACATGTGATACGAAAAGGATCTTTTTAATATATTTTTTTAGAAATTTCAATATTTTTTTATATTTTTTGTTATTTTGGTATGTTTATACTAATCTTTATTTAGAACAAGCGCAAAATTATTCATTTTCTTGGTGCGAAGTTGATGTTTCACCCTGTAGATATTAATAAATCATACAATAACTAATTCAGGAGCGTGACTTACCTTTTAATTGGTTAATATTAATGACTGTGGATAGGTTTATAATAGAAGTTATCCATCTACAGCTAGCGATTCTCAAGTGGTGGTACGCGCGGCACTACCTCTTATTAAATTTTATTTTCACTGATAATATTTTAATAAACATAACTAAAGCATCAAGCGTCTATTGTTTCGTGAATTAATTATGACTGATTTACCCGTTATTAACTCACTAACTATTATGAATATGTTAACAATACTAATTTATTATCTATGAACTTATTTTATTTCTATTACTTACAATTAGAAAAATACATACATTAATACACATTAAAAAACTAAACATCGAAAGAATTGTTAAACATCTATTAATTCTGTTTCTGTGTGTCGTTTCCGTCCCGTTCTATCTCTAAATGATCGGTGTTTGTATACTTGATTTTTTTCGTAATCCCACAAAAGAAATATAACACGGTAAAGTCGGGGGATCTAGGAGGCCAGGATCTTAATTCCGAATTTCTGCCTATCCAGCTATGGCCAAAGTTATGATTTAAAAAATTCTTGACAGAGTGTATGGTCGCACCATTAAGCTGGAACCCAATTGGCGCCCGTTGAATTAATGGCAAGTTGTCCAAAAGAGGTGACAACCCTCAGTTCAGGAACGGAAGATATAATTCCCATTTTAAATTTTTAAATGGGACTGTTCTTTGACGTAAATGTTGCGTCGTCTGTCCAAGGAATATTTAAAAAAAAATCTGTTCTTTTCCATTTTCTTCTCAAACCAGATGGCAGTCATACCTGATGTCAAAGTCTCTTTGTTTTAGTGTACTTGGCAAACTTGTTTCCTCATTTCGGAAACATATTTTAGTGCGGTTTCTTGAAGCTATTTTCAACAGACCCCAACCTATTTGAATTTGTTCATTCTGCTGGTAATGGGTGAACGGCCAATTTGGTTGTGTGGATTTCTTTCATTGAAAATAGCAGCAACATCTGGACGCGGTCTATTTTCTCCATGTATTAAAACAATTTCAACTTTTTGTTGGAGTGTAAGCATTGTTTTAAAAGTTACATCATATGAACTAATTTGTTTTAATGTGTGTATTTTTGTAATTGTACAGTACAGTAGAAATAAAATCAGTTCATAGATAATAAATTAGCATTATTAACATATTCATAATAGTTATTAATGTAGTAACGAGTAAGTCAGTCATAATTATTTCAAGAAACAATAGATGTTTGATGCTTTATTTATTTTTATTAAAATATTATCAGTATTTGAAGTAAAAAATGTAAAGTATTAATATTTTTGCGGTGTCAACCTATTATAAGTAGTTATTTCTATTTAATTTAATTATCGTTTTTTGATTTAGTTCCTTCACGACATTTTGACTTTCACTTCAGTGATTTTATTGAAGGATTTTGTTATAATAGCTCTATTGTGATTAGCCATTTAAATTTTCGCCTAAAATTGCAAATCATGTTGTGCGTTTATTGATTTATTGCTTTCATTCGAAAATTTAATAATTTATTTAATATTATTTGATATTTATTAATTATTTAATAATGCGATTGGAGATACAGCGTCTTCCGCATTCAGTTTTTCTTTTTGCTTCTTTAAGGTTAGAATAGAACCTGGTTCCGAAAATATGTTAAACGTGAAATATTACGTGAATATTACGTGAAATATTAAGAAATGCCTAAATGTTAGCATGTAAATAAACTTCAGTTTTGCTTGTAACTTACCCAATAATATAAATAAAACCGAAGATACAGAGACATCATTGACAAAACAGTAAATATTCGTGTTAATACAGCATGCAATGAAAGGCTATAATACAATAAAAATCCCTCATAAATTAATAAGCAATTGAGGCGACAATATTTATTTCAATTATTATTGAATTAATTATTCAATTATCAAGACAGAATGTTTAAAATCAAAAATGGTAGGGAGAACAGCCCACAAACACAAATACATGTGATTAGCTAGACAAGGAAACGACGCGGTTTTTGGAAACGCATTTCCACTCCAGAACAGACAGAGAGAAAAGTGGAGGTACCCGCAAATACAGACAGAACGAAAATACGAACTAAAATAATGCCGCTGTGACTTTGTTAGCGTTAATCTCAACCAAACAGACAGATAATTTGCTATAAATGATTGAAATCAATTGCGAAATAATGGCGAAAGTAGGAACAATGTGATTTGTGATATTGCGTTCGGACTTGCAAGTAAATTTCCGCGATTTTCTGCTAAATATCACGCGTGACTGTAAGGTTATACGCAGATAAGTTTGATGTGGGTATGTTTACGGGTTTTTCGCGTACTTTTGTGGGTTTATTGTATCAATTATGCTTGGACAGAATCGCTGTGCAATGGAAATCAAGCTAAAGCAATCGAGATGGATACAAAAAGGCAGGATTTGTTTTGTTCGATATCTGTTTGAACTCAAAACAATTTACATGACTAAACTTCTTTTAATTATGTAAAATAGCAAGACAAAATCGGTGTTCTAAACTGTCACATGTTTTAAATACCATCATATATTACGAGTAATTGAACCTTAATATCCCGTATAAAATGTTTCACGACATATATATCTATCACCCGCAATCTTTCGCCTTTTAGCACACCACGTGCATGTTTGACGTCCAGAATGCTAATCTAGATGCTAATCGCCCGTCGTATACTATTAAATATTGAAAGCTGCATATCACTGGAAAGGTCGTTATACACCATTTGGCTATTTACTTTAAATTTCGCCTACATTAATCTCGCAAATGTCGCGTGTCGCGGCGCCATGAAGATGTCAAATTATTCGCGCAGTAACGACGGTGAACAGAAATCTGACGTGAAATGGATTTTTCTACATATAGGTTTTGCCAGAACACGTAAATTATTGAGAATACTAGAGGTAAGGGGAATGATTGAAAAAAATACGCTATTTTTCATTGGAAATGGAGCATATTTTAAACAATTTCGGCAGTAGAGCGAGTTGTAGTTTAAATTTAATTAAGTCTTTTTACACAGAGTTCAATTATATGATATTTTATTATGAATTTAAGACAAAATAATCTGTTCTGTTCTGCTAAGCTAAATACTTTCGGAGATACTGATGAAAGCATTTCATGACGAATTTTTTAACCACTGATTGTTTTTAATTATAGTCAATGATAATAATATCATCAAGGATTCAGTAAACAATTTAATAAGATGTTCAGGACATTTTTCTGAAATTATTGGTATTATTTTCATATGCACACGAATTATTTACAACGTTCACTGATTTTGCTTCTAAAATGAGTACACACTAAAAATCTGATGTGGCCAGGCACATGACTTTATCATACAATATATAAAATTAATAGTTTAGCTGCGTGAGATTCTATTTGATCGAGATCGATCGTGTCTGCATTAAAATAAATAGCCAGAATTTGACAGATATTTTGATAATATTGACAGTAGGTATTGTCAAAAAAATTCGCTCTTGACACTACCTACTGTCATTAGAATGAAAATATTTGTTGGGTTTGGGAAAACTTATACTAACGTTGTAGGACTTATAGAAGAATTTGACGTATGATACATGTGGATTTGACCACCCACAGTGACCTGAAAACAACCCAAATGAAAAAATTTACATTTTTCAGAAAATTGACTGTTCTAATCATTTCATTATCTTTTTTTCCCCTAGAAATCATTACTATAAGTCTTGTAGAATATTTATAAACATTTGTCTGTTAATTTACATTTGTTTAAACAAACTCTATTTGTGTAAATAGTACGCTTTTCTCTAATATCCATCAAATTCTGGTTTCCGAGTTCGAAATGGCAGTTTATCGCCTTAGAGGGACATTATTCATTAAAAAAATTCTTCCTATTGTTTAAACAATCAATTATAATTCATTTTCAACTCATTTTCAACCCAAATTTGTTTAAACAACTTCTACTTCTTCATTTTTTTGAAAATCGCTTAAGATTAGTTATTTTAGATAGGGCTGGCCAACTGTTATTCTGAAGTGACATCATTTTTATTTTGGGATTATTTCCAGTGTTCCAATAATAAAATAATATTCGTTTTCAATAATTCATTAAATGAGTACAGGTAACAGTTCCAGGCAGCAACAAATCAACATTATTTTGCGACACACAGATGTAGGAAATCAGAATAGGAAATGGAGAAAGAAATGTGATTAATAAAATTTGTTGACTTTAAGAAATTTAATATTAAAAAAAAAATTAACTCAAAAAATGAATTTTAAGTAAATTGCAAACAAAATATGTTTAAATAAATTAAATTTGTTTAATCAAATGTGGGTTTATTAGATATTATCGATAATAAGTTTGTTAAATTTCTCGAACATGAAATTTATAAGTTAATTTCACAAAAACTTACTTTTCTACCACAATTAGAAAAAGGGAGAAAATGAATATTAATAATTGATTCTTTAAAGAATTGGAAGAAATTCTTTAATAAATAATGTCGCTGTAAGATAATAATTTGCCATTTCGAACAAAAATTCTTCCCTGGAAAGTCCTCTGCAATGCAAGTCCTTAAGTAATCTGAAGTTTTCCAAACCAGGAGCTACTATTTTAAATACCAAAAAAATTCTTCTTCACATGCATTTTACCCTCACCATCAGACAAGTTCCAAAACACAGCGAAAACAAAAACATACAAATTTGCAAGAAAATCTCTTGCCCAACAAGGACGGTACAATACGTAAAAAGGAAGTCGTTCAAAAGGCCAAAATCAAACATGTAGCCTATGAAAAAACACTAAACTTTGAGCATGATGTTTTAAATTTTACCCTGTATACTAAAAAAATCACCCAGTATACTTTATATATAATTGAAAATTTGTAAAATTGTTTTTGCCCATAGTGTATTTCGCACAACTCATGTAGCAGATTTGTAAAAATTGTCACAACCTTATAGTTCCCAGAAATATATTATTTCAAGTAAACTTGAAGAGTATTTTGTCCTCTAGATATGCTGACACCATTGAACCGTTCATTTAAAGTTTAGAGGGTTCGAAAGCTGTCTGCCCGTTCGTTCGGGTGAAACTTTTCCGTCGAAAGCATGCGAGCAATGCAAATGATAGAGCGGGGTGTCATTCATGCGATTACCACTGTAATTAATTTAGGGCCCGTCCGTTATCTGCCGGACCGTTTTCCAAATTCTATTACATGTAAACACACGGGTATTGGGTGGGTCGCTTGACCGTGCCGTCGGCCCTGGCGGCCAACGCACGTACTAAATTACTATTTCGGATAGTTTCAGCGCCCGGGCGGTTCACCCCAGCGCCCGCTGAAAAAGGACCAAGCGAAAGAAATTGAAGCGACAGCGCTAGCCGACACAGCGATATCAGCGCCCCCTTTATTTATTATGTATTATCTGGTGTTAACGCCGCCGCCGAACGAAAACGCTTCCGCAGGCGACGCGTCGCGACGTCGCCATTCAGATAGGAAAATTACATTTTTCAGGAAGCGAGATGCGAATTTCAGATTGTATAGTAATGGTTTCCGATTTTTAACCGCCGAGCCGAGAGTTCTGCGGTTTGTTTTTGTTTCTCTTTTGAGCGTGCGTTGCAATTTTTATAGGTGTTTATGATACGTGAATTGATCAAGGATACATACAATCGCGATTCGACGCTTTGATGTTTCGAGTTGCCACAGATTAAAATGTTTATATTGTAACTTTTGCAAAATTTGTTGGTTAAATTTCTTAAATCTTATCTCAAATTGTAGGTAATTAAGAGACCTAATAGCCCTATGACGTTCAGAGTTTTGCCCCATGGATAACAACTCCGAAATAACCATAATGTCCCTCGAACAGCAAACGTATTTTAAGTAGTTGCTACAGAAAAATGCTTATAACTTTTGCAAAAATTGTTGCATATATTTCTATCATACCTCAAATAGTTGCTAATTTAAAGGGCTAGTAGGGCTGTGACCTTTGAAGTTCTGCCCCATGGAAAACAAACCCTAATTAAATAATAAATTAAAAATAGTAGTTTTTGATGTCAGTATGTAATTTTATTTTATTACGAATCTTGAGGCTACATTTTTCAGGACACGCTATAAACAAGCGAATACAATAAGACTCTGTCTCCTTACAACTTAATAATCGAATAGATAACATAAAAACAAAACAAAAATCCGTCCAAACCGACAACACTGTGCAACAAAAAATTTCCTTCCACAGAGGCGTTTTTCTATGTTAGTTTTAATAAGCGAGATATTTTCAAATTTATTTTTAATTTTATTCATAATTTTAGTCTCCAGTCAAATGGTGTTTTGGCCAGGAAAAAGTAAAAAAATCCGCTTTAAAACACAATGGCGCCCGTTTGAACACAAATTATCATTAAGGTACAAAGTTAGGTTAAAAATTGTTTATAACAGAAAAAGTTTCGAACAGCGTGAAGTTCTGTTCTGTGACAGTCCTTGGTAAAAAATGTCAAGGTTACTGTGTTTATGGAGATTGTCTAACAGAAAATTGTTGATAATTTTTATTGTTTTTTTAATAAGTACATTGGTATAAAGATTCTTTATGTCGAAAGATACAAGTTTGTTATTATTGTTGATTTTTAAGTGTTTAATTTTATCAATTCGAGCTGTTTAGTAATATTTATTGAATAACATGGCTTAAATTTGAAATTATGTTGGATCACTTGTCTACTGTTTTTGTCTTCTGGGTGTAAGTTAATAAGACTGTATACAGGAGGTTTTGGGTTCATTTCCACAATGTCAAAGCCATCATAATTAAAATTCCTTAAATTTGGGAGAGTTTCCTTAACCAAATTCTGAGAACCTTAACAAGTTTTCCCATAGGATCTGTCTTCAAAATAGGCCCTATGGCCAATAACACCTAAATTTCGAATACCAAACGTATTTCTTCCCAAATTTTGTTTAGTCCCAACCCTTCTCGCGCCAGACTCGCCCCGAAAATTAAATAATTAATCCATTCAACCCTGTTGGATTCCAACAAGGACACACTGTATACACGCTCCCCAAAACGCGGAACATTAATTATATACAGAACCGCAGTCCCCAGGTGCGCGTATCCACAACTTTGCCTAATCGTCCATGCGTCTTGATCATTGTGCCGGGAAAACGGCGCTAGAGGGCGCAACGGGCTTCCGCCGTAACCAATACGACTTACGGCGCGTATAATATTCAATCCGGCGGGGCCTAAAGGAGGCACGAGAGCGTCCCCGGAGTGTTTTATGTACCGGGAAAAGTTTAACCCAGTTCTTTGGGGTGTACTTCGTACGCCTGCAGTTCTACCTGTGGCGCCGCGCCGCTATCGGGAAAATCGGGAAAACTTTTCCCGAACTGCATTGATTCGATCCGCCGCTCCTAGAAAACTGATTACGGCGAATCTCGGTCCCTAATTTCCAATGAATTCGACTCAACTTCATGAATAGTTTCTATAAGGAGGGAGAGAAACTTTTTCCGGTAGTTCTCGGTTGAAACGAACATTTTTAATACTGTATACGGATAGAGGGATGTGGAAAGTACTGTATGTAACCGAGAAATAACGCAGTGAGGCCAGATTAATAAAGGAAATCATTAAAAAGTAATTTTGTTACCGGCTCCTCCACCAAAAGTGTAAATAACAAAAATTGCTTAAATTAACAATATAATCGGTGTTTTTTGGGATGTGACCTTGCAGGAACATCCACCGCTCGGGTATTCAAAATTTCGTTGATATTTTATTTGAGGTGAAGTCATAAAAGCTAGCGTGAAGGAAACTGATAGATATAATGTATGCCTGCGATAAAAGACTGAATATAAATCATACCAAAGCAATGAAACTCTAACGTAATAGCAGTAAAATCTACAATATTTTATGATCTTAGCAGGAATGAATTCCATACAATGTTTTTATATTTGTATCTGAAATCAATAAAACTACAATGTGAACTTACAGAACAGTAAATGTAAATTTGTAATATAAATTTAATGATGCTGATGTAATTGAGACGCATATAAATAATAATACTAAAAATCTCATCATCAATAGGAATCAAATCTCTCATTCTCTACTTCTAGGTTTTTCAAATCATCTTGATTTGTGTTATCACACTACCTATAATCGGCACTATGAGTGGAATGAGTATGTTTTATCAGTGTAAATAATGTTCCAATCAGCTCAGCAATATTCCATCATCATTCTTAAGTAATTGATTCGTAAATAAGCCATGCCTACAAAAGTACGAGCGCTGCACACTGGGGCCAAATACCCAAATTGTTGGTAGAATAAATACATTTTGTGAACTTTTATCAAGGAAATAAAAAAAAAACAACGTAATATGTTAATAATACGACAAATCTATTTACTGTCAGAGGAATTTTAGGTGTCACTATCACTGTTGGTAGGTTCATGGAAAATATTTGAAATTAATATTAAGCTTGTGAACTCTGTACCTAGTATTTTTTATATACTTTCATGTTTAATATCTTTTGTAATTAATGGATTTAGATTTAGATTTTGAAGCAAAACTTTGCAATTTTAGCGTTAATCTTCAACATTTTTGGTAAACTTTAACCGATTTTGATTATTTTTTAGAACGTAAGTGAACTATTTTATCAAGAATATAAAGCGTCCTTGCCAATTTTGGAAAAGGAAATTTAACTTGCAGGTTACTATGCCTGGAAAACGAAAATGATGTTCTGGTCGCCCTATTTTGAGATACCCTGTGGTGAAATGAAGGACTTTGCCAAGATTTTCTAGAAGTCTCTGGAAGACCAAATAAATTATTATTTGATTTGTCCGAAGACCTGAATATTTGTTAAGTCGCTCAGTTCAAGAAAAACTTGGCAAATTAGCTTCTTCTTCAAGATTGTGCAGATTACATATTAGATTTCAATTTATTATCAAATAATAATATATTACATGAATCGGAATATTATATCGTGTATTCCAAACAATAAAATTGCATTTTTTCAATACAAAATGCACCAATGCAAAAATTTAAATGCTTTTTGCCGTTACAATAACCAGCAAGTTTTTTTCCAAAACTTATTGAACAAAAAATTTTGATAGCTAAAATTGTAAAGTTTTACGTTGAAATCTGTGTTTACAAATATTCAGATACTGGGATCAATCAAAAACAAACGAAATTGGCAATTGATACAACAAAATTCTTGAACTTAGACCTCCAAAGCATGGCACACCTTCTCTTGGTATACCAACTGTAAGAAGACAATTGTTCAAAATTGCAAAGATTGGTGTTAAGCATGATGAATTAGTTTACAATTCCCCAAAATTATTAAAATCGGTAAAGGATTACAAAAGTAATTCAGCATTAAAGCCTCAGGGTGTAATCTGTTTACATTTATCACAAAACATGTCATAGCTTGCAAAAAGTGCAGGAGCGTGCACAATTTTCTGTATTATGTTTCTTTAAGAACAAGTATTAGGTACACAAAGAAATATCCAAAAATCATACCAAAATTATAATATAACTACACAGTATTTAACAGAATGTAGTAAATAGTTTATAAAAAATTGTTTAGTATGACTGCAAACTACAAACATTAAACAAAATTTTCATATTGACTGTATACATCCGGCAAATGCGAGCCTCTGTAATTTTCCGCTCAAAATATCCACATAGTACGAGCTAAGCGTGGAGCGTAGGCGGTATTGCAGAATTCTGTTTTGCCTGGCGGAATTTGCTCTAACTAAATATAAGTACGAACTAACGCGGTTTGCGTTAACACGGGGCGAACTAAATAAGGCGAACATCGATCGACAACGCCAAATTTAATTACAAAACGCCTAGTTTTGCATTTCGCCCGCCAGGAGGGCTGCGTATGCTAATTCCGTACAACCCGGACGTAATTGCCTGTCGAATATAAAATACGGAATTTTGAGAGAGCTACGCCCCGCGCAGTCTTGTTTCCTTTCGTCATAAATAAATTAACAACGTTGGAGCCCCGTTGTTCTAAATTTGAACTCTCGTTTGTGATAGGAGGTGAGCAAAGGAATTAACGCGACAGAATCCTGTGAACCGCACATCTTAGAGCTACGCGACTTTCATAAATGAATTCCTCGACCAATTTCCCATCCGATAACGTTTGAACCGTCAACATCGGTCGATTGGATCGGACACAGTTTGCGTTCAAAGTTTCTAATATAGTAAAATGGGTGTTTTTGGCATCATTTTTGATAACTGGGAACGTAATAACTGCCGAAACGTTCCAAATAAGTAAAATCTAATTATACCGGGGTAATCAGCGTCAAAAATTGTATCAAGAACCACAACCTTAAATTGATTGAAGGTAGTTGGGTTTTTGCCTGGCTAAAATCTTGTAAGAAATCACATATTTTCAACTATAATTTTGAACTGGCACACCTATCTTAAAAACTAGGACCCGGATCAACATGAAACCTTTGGTATCTTACTAAAATGGGTGCGCTGATTACAAATTTACATAGGAAGAGTCTGTGTCTCTACTGGTTACCGAGTTGTCCGGAAATTACGGTTTTTCAAATAATACAAAAATAAGCGAAATGGACCACATAACTTGAAAATGGTAAATCTTAGGCATATAAAAGTATATATATTTTTGATAGACTCAACGAGAGCTATCATTTGGTAGTGGGTAAACCGTTCTATCACCAACGGTTGCAATGTTCAATTTTTTTCCATCTAAACGTGCTAAATTTAGACCGAAAAAACAATTACAACTTTTTGAGAGATAGAGCATTCTAATGTAGTCATGCTTATGCATTGGGATGTGCTGAATTCAACGGTGAGCTCGGTTTTTCCGTAACGTGTACGGTTTGGCTAGAAAGTGGAAAACAGTAGTTTCCGCGGTTTCTCCCTGTTTTCTCGCGAACCGCGCATCTTAGAGCTACGCGACTTTCAGAAATGAATTCCTCGGCCAATTTCCCATCCGATAACGTTTGAACCGTCAACATCGGTCGATTGGATCGGACACAGTTTGCGTTCACAGTTTCTAATATAGTAAAATGGGTGTTTTTGGCATCATTTTTTATGACTGGGAACGTAATAACTGCCGAACCGTTCCAAATAAGTAAAATCTAATTATACATGCGTAATCAGCGTCAAAAATTGTATCAAGAACCACAACCTTAAATTGATTGAAGGTAGTTGGGTTTTTGCCGACTGGCTAAAATTTTGTAAGAAATCACATATTTTAAACTATAATTTTGAACTGGCACACCTATCTCAAAAAGTAGGATCCGGATCAACATGAAACCTTTGCTATCTTACTAAAATGGGTGCGCTGATTACAAATTTACATAGGAAAAGTCTTTATCTCTACTGGTTACCGAGTTGTGCTGAAATTACGGGTTTTCAAATAATACGAAATTAAGCGAAATGGACCACATAACTTGAAAATGGTAAATCTTAGGCATATTAAAGTATACATATTTTTGATAGACTCAACGAGAGCTATCATTTGGTAGTGGGTAAACCGTTCTATCACCAACGGTTGCAATGTTCATTTTTTTTCTATCCAAACGTGCTAAATTTAGACCTATAAAACAATTACAACTTTTTGAGAGATAGAGCGTTCTAATGTAGTCATACTTACGCATTGGGATGTGCTGAATTCAACGGTGAGCTCGGCATTTCCGTAACGCGTACGGTTTGGCCAGAAAGTGGAAAACCATAGTTTCCGCAGTTTATCGCGGTTTTCTCGCGAACCGCGCATCTTAGAGCTACGCGACTTTCAGAAATGAATTCCTCGGCCAATTTCCCATCCGACAACGTTTGAACCGTCAAAATCCGTCGATTGGATCAGACACAGTTTACGTTCAAAGTTTCTAATATAGTAAAATGGGTGTTTTTGGCATCATTTTTGATAACTGGGAACGTGATAACTACCGAACCGTTGCCAATAAGTAAAATCTAATTATACCGGCGTAATCAGCGTCAAAAATTGTATCAAGAATCACAACCTTAAATTGATTGAAGGTAGTTGGGTTTTAGCCGACTGGCTATAATTTTGTAAGAAATCACATATTTTAAACTATAATTTTGAATTGGCACACCTATCTCAAAAACTAGGACCCGGATCAAGATAAAACCTTTGCTATCTTACTAAAATGGGTGCGCTGATTCCTAATTTACATAGGAAAAGTCTCTGTCTCTACTGGTTACCGAGTTGTGCTGAAATTACGGTTTTTCAAATAATACAAAAATAAGCGAAATGGACCACATAACTTGAAAATGGTAAATCTTAGGCATATAAAAGTATACATTTTTACTTTATCATACGCAGTAAGATAAAGTATTGTAATCATGCCGAAAAAAAAAATTGAGATTTTAGCGGAAATAGGTCTTTTTGGGTCCCCTGAACATTTTTGACCAAGGTACAAAAAAATGTCTGTGTGTGTGTGTGTGTGTGTGTGTGTGTGTGTGTGTGTGTGTGTGTGTGTGTGTGTGTGTGTGCGTGTGTAAACGATTTTTGTGACGACGATTCCGGAAAAACTACTAAAGGTATCGGGACGAAAGTTTATATTTAGAAGTTTTAGGACCAAACTTAGAGCTGAAAAGCTTTTGGTTCAAAAGGGTCCAAAGGAACTGGTAGTTTATTCTAAGCCTTTTTCAAGGATTTTGCAGATGAGCCGCCATTTCTGTAATTTCGTCAAAATAGTTAAATAATAAATTAAAGCAGAGGAAATTTTGAATAATTTATGCCTATGACATTTTTTGGTAAAATTAATAGTTTAGCTGCAAGAGCAAATTCTATTTGATAGAGATCGGTCGCATCTGCATGGATATTAAACTACATAGTAGCCAGGATTTTGACAAATATTTTTTTGTGCTGTCACCGCAGAAATGTCTATGGCTGTCACCACGCTGTCACACTCGGAGACCCGCTATGGAACGTCATCTACAGTGTCATGAACGAATATAAATCTGTCAGAATTTGAATTAGCTTTTTAAACTTGACATTTCGTAGAAGTGGTATCAACCTAACATTTTCTATACCGAAATATAACCATTTTTTAATTTTTTTAAAAATACGTATTTCTCAAAAAGCAACACAAATAACGTTGATGTCACTGCTGTCGAAAACTACCTAGCGCGACTCGCTCACACGCGACGACGACGCTTCGTCATCGGTGACGCGCCGCATCACCTCCATATCACCTCTCGTTGTGCTATTCCGTACTTTCGGCACTTGTGAGTTAAGCAACTATTATTCTGATGGCAGTAGGTAGCGTGCTTTGACAATACCTTCGATTAATACTATTGACTATCAAAATGCAGACACAATTTATCTCAGTCAAATAGATTCTCATACAGCTAAACTATTAATTTTATATATTGTATGATAAAGTCATGTGCCTGGCCACATCAGATTTTTTTGATAGACTCAACGAGAGCTATCATTTGGTAGTGGGTAAACCTTTCTATCACCAACGGTTGCAATGTTCAATTTTTTTCTATCTAAAAGTGCTAAATTTAGACCGAAAAATCAATTACAACTTTTTGAGAGATAGAGCGTTCTAATGTAGTCATGCTTATGCATTGGTATGTGCTGAATTCAACGGTGAGCTCGGCTTTTCCGTAACGCGTACGGTTTGGCCAGAAAGTGGAAAACCATAGTTTCCGCAGTTTATCTCGGTTTTCTCGCGAAACGCGCATCTTAGAGCTACGCGACTTTCAGAAATGAATTCCTCGGCCAATTTCCCATCCGACAACGTTTGAACCGTCAAAATCCGTCGATTGCATCGGACACAGTTTACGTTCAAAGTTTCTAATATAGTAAAATGGGTGTTTTTGGCATCATTTTTGATAACTGGGAACCTAATAACTACCGAACCGTTCCTAATAAGTAAAATCTAATTATACATGCGTAATCAGCGTCAAAAATTGTATCAAGAACCACAACCTTAAATTGATTGAAGGTTGTTGGATTTTAGCCGACTGGCTAAAATTTTGTAAGAAATCACATATTTTAAACTATAATTTTGAATTGGCACACCTATCTCAAAAACTAGGACCCGGATCAACATAAAACCTTTGCTATCTTACTAAAATGGGTGCGCTGATTCCAAATTTACATAGGAAAAGTCTTTGTCTCTACTGGTTACCGAGTTGTGCTGAAATTACGGTTTTTCAAATAATACAAAAATAAGCGAATGGATCACAGCTTGAAAATGGTAAATCTTAGGCATGTAAAAGTATATATATTTTTGTTAGACTCGACGAGAGCTATCATTTGGTAGTGGGTAAACCGTTCTATCACCAACGGTTACAATGTTCAATTTTTTTCTATCTAAAAGTGCTAAATTTAGACCGAAAAAACAATTACAACTTTTTGAGAGATAGAGCGTTCTAATGCAGTCAGTCATGCATATGCATTGGGATGTGCTGAATCCAACGGTGAGCTCGGGTTTTCCGTAACGCGTACGGTTTGGCCAGAAAGTGGAAAACCATTGTTTCCGCAGTTTTCCTCGGCCAATTTCCCATCCGATACCGTTTGAAACGTCAACATCGGTCGATTGGATCGGACACAGTTTGCGTTCAAAGTTTCTAATATAGTAAAATGGGTGTTAATATAATATTCATTGTATAAGACGAATCTCATCCTCCTGCAATCAAGTCAAATAAAAAAAAGAAACGTCCTAATTACGAACATATTTCAATTACTTAATTGTCCGTACCAAGCTTTAATTATACTACCTTTTGCCCGGGGCTCGCTTATATCTCCAACCGCGATAATTAAACGTAAATTTCATTTATACCCCCGTTGAAATTATAATAAGTTTTCGTTCTCCGTTTCGTTCGGTACGTCCGACCATTAACGGCTCGTCGTCACTGACTCTCGAGTGGCGTGGTTTGTTTCTCCGCGTCTAGGGGGCGCCTCTAGGAGCAGTTCCATTACATTCAGGTCTGCATTTCACGTTCATTTCCACAAATTTCTACCGTAAATTCGTCCGGTTCACCTACAAGAGTTCAACGAGTTCAACAGTTATAAAATACAACGAAAAAAACTCGATTCTTTAACAGCAATTAGGGGATTTTTTTTGTTTCGAGCTGATGTGAACTGGATTTTATTTTGTTCGTTTTCGTGTTTTGCGATACCCATGAATGTGAATGGAGTAAAAGCTTGGCGAATATAATGAATGGAGACTGTTTTAATTGACGATTCAGTTACGTTTTCTTTTTTTAGATTGTGTTATACGAAATACTTCATTCTTATGGACGATAAGTATTGATTGGCTACCTTGTAATGTTTCTCTTATTTTTTACAGCTTTGTACCGGTGCTTTATTATTAAGTGTTCTGATTTTCCATTAGGTGGGACAATTATTTAAACTTTGAATTTAAGATAAATTAAACTCGCAATTGTTCTGATTTTGCATTATGTTGGAAAACATCCAAAGTCTCGGTCACAGATGAGTTGGGTAATACAAGTTGTAAATTACAGTGTTCTACCGAAGCTAGTTTACCATACAGAATTATTTAAACTTTGAATATCACCTCAATTAAACTCTCAAATGTTCTGATTTTGCATTATGTGGGACAACATCCAAAGTTGATAAGATAAAAATTATTTTTATATACGTCTCGGTCACTGATGAATTTGGTAATACAAGTTGTAAATTACAGTGTTCTACCGGTGTTAGTTTACCATACAGAATTATTTAAACTTTGAATATCACCTCAATTAAACTCTCAAATGTTCTGATTTTGCATTATGTGGGACAACATCCAAAGTTGATACGATAAAAATTATTTTGATATACGTCTCAGTTACAGATGAATTGGGTAATACAAGTTGTAAATTACAGTGTTCTACCGGTGTTAGTTTACCATACAGAATTATTTCAAATTTGAATATCACCTCTATTAAACTCTTAAATATTCTGATTTTGCATTATGTGGGACAACATCTAAAACTGATAAGATAAAAATTATTTTTATATACGTCTCGGTCACAGATGAATTGGGTAATACAAGTTGTAAATTACAGTGCTCTACCGGTGCTAGTTTACCATACAGAATTGTTTAAACTTTGAATTGCAGCTAAATGAAACTATCAAATGTTTTGGTTTTGCATTATTGGGGACTGAAATAGGTAATAAATTCTGTAGTTACTACATATTTTTTTCTGAAAAAAAAAAAACAAAACTAAAGAAAGAAGGAAATATTGTCTGTACTGCCTGGTGAGATGCTGTGTTTCAGTAAATATGTAGGTCGATACAGTTGCCATAATAAAATGCGTCCGTCGTAAAAACGTAAAAGCGTCGTTAACAAGAACCCCCCACGGCCGGTCGCCAGTGGCGTGCGCGCCGGGGGGGCGACCGAGCGCTAAAACGAAAGAGAATTATTGCGAGTGACCATAACACGATAATAACAATAACTCGCCGGCACTAAATAAATGCCCTTGATAAAAATCGTAAAGAATACATTTTATGTAACGCTTCGCGAGACCGGGAGGGAAACAATGTAGGGCTTAATGTGCCGTGGAGAATGAACCCCCGTTCCGCACACGGAGCTTTATAAACCAAAGCTTTCACTGTGTTCGTTTCAGTCGTGCTGTTGCCCGTAATTCTTTTCAGGTGGCTCGTATCAAACTGCGATAGCACGCTTTTCTTTTACCTTTCCTGAAAATTTGCTACTAAATAATTAATTGCACGTATTACAAATGGCTACATGAATAAAATCTAAAGTAAACGCCCTGAATTCAGACAGGTTTACGAATTTTTGTTATATTTGTAACTGTAGAATTTAAATGTATGACTATGTAAACATTTTTTAAGCAAATATCCGAAATAATAAATAAAAAATAAATAAATCATAAATAGAGCATAAATAAATCATAAATAAATCATAAATAATAATAAATCATAATAAATCACAATAAATCATAATTTTCAAATTTTCAAAACTTTTGCAAATTTTGGAAAAGTTTCCAGTTTGTTTATTGATTCATGCATTGTCACCAGAAATCTTTCCATATGCTAAATTTTAACTCGATTGCACTCTGGGAAGTAGCTAAAATATGGTAAAATATAAAATATCGACAAGTGGCCTTTTTCTTTCGCAACAAAAACTCATTTTTTCACCGCACTCATTCATGCGGTTTCCAACCGCAGACGGGTTTCAGACGAACACATCTGATAAAAAGCACAACAAGAGACTAAAAGAAAAAGAAAAAATCAACTTTAAGCATAACACTCAATTATCAAAATCAGTCAAAGTTTTAGGTTATATTCTGACCGTTACAACATTGGTAGAATAAGAAACGATTGTGGGTTGATAAGTGTAATGTCAAATCAACAAACCGGATGTCCTAAAATAAAGTTTACAAGACATAATATCCCTGTAGGTTGAAAGTCGACCAGCACACACCCGGGCAAAACGTAGGCGCTTACAGCACCGGGCAAATTATCATATCCGTTGTATAATGTGTTCTTTTGCGTCGTCGTTCCGGAGCATTCCGGTTGAATTATCCCCCGGATTCCGTTAGTAATGGCGCAAAAGGTGTAAGTCCGTAAGAAATTATCAGACAGAGAGAGAGGGGGAGAGAGAGCGAGCGAATACCTAGGTGGCATGAGGCAGAATAACAGACGAGAATACCGTCTAGCGTCTTACCCCGAACGAACACGGCGAGGTCAAGGGTTACGAATGAACTAGGGCGTTACTCCTACATTCCAACCGATATTACAACTGAAGAAATTAGAAATAATTGTCACGTTACATGGTATACTTATCATTTAAATGAAAAATTAAATTTGGACTAACATTTTCCTTCTAATGTGTTGAGAAAATTTAGAAAAGGGTAGCGTTGTTGAGGTTATGTGAAAAGGGATATTCCCATTGGTTAGTGAGAGTCACGGAACAACGTGGTGTGCGTATTTGGCGCGGAAATACAACAAAATCAAATAAATGACTAGGATGACTGAATTGACTGGATTTTTGAAACTTAGATTTTACGTTGTTTATCGGCGGTTGAATGTTATTATTTCGCTTCATGTGCGATTACGAGCAAAGTAGTTGGGATACAAATTATTATTATACACGCTTATGGATCAGATACATTGGGTAATTAATTATAAAAAGTACAGCCCTCTATCTATTTTAGTTTGTTCAGGAGGATTTTTGAAACTTAGATTTTACGTTGTTTATCGGTGGTTGAATGTTATTATTTCGCTTCATGTGCGATTACGAGCAAAGTAGTTGGGATACAAATTATTATTATACACGTTTATGGATCAGATACATTGGGTAATTAATTCTAAAAAGTACAGCCCTCTATCTATTTTAGTTTGTTCAGGAGGATTTTTGAAACTTAGATTTTACGTTGTTTATCGGCGGTTGAATGTTATTATTTCGCTTCATGTGCGATTACGAGCAAAGTAGTTGGGATACAAATTATTATTATACACGTTTATGGATCAGATACATTGGGTAATTAATTCTAAAAAGTACAGCCCTCTATCTATTTTAGTTTGTTCAGGAGGATTTTTGAAACTTAGATTTTACGTTGTTTATCGGTGGTTTAATGTTATTATTTCGCTTCATGTGCGATTACGAGCAAAATAGTTGGGATACAAATTATTGTTATACACGTTTATGGATCAGATACATTGGGTAATTAATTCTAAAAAGTACAGCTCTCTATCTAGTTTAGTTTGTTCAGGAGGATTTTTGAAACTTAGATTTTACGTTGTTTATCGGTGGTTGAATGTTATTATTTCGCTTCATGTGCGATTACGAGTAAAGTAGTTGGGATACAAATTATTATTATACACGTTTATGGATCAGATACATTGGGTAATTAATTCTAAAAAGTACAGCCCTCTATCTATTTTAGTTTGTTCAGGAGGATTTTTGAAACTTAGATTTTACGTTGTTTATCGGTGGTTGAATGTTATTATTTCGCTTCATGTGCGATTACGAGCAAAGTAGTTGGGATACAAATTATTATTATACACGTTTATGGATCAGATACATTGGGTAATTAATTCTAAAAAGTACAGCACTCTATCTATTTTAGTTTGTTCAGGAGGATTTTTGAAACTTAGATTTACGTTGTTTATCGGTGGTTGAATGTTATTATGTCGCATCATGTGCGATTACGAGCAAAGTAGTTGGGATACAAATTATTATTATACACGTTTATGGATCAGATACATTGGGTAATTAATTCTAAAAAGTACAGCACTCTATCTATTTTAGTTTGTTCAGGAGGATTTTTGAAACTTAGATTTTACGTTGTTTATCGGTGGTTGAATGTTATTATGTCGCATCATGTGCGATTACGAGCAAAGTAGTTGGGATACAAATTATTATTATACACGTTTATGGATCAGATACATTGGGTAATTAATTCTAAAAAGTACAGCACTCTATCTATTTTAGTTTGTTCAGGAGGATTTTTGAAACTTAGATTTTACGTTGTTTATCGGCGGTTGAATGTTATTATTTCGCTTCATGTGCGATTACGAGCAAAGTAGTTGGGATACAAATTATTATTATACACGTTTATGGATCAGATACATTGGGTAATTAATTCTAAAAAGTACAGCCCTCTATCTATTTTAGTTTGTTCAGGAGGATTTTTGAAACTTAGATTTTACGTTGTTTATCGGTGGTTTAATGTTATTATTTCGCTTCATGTGCGATTACGAGCAAAATAGTTGGGATACAAATTATTGTTATACACGTTTATGGATCAGATACATTGGGTAATTAATTCTAAAAAGTATAGCTCTCTATCTAGTTTAGTTTGTTCAGGAGGATTTTTGAAACTTAGATTTTACGTTGTTTATCGGTGGTTGAATGTTATTATTTCGCTTCATGTGCGATTACGAGTAAAGTAGTTGGGATACAAATTATTATTATACACGTTTATGGATCAGATACATTGGGTAATTAATTCTAAAAAGTACAGCCCTCTATCTATTTTAGTTTGTTCAGGAGGATTTTTGAAACTTAGATTTTACGTTGTTTATCGGTGGTTGAATGTTATTATTTCGCTTCATGTGCGATTACGAGCAAAGTAGTTGGGATACAAATTATTATTATACACGTTTATGGATCAGATACATTGGGTAATTAATTCTAAAAAGTACAGCACTCTATCTATTTTAGTTTGTTCAGGAGGATTTTTGAAACTTAGATTTACGTTGTTTATCGGTGGTTGAATGTTATTATGTCGCATCATGTGCGATTACGAGCAAAGTAGTTGGGATACAAATTATTATTATACACGTTTATGGATCAGATACATTGGGTAATTAATTCTAAAAAGTACAGCCCTCTATCTATTTTAGTTTGTTCAGGAGGATTTTTGAAACTTAGATTTTACGTTGTTTATCGGTGGTTGAATGTTATTATTTCGCTTCATGTGCGATTACGAGCAAAGTAGTTGGGATACAAATTATTATTATACACGTTTATGGATCAGATACACAAACCATCAAAACGATGTTACATTAATTAATTGACAATAGATCAAAAGTAAACACACTATGAACTTTATCAAATGCAAAATAATTCCACCAAACAAAGGAAAGGAAATTTTTATTTACAGATTTCCATTTATATTATTATTATTATTTCGCATACCAGTCATCCGTCGCATACAATTCTTCCGTACAATAACCACTTCTACAAATCATCAAACCGGAAAATTCGTTTACAATCAAAACTCATATTAAATAATAAAAGACTTCCGAATAAAATAAGAAATTTTGTCGCAACCGAATCACTGAAATCGGAAACAATGCCCCCCCCCCTCCCGTTCTCGTCCGACGGTTATGATTTAATTTCCACGGTGACGTGTTCGCCCTCTAGCGGCAAATTGTGCGTAAAATGTTGATGAAGTCTTTACAGGTCCGGTCTGACGCTGCGCCATTTCCTAACTGGAGGATTAAATTTCATAGAAGTGATTTACGGCGTCCATATATGTATTATTCGTTCCCGACTTTTTTTTCCTTCTCTTTTTCATGTGGGGGGAGAGACTGCTTTGTTGCGAATTCAGTGCCAATACAGAATCCGCCATGCGTGATATCAAGATACATTTGAAACGGGAGAACCATAACGGAGTTATTGATTGTTGGTACCGAGAAATATATGTTGGAATATGAGATGTGATCAAACTGGTGCGAGCAACCGGTATGCGTATATATATCGTATATCCCATAAATGTTTCTTTTTGTTGGCTATGTGACGTTATAGAGACTCAGGAAAATAATTGGCACAACATAAATAAGACAGACCATTGACGTATTTAATAGTTTTGATTTCTAGAATAGAATGAACATCCTAAGTAGTGTGTGGTATCATATGATAGATAGTTTAATAAGACACAATATTTGTATAGGTGATCTTATTTTTCTGTAACTTTGTATTACACACAAAAAATAAAATCTTGGTTAAGTACAAATGTACAAAATTTATTACAATGTTTCTATATTTTCCGCACGCACTGTATTTCTATACCTGTTTTTATAGTATGATATCTTACGTGATAGCAAAAACTATAGTGAGTGGGGTTTCCGCAAGTACAAGGTGCAGTATATTATTAAAACTTCTTGGTGTCGTTCTTCTTTGTATGTTTATTAAAATATACTTTTGCTACATGTTTCAGCTACACAGTAGCCATTTTCAGGCAAAAAAAGTCACCTCTCACATTTTTTAGAAAAGTGATATCAGTATTATTCGTATATACACTGTGGGCCAAAAACGGTACAAATTTTTAACCACTCGTATTTCCAATAATATTTAGTCAACTCAAATCTTTCTTTAAAAAACGAATTGCTTGTAATCTGAGGATTCCATATTTGCAATAACAGAACGTTTCAGTCCCAATTTATGTTGCTTTATGTTTGGCTATGCAACATTTCTGATAATATCGGGTCAATTTAATGTGAAATGAAAGGTGTATTAAATTCAATGGGTAATACCATTTGTCTTATTTGGGTAAAACAAGGGCACTAGAGATCTTATAGCATTGTATACGGGGTGAAATATTTAAACAATATTTTCTTATTGTTCTTAGTGAAAATCAGTTTAATATGACGTTTGTAACAATGCCATGTTTAAATAAAGAGCACTTCCAACATTTGCCTGAAGTCAGCCTGAATACATTGTGTTGCATTTTTTAGATATGTTTTATTTGAAGATGTAATTTTTACGTGAAAAACGAACTCAAAGACTGTGAAAGACAAGTGAAAGCAAACTGCAATAATTTTAGTTCAATAAAAAACGATGTTCATTTTAGTTCCAAATCACTGTAAAATGAAAATTTTATGTTTTTGTCGCAAAAACAAAAAAAAAATCTACAGCCTAATGGTACTAATGGTTGTAAACAAGTAAGAAAAGTCATTCATAAATTTCGAAATAAAAAAATATAATATAATAATATAATAAAATAAATTTTGGTTACAAACAGTAAAAAAAGACGATGTTTCAAACCCTGTATACTAAAAAAATCTCTCTGTATATGATGCTACAAAATCTCTACTGTTCCTTTAGACCAAACGAAAACAAATGTCATTCCTACTAATTTCCTATCCCATTCAATTGACCCGATATTATCAGAAATGTTGCATAGCCATACATAAAGCAACATTACATTGGATTAAAACGTTCAATTATTGCAAATATGGTATGCTTTCAATCGTCACAATATAAGCAATTTTAGTTTATCAAAGAAATGCTTGAATTCACATAATATCTTTGGAAATATGACTACACAAGTTTGAGATAAGACTGTTCTTTCCATCTGGCACCCTTGCATAACAGATATAACTGACCAGTTCGAAAACATACCTAAATAATTCAAGCTCTGGCACCGCGTCTCTCATCATAAAATATACATAAATCGAAGGACCTTCGACGGCCCTGTCAGCTCGTTCATTTTTAACCAAATCCGACACAATTCGGACCGATCCTCGCCGAAGACCGCTTCTGATGAAATTACATTTTAAATCCGTTAAAATATGCACGCGGACACGAACGAGCCGGTTGGTGATTTTTGAACGAAACGTCTCGAGACGCGCGCTATAGACAAGACGGGCGTAAAGTGCTGACCCTGCGGCGATGGGCGGCCGTGACGAGAAATTTACGTTCCCCGTTCAGACTTGTCAAATAATAATTACGAGGGACCGAAACTTCCGCTTCTGTTTGCGGAGAAGGGAATAGGCTTCGGTAATTATTCTTGTTGGGACAACAGATAAACCCAGTTGTATTATTCGGAACATTCGGATTAGCATATGATTACGAAAGCATGAAATGGCAGGCAGGTCGGTTGATTGCGGTATATAAGGGGGGTTTGCGATAATTTTTTCGGATATTTTTCGTAATTTGAAGATATATATATTTATAAAAGTTCCTAATTGTGAAAATATCCGAAAAAAGTATCGTAAAACTACACCTATATACCGATGAAGATCGGTGGCTTTAATTGTTTATAGACAATTTTTATAATCCTTTGAGAGGACGAAAATCGATGACTTTGTTTATTGAATTTGAGGATGGGGTGATTTTATAACAACGACAGTTAAACTAGACTAAAAAATGACCTTTCTGTTTCAAATTGAATAATAGTGTAGGGGTAACAACTCCGTTGCTAACAGGCAACAGAGCGACTAGCCGATTAGTATTGTAACAATATTAAGTATCGACAGCCTAAGAAACACAACGTTGATTGCTGAAAATTGTTTATAACGTTTTAAAAATTACTGAACGACAATATTACTGAACAGAAAAATTGTTATAATTTTTACAAAAATTAAATGTATAGAAAATGGAAAAAAGTTACATAACTTTGCTTCATATGACAAATTAATCGTTATATTTACTCATTTAAGCTGAGAAATTTTCTTAGTGGCATACAACCCCTAAATCACAGTAATTTTCTCTACTACTAATTTGAGTATTGCTGTACAAATTAGATATGTTTACAACAGAATAATGTTTATAACTTTTACAAAAACGGTTTAAATCCTTTTCTCTTAGGCCAAATTGTAGGTAATTCATAGGGATTATACTTTAAATGAAAAAAAAGCTGAAAAGCATCCACATTACGATATTATGTATGACACCAAGTGGAGGGAGTTGATATTTTGGTTGGCTGTGATAACAACATGTTTATAACTTGTTCAAAAATGATTATATAACTTTCCACCATATACTAAATTATAGGTAATTAGATGCGGTAGTCCTATTCGTGAATGCAAAATGTTTTGCTCTGAGGTGAAGAACCCCTAAATGACGGTATTGTACTTATGTTGTGTGGCTTCAACTGAACATTACTTTGTTCTGCTTTAGCAAAATGGTATAACTTTTCTAAATGTTGTTCTATAATTTTCCGTCACGCGTCAAATTGAAGATCATTAATGGGGGTTAAATCCTTTGGTAGTCGATTTCGGAACATTTTGTAAATACATGCTATGATTATTACCATACACAATTTAATAATCTAACAATTGTGAATATTTAAACAAACGTCAATTTTTTAGGTGTAAAGGTTCCAGTGCTTTAAATTTGCAACGTTTTCAAAAACTAATTATTAAAATGTGAGTATTTCTAACGCCTTCCAAGATGACGTACTATTTCTGTCTTATTTAACACCAAAAGTAGCAGCAAGATTGTTCTGCAAAATAATATTTGTGGAATGCTTCATTAGTTTTTTTATTTGATTATAGAAGATATTATAATATTAAATGTACATTCAGCTAAAATACGAGAGTTTTAATAAATAATTTTTCATATTTTTAATATTATTTATTACCTCTTTTAGAGGTATACTATTTCTTAGATTATTGGAGATTATAGATTATTGTCTTTGATATTTCTAACCCATCTTTCATTCAAAAGACCTACATCCATTTTCCACCAATAAAAATGCATGCAGGTGTTTCCAACAACATGCAATTAAACTCTCGAATTTGCGTTCAACATTTCATACCAAACACACTATGAAATATCCACATAATATGAGGTCACGAGTCACTGGAGCAACTTCTTGGAAGCAATCCTTCCACCAGTCACTCCTGTTAAATTACATCTATTGTGTGTTAGGTAGCGCGTGTGCTGAGAGCACGGCAGCGTTCCGAACATCAGTTAAAATCTCACATTAAAAATCCATTAGTATCAGGACTATCAGGGCATTGTTTCACCTCGAAGGCGTATGAGTGGTTCTCGCCTTCCGAGTGCCATGGGATCCCCAGGACGCGTCTTATGGCGTATACGTGATCACGTATAGGTACTTCTAAATAACTCAGACGTGAGGCCCGTTAAGGCACAATACTCCATTACGAGACGCCCGGCAGATGTCGGTAGTTGTACTACAGGAAATGCCGGTTGAAAAATTCAACGGCGCTTCCACGGGACGGCTCCGCAATTCCGTTGTTTTTACGCGGCGCAGCGGCAGTTTTACGGTCGTGTCCACATGAGCTTATCGAACTGTAACGAAATATAAATTGTCTCTGTTCTGGTTCCCGAGGTTTTGATGCTAACAACGGGGAGCACGTAGGTGCAAGTGCGATGTTTATTGATGTTACTTTGTCGTCGGTGGAGAGATTCGTTCGATTTTAAGTCTGTGAGTTATTTGTTGTCTTTGCTAGTGGTGCAAATGATTTGTTATTGTTAAAATAAAACTTCGTCAATGTTATATATAGTAAAGTAAATTCAACAGTTTTATACCGATACTTCACAAGCAAATCGCGTTACTGCATAACCTATGTTATTATTGATAATAAACAAATAATAAACATAAAATTTTTTTAGACTTATAAATTAGCGCATATACATTAATTCTAAAGACTAGCAACAAAATACAATTGTAGATTAATTAATACCTAGCCACAACAAAGTTAATTTTAAGGAACATATTAGCAATAATCCTAGAAAACGTCGTGTTCCATGTGAAAAGGCCGTTACACCTAAACAATTCTTCAATAACAAAAAATTAATAAATAATAACATAAAATGTGTTTGCGTTTAAACAACCTCTCCTTTAAATATAGTTTGAATATATAATGTGTTTATTTTATTATGGAAATTTGCAAACCTTTCCCTTTTCTAATAGAACACTGAATACTGAACACTGAACTCAAAATTACGTAAGACATCCGGAAAAGTGAGGTCAAATGTCAAAACTGTGATGTTAGCAACATTAGTGTATGCCATTTGAATTCAATCTCCCAGAAACCTCAAAATCTGTATAAAATGCACAATGTAATTTTCAACTATCTTTTTCTAGAAAATTTGCCATCATACTATTATATGCTGTTATTAAACCAAACTTCCGATGGTCAGAAATTTAGTTTACGATAAATATGTGTACATATTTGATAAGTCAAACCCGAGTTTTTTTTGAAATAGCACACCGATTTAGAGATTTTGTCATGTTTCAATACTTTGTGTTCTCACTGTATAATAGCGGTTTTACACTATTGTTAATGTCAGAATATGCAATTTTTTATTGCTTGTAGAACATACTGCGTGATAAACTGCGTACTGTAAAATAATTTGAATAACATTGAATATGTAAAATTCATATCTTCCAAACTACTCGTGCGCTAATTTTTGTCTTATAAAACTTGTATTATAATATACAGTTTCATTACATCACAATTTTCAGAAACTTTTTATGCGCTTATCATACACAATAGCAAAATACGAAATACTGTTTGTTATTTTTTAAAATCCTCGGACACGTATTATAATATATTGTTTCATTACATCACAATTTTCAGAATATTTTTATGTGCTTATCACACACAATAGCAAAATACGAAATACTGTTTGTTATTTTTTAAAATCCTCGGACACGTATTATAATATACTGTTTCATTACATCACAATTTTCAGAATATTTTTATGTGCTTACCACACACAATAGCAAAATACGAAATACTGTTTGTTATTTTTTAAAATCCTCGGACACGTATTATAATATATTGTTTCATTACATCACAATTTTCAGAAATTTTTTATGCGCTTATCACACACAATAGCAAAATACGAAATACTGTTTGTTATTTTTTAAAATCCTCGGACACGTATTATAATATACTGTTTCATTACATCACAATTTTCAGAAATTTTTTATGCGCTTATCACACACAATAGCAATTAACGAAATACTGTTTGTTATTTTTTAAAATCCTCGGACACGTATTATAATATACTGTTTCATTACATCACAATTTTCAGAAATTTTCTATGCGCTTATCTCACACAATAGCAAAATACGAAATACTGTTTGTTATTTTTTAAAATCCTCGGACACGTATTATAATATACTGTTTCATTACATCACAATTTTCAGAAATTTTTTATGCGCTTATCACACACAATAGCAAAATACGAAATACTGTTTGTTATTTTTTAAAATCCTCGGACACGTATTATAATATACTGTTTCATTACATCAAAATTTTCAGAATTTTTTTATGCGCTTATCATACACAATAGCAAAATACGAAATACTGTTTGTTATTTTTTAAAATCCTCGGACACGTATTATAATATATTGTTTCATTACATCACAATTTTCAGAAATTTTTTATGCGCTTATCACACACAATAGCAAAATACGAAATACTGTTTGTCATTTTTTAAAATCCTCGGACACGTCAATTTTTAGTTATCAAAATACATATACATTTTTGTATTGAATTCAATTTCCAACTATCAATTGGTTTTTTACTTTTGATGTCAGTGACATTTTTCTTTAAATACAATCCTTTATTACTTTATCATACGCAGTATGGTAAAGTATTGTAATCGTGCCGAAAAAAAAATTGGGATTTTAGCGGAAATAGGTCTTTTTGGGTCCCCTGAACATTTTTGACCAAGGTCCAAAAAAATGTCTGTGTGTGTGTGTGTGTGTGTGTGTGTGTGTGTGTGTGTATGTGTGTATGTGTGTACCAGATTTTTGTGACGATGATTCCGGAGAAACTACTAAAGGTATCGGGACGAAAGTTCAGATTTGGAAGTTTCATGACCAAACTGAGAGCTGAAAAGCTTTTGGTTCAAAACGGTCCAAAGGAACTAGCTATTTACTCTTAGCATTTTTCAACGATTTTGCAAATGAACCGTCATTTCTGTAATTTCGTCAAAATAGATAAATAATAAATTAAAGTAGAGGATATTTGGTATAATTTATGTCTACAAAATTTTTTGGTAAAATTAATAGTTTAGCTGCAGGAGCAAATTCTATTTGATCGAAATCGTGTCTGCATTAATAGTAGGTAGCCTGGATATTTTGCGAGTTTTGAAAGTATTCAGAACGTCATCCGTTGCGAAACGTCAATTCAACACGCAAATGTATGGAGAAACACACGCGCACGTACGCTATGTGAAACAATATTGAATATTGAATTATGAATTTATTAAGGATTTTGCAAATGAGCCGCCATTTCTGTAATTTCGTCAAAATAGTTAAATAATAAATTAAAATAGACGAAATTTTGTATAATTTATGTCTATGACATTTTTTGGTAAAACTAATAGTTTAGCTGTAGAAGCAAATTCTATTTGATCGAGATCGTGTCTGCATTAATATAAAGTTAGCCAGGATTTGCCAGATATTTTTATTCCAATAGCAGTAGGTAGTTGCAAAGGCTGATTTTTTGACATACGTACTGTCAATATCTGTCAAATCTTGGCTAATTCGTTTTATTTTAATGAAAACACGATCGTTCTCGATCAAATAAAATCTCATGCAGCTAAACTTATAATTTTATACATTGTATGATAAAGTCATGTGTCTGGCCACATCAGATTTTTTTTTTGTTATTTTAAATGGGTCGTTTAATTGACTCAATGGTAGCATATACTTTTTTATAGCCTTACATCAGAAAATTTTCCACTAAAAGACATTTGAAAATTAGGAAACTATTTAGAACTCTGTGGAGTATGGATTTTGTGCATAGAAAGGAAATAAGTATTGTAAATCAATGTTTTTTACAATTTTTCTGAGTAAGAAGTGGTCTTATTACTTTTTTGAATGATGAAGAAATTAATAAATCCATGTTTTTTTAGGATTTTCTGAATAAGAAGCTTCGTCTGGTGTTATTGCTTTTTTGAATGATGCAGAAATTAATAAACCGATGTTTTTTTTAACAATTATTCTGAGTAAGATGCTTTATCTGGTGTTATTGTTTTTTTGAATGATGAAGAAACTAATAAATCCATGTTTATTGGAATTATTCTGAGTAAGAATCTTCATGTAATCTTATTGCTTTTTTAATATGATGAAGAAACTAATTAAACCCATGTCTTTTATTTAGAAGTATTCTCAGTAAGAAACTTCATGTGATCTTATTGCTTTTTGGAATAATGAAGAAACTAATAAATCAATTTTTTAGAATTATTCTGAGTAAGAAGCTTCATGTGGTCTTATTGCTATTTTGAATGATGAAGAAACTAATAAAATCCATGTTTTTTTAATTATTCTGAGTAAGAAGCTTTGTGTGGTCTTATTGCTCTTTACTTTATCGTACGCAGTACGAGTCTTGTAATCGTGTAAAAAATAGATTTTAGCGGAAATAGGTCTTTTTGAGCCCCCTGATCATTTTTTACCAAGGTACGAAAAAATGTCTGTGTGTGTGTGTGAGTGTGTGTATGTGTGTATCCAATTTTTCTGAGGACAATTCCGGAGAAACTACTAAAACGAAAGTTCATATTTAGAAGTCTAAGATTAATTCTAAGAACTTTTGGTAGAAATATTTTTTAATGCATTATTTTTCAGTTGTAAGAAATTAATCAAAACTTTTTCCCACACACATACACATTTATTTTAATGTGGCAAGTTGAACATTTAATTTAATTCTATTTAATTGTGTTGTTATTTTCTCTTGGATTTTTTTATTTTTACCAGTTTGGTTCAAGTAAAAGGTTATGATTTTTGATTAATTGTTCATAGGTTAAAAATAATGCATATTATAAAAGAATTATTCTCACATCATATTCTTTGAATTCAACTTTGCATTAACAGCAATTGTAAATTTCCAAAGCAAAATAAACAACATCGGCTGTAATAACCCTTTACTTCTCTTAATTCATCAATTATCAATTTATATCTAGTATCTAGTCTATGTCACACATCGAATGTTACTAGTTTATGTGATATTAGCAATTTTACTTAAATGTTATGTAAGTACTAACCTCAATCTTGCTCTGTGTACTGCACAGGCTATTTGATAATTTGCTATAAATATAATACATTATTCGATTTTCAAACTTCAAATCCATGGATTGCTCACATGGTTTCAAAAACATTCTTCTGTAAACTAAACATAACATATACTAAAGAATTCAAAGCTTTATTAAAAGCTTTGGTATTCAAAGATTCGTAAAAAAATCTGATGTGGCCAGGCACATGACTTTATCATACAATATATAAAATTAATAGTTTAGCTGCATGAGAATCTATTCTATTGAGATAAATCGTAGGTATTGTCAAAGCATCAGCATTTGACACTACCTACACTACGTCATCAGAATAATAGTTATTTATGTCACAAATGCCGAAAGTACGGAATAGCGCGACGAGCGGTGATGCGGCGCGTCACCGAAGGCGGAGTGTCGCCGTCGCATATGAGCGAGTCGGCTATCTAGTTTTTGGCAGGAGCGACATCAACGTCTATAGTGTTGCTTTTTAAGAAATACGTATTTAAAAAAAATAAATGATGTCTGTATAGTAAATGCTAGGTTGGTACCACTTAGACGAAACGTTCAGTTTAAAGGTGCGTTCCGATTGGTAGGTAATGGTAGCTAATGGCGGTGGTAGAATACGAAATTATAGTATTTCTTACATATCGTGATAATGACACATATTTGCATGTACATAAACATGAGTCACTATCAATTTTCTATTGGAAATACTATAACGGCGTCGGCTACCACTGCCATCGTCACTAATGAAAACGCACCTTAAAAAGGTAATTCAAATTGTGACAGATTTATATTTGTTCATGACACATCCCTACCAACATACTAAAATAAAACTACACTCATCGCTATACTTTATTTATAATTTTCTCAATGTATCGTTTTTAGAATTAGATATAAAGACGGGTTGATATTTCTTATCAACAAACAGTCAAATTGTGATCTTACTTTATTTGAAATTTGTATTTTATAATTTGCCGCACTACAGCGGCAACGTTCCATAGTGGTTTTCCAACCTCTGATGAGGTCAGCTGTTTTCGAATGTGACAACACAAAAAAATATTTGTCAAAATCCTGGCTACTATGTAATTTCATATCAATGCAGATGCGACCGATCTCGATCAAATAGAATTTGCTCTTGAAGCTAAACTATTAATTTTACCAAAAAATTTCATAGGCATAAATTATTCAGAATTTCCTCTACTTTAATTTATTAATTAACCTTTTTTTCAGAAATTACAGAAATGGCGGCTCATTTCCAAAATCCTTCAAAAAGGCTTAGAATAAACTAAAAAGCTAAACTATTAATTTTACCAAAAAATGTCATAGGCATAAATTATTCAGAATTTCCTCTACTTTAATTTATTATTTAACTATTTTCACGAAATTAGAGAAATGGCGGCTCATTTGCAAAATCCTTGAAAAAGGCTTAGAATAAACTACCAGTTCCTTTGGACCCTTTTTAACCAAAAGCTTTTCAGCTCTAAGTTAGGTCATGAAACTTCTAATTATGAACTTTCGTCCCGATACCTTTAGTAGTTTTTCCGGAATCATCGCCACAAAAATCGTTTACACACACACGCACGCACGCACACACACACACACACACACAGACATTTTTTTGTACCTTGGTCAAAAATGTTCAGGGGACCCAAAAAGACCTATTTCCGCTAAAATCTCAATTTTTTTTTTCGGCATGATTACAATACTTTACCATACTGCGTATGATAAAGTAAAAAACAGCCTTTCATCAACTGAAGAAAAGTCATCAATTCATAACAGAAACTAGTCAATATTAGTCGCTTATAGACAAGACAAAACAAACAATACAACAGTGGCGTCTTTACTCGAAAAAGACTACTTGCAGGGAACCGTAAGCGTTCCATTGTGCGAAGCTGCGAGCTCAACACAGCTTAGAACGTTCGCACCAATAAAATAACCAAGCCTTCGACCTTATGTTCAACCTGCGCCCTCCGGCACTGCTCGCCGGGCCCCTGAAAGCACTCGCAAAACTCGATTTATCTCTCGGTAACGTTGAAAGCGATCGCGGTAAGTCATTAAAGACATTATCGGCGGTTTAAAACGCTATACAGACACCTTAAACGCTGCCGCCTGCCGCATTGAGAGACGTGTTACTGTTTCCCTAACAATAAAGGACTCGGATCGCAACTTGCTATACTCGGGATATACCCATAATTCATCCGGACGCGAGCGATATTTATTCTAAAGGGGCGTCGCTAATCCCGGTCCCTAAGGTAAGCTATTGTCTCGAGCACTTCGACTGCCGGATAAAAGCGGGATTCGAGTATCGTATAAAGCGCGACCTGCCTATACATTTTGGATTAGAACGATTTGAGAGTGAGTCTCAAGAGATTAACGGTTTTAGAGAAGTTTTTAACTTAAATTTTGACGGGTAATTCGAAATCTAGGATCCGGATCGACTGAAACCTTTGACACGTTTATGGATCAGATACATAGGGTAATTAATTCTAAAAAGTGCAGCCCTCTATCTATTTTAGTTTGTTCAGGAGGATTTTTGAAACTTAGATTGTACGTTGTTTATCGGTGGTTGAATGTTATTATTTCGCTTCATGTGCGATTACGAGCAAAGTAGTTGGGATACAAATTATTATTATACACGTTTATAGATCAGATACATTGGGTAATTAATTCTAAAAAGTACAGCCCTCTATCTATTTTAGTTTGTTCAGGAGGATTTTTGAAACTTAGATTTTACGTTGTTTATCGGTGGTTGAATGTTATTATTTCGCTTCATGTGCGATTACGAGCAAAGTAGTTGGGATACAAATTATTATTATATACGTTTATGGATCAGATACATTGGGTAATTAATTCTAAAAAGTACAGCCCACTATCTATTTTAGTTTGTTCAGGAGGATTTTCGAAACTTAGATTTTACGTTGTTTATCGGTGGTTGAATGTTATTATTTCGCTTCATGTGCGATTACGAGCAAAGTAGTTGGGATACAAATTATTATTATATACGTTTATGGATCAGATACATTGGGTAATTAATTCTAAAAAGTACAGCCCACTATCTATTTTAGTTTGTTCAGGAGGATTTTTGAAACTTAGATTTTACGTTGTTTATCGGTGGTTGAATGTTATTATTTCGCTTCATGTGCGATTACGAGCAAAGTAGTTGGGATACAAATTATTATTATACACGTTTATAGATCAGATACATTGGGTAATTAATTCTAAAAAGTACAGCCGTCTATCTATTTTAGTTTGTTCAGGAGGATTTTTAAAACTTAGATTTTACGTTGTTTATCTGTGGTTGAATGTTATTATTTCGCTTCATGTGCGATTACGAGCAAAGTAGTTGGGATACAAATTATTATTATACACGTTTATGGATCAGATACATTGGGTAATTAATTCTAAAAAGTACAGCCCTCTATCTATTTTAGTTTGTTCAGGAGGATTTTTGAAACTTAAATTTTACGTTGTTTATCGGTGGTTGAATGTTATGATTTCGCTTCATGTGCGATTACGAGCAAAATAGTTGGGATACAAATTGTTATTATACACGTTTATAGATCAGATACATTGGGTAATTAATTCTAAAAAGTACAGCCCTCTATCTATTTTAGTTTCTTCAGGAGGATTTTTGAAACTTAGATTTTACGTTGTTTATCGGTGGTTGAATGTTATTAGTTCGCTTCATGTGCGATTACGAGCAAAGTAGTTGAGATACATATGATTATTATACACGTTTATAGATCAGATACATTGGGTAATTAATTCTAAAAAGTACAGCCCTCTATCTATTTTAGTTTGTTCAGGAGGATTTTTGAAACTTAGATTTTACGTTGTTTATCGGTGGTTGAATGTTATTATTTCGCTTCATGTGCGATTACGAGCAAAGTAGTTGGGATACAAATTATTATTATACACGTTTATGGGTCAGATACATTGGCTAATTAATTCTAAAAAGTACAGCCCTCTATCTATTTTAGTTTGTTCAGGAGGATTTTTGAAACTTAGATTTTACGTTGTTTATCGGTGGTTGAATGTTATTATTTCGCTTCATGTGCGATTACGAGCAAAGTAGTTGGGATACAAGTTATTATTATACACGCTTATGGATCAGATACATTGGGTAATTAATTGTAAAAAGTACAGCCCTCTATCTATTTTAGTTTGTTCAGGAGGATTTTTTAAACTTAGATTTTACGTTGTTTATCGGTGGTTGAATGTTATTATTTCGCTTCATGTGCGATTACGAGCAAAGTAGTTGGGATACAAATTATTATTATACACGTTTATGGGTCAGATACATTGGCTAATTAATTCTAAAAAGTACAGCCCTCTATCTATTTTAGTTTGTTCAGAAGGATTTTTGAAACTTATATTTTACGTTGTTTATCGGTGATTGAATGTTATTATTTCGCTTCATGTGCGACTACGAGCAAAGTAGTTGGGATACAAATTATTATTATACACGTTTATGGATCAGATACATTGGGTAATTAATTAATTAAGTACAGCCCTCTATCTATTTTAGTTTGTTCAGGAGGTGCCAGCAATTTCGTTATTAGAACAGCTAGAATAATGAATTATAGACTATAGGCTACCTACTAATTCATAGGTTTAAAGCTTATTACATAATCATTGTTTATCTAGCATTTTCCCTAGTAAAGATCGAGTTGAAGAATCTCATGATTACTGCAATTGACGCGGCGCTTTTCGGTCTTTCGGGCGAGCGGGGGAAGGGATCGACAGCGACGCTGCAACTAGTGGCGGATCGCACGTGCATTAGTTACTAGGAGAACAGTGTAATAGATAAACTGTAGAAACTCTTATACTAGTTTGAATATTTATATAACAAAATGGGTTTATCAAGCAAACTTAATTTAGTATTCACCACTAATCGGAAAATCTGCTAACTCCATATTATTAGATCTATCCGCTTCCATCAAAATCTTGTTTACAACCTTATTGTATAAAACTGAAGAACAACATAAACGCCAATCGACAGAAGAGATTTCTCTCGTACCGGGTCACATATTATAATCAAAATTATGCAAAAATTAAGAATTTAATTGTTAGTTAAAATTACTACCTCGACAAGTTATCGTTCGTTTTGTGTATTGATAAGCTGCCCCGGTTCTCTCAGCTGTGTCGGTTCTCTCCGACATGACAGCACCGCTAACGCCTCCCTTCTCCGCAGCACCCCAAAGACCGTAGAGCGCCGGGATTCACGCGGAGTTTCACCACGATCTTTTGTATGAAAAATGCAAGATAAACAATGATTATGTAATAAACTTCAAACCTATGAATTATTGGGTAGCCTATAGTCTATATTGCATTATTCTAGCTCTTCTAATAACGGAATTGCTGGCATTGCATAATATTGCTTTTTGTGGGTCAAGCACTAATCTAGTGATTTTACAAAAATGCACTTTGAAAGCTATCATTCCGCAGGTGATTTTACTTTTTAATTCGTTGAAATCTATATATTATTACCGGAGTAATTAATTGCTAAATTTAAGCGCATAAAATATACGTGGCAAAAACTGCGCCAATTCGTCTTAATTTGGAAAAATAGGGAAAACGCCAACATATACAGCTTTCTAATTTTTATAAGTTGTAGTATATTAAACAAGGACAGCACCAGAATTTTTTCAAATTTTTTCGCCCCTAGATTTGCGACAAAATGGACTTCAAAAGAGGGGACATAATATATGGCCACGATAGTACATACAGGGTGTAGGTTTAACATGAATGTAGGTCTTTTAATAGATAATGTGTTTGATAAATACAACTAACGATGAAACAGTTGTATAGCATCGCAACCAGAAAAACAATGCAGAAATGCAATGATGTTTTTGAAGGATTAAAAATAAATGTCATGATTATTTGAATTTAATTGATTCAAAGGCATTTTTTGAGAACATTTACCATAGTAATGTATATTTATTTTACACCATCAGAAAGTAGAGATGTTAACGAACAAAAGCCCCAGGGATTTTAAAAAAAAAGCAGATATTTTAACGTGAGAATTTTCGATTGAAAATTGGTGCTTTTTCGATATTAAGTCAAAATAAAAAGTTTTTCGCAAAATTACAATTTTATGCGATGTTGTCCGCCTTTTATGAAACAAATAAATTTTTGAGGTAGCCTCGCTTCGTATTAAATAGAGCTGGGAGTTTTTTTCTGTCAAATATTCGACATTTGGCAAGTGTTTCATATATGGCAATATTTTAGCGATCTTTACGCGGTTTTCTCTCAAACCGCGCACCCAGAGCAACCGTTTTAATCTTAAAAGTCGGATGACTAGATGGAACACAGTTCGCTTTTAACTGTTCTAAAGTAGTACACTAACACCAAACATATCTTTCTTAACACACCTATAGTAGGTTCGATTACCTTTATGAGTTATTAACGTCGTTTGCTGTCGTCCACGTGCCTGTGGCTACCGCATTAAATTCCAAGCGCGTGTTCGAATATTAGGCGTCCTGTGAGTGCGAGGGTGGCCCTCCCTTACATAGGCGGTACCAAAGGGGTGCGCCAGGGAGATATTTGAGATACGTGTCATCATCCTGAGTCCCGATCCTGCACCCTCTATTGCCAAACGAGTACGTACATGTTAGGAATATTTGCTCGCCATTCTATGCGAAAATTCAAACTGCTGCATTGTCTTTATTATGTACTGCGTTCTAGGATATCGAACGATATTGCCCGTGGGATATTTTGTGAGAATGTTCGTTGTTGTTGGAAACGAAAAGTTCAGAATTTCATGGGTGATTTAATGATGGTGGTTTGAAGATCGAGTACAGGGTTGAGGGTTTCTGATTTTGTTGGTATAAAAGAAGCTTAGTACCTACTGACTTGGTGTTTCTTCAATTTAAATCTTCCATTTTGAAATGGAGTTCTATGGCAAAAGCTGCTGACGTATAGACAACCAACTGTGCAACCGACACTACTTGCCCCACATGTCAAAATCTCGATAATGTATGCTAACGAATAGAATTTTGAGGAAATTATTTTTGCGGGGAAACTACCTCATTTTAGATTAATAAATCAACAATTTTAAGTCAACACTATAATATAGCAATTCTTTTGGATACTCTTGAAGTTAATGTGACTTCTGGTTTTTCCGGAAATGACGCCATCATTGAAATTTTAAATAGGACCCTATATTCTTTATGTGATATTTTCAATCAGGATGTATTTCTGAACACAAAAACATATCGATCGTCAATGTTTATCATCAAGACAACGTAAAAATAACTGTTTTGTGTAGTAATCTAGGTGTCTAGGAATTGGCGAAAATAATCAAAAATTGTCAAATAAACACTAACTAAATCGATTTTGATCGACATTGTCTTACTGGCGCCCTCTAGCGTGATTTACATATTTGTTTTTTCCAGTGAGTCATTTTTTTTCCGGGTAAATAAGTAACACGAAAATTATACTAAAATATAACAACATTTAAATGAAATTAATTTTCCCTTTCACTATTCAGTACCCGGAAGCCTCCCTGGTAAATTAGTAATATAAAATTTAGTATCAATAAATTATACTAAAGGGTAGACACTTTTCAATTAAAAAAAAAAAACACAATGTACACATATTAAGGTTTGCTATGAGACCCTTTCAAAGTTTTCAAGACAATGTTTTGGCCTAAACTCGGTTTCAGTGTAATTAATTCTTCCCAAAACGAAATATCATTTTCAATTCTCAAAATCTAATCGTGTAGGAGAAAAATATCCTGAACATCATATCAAAATGTTTACTCAAAATATTGAGTCTTTGATAAAATAAAAATTAATTACAAAATAATCAGTGATTCATAAATTTGTCATGAAATGTTGTGAACCTATGTTTGCATCATATCTCCAAAGGTATTAAGCTTAGCGGAACAAACTTTTCATCATAATATTGACGAAAGATGCGGATACATGATGAAGAAAGAATTACCTACATAAAAAAACATTACAAAAAACATTAAATCAGAATCAAATTTAAGAAAATTCTGTTATTTAATATATTGTGAATCTTTGTAAATTTTGGACATACGCGGTTTAATAATTTAAATTTGTTTCTTCCTTTCTTCGAAAAATTAATTTTGGACTTTATTGAGCGAAATGTAATGCCATGTATGACATGTAGTTGGTGGTAAATAAGCCTAAATGTAAGAGGATAAATAAATTGGCATTATTTTATTCGCTTTAATGCTTTTAAATGCTTTTATTCCTTTAAATTTTATATGCTTTTATATCCTTAAGAACAGAGACAGCATGCATCACCTTGTCTCATCCTAAGGTATCCATCTTCAACACTACTGTATGCCTCACAAATTGACACATTCAAATATGGAAATGGAAATTTCCCTGGGGTACTTGGGGAATTTCCCTGTAACCGGTACTTCGACGCGACCCGCGGTACGCCCATGCTCGCGCCAGTGGCGTTCGTGAAGATTGAAACTGCAGGCTAGAAGGGGAGGGACGCCTTCCTAATGAACTCCGAGAAAACTGCCTATTAAATTAATTTGGAGAATTTACAGGAGCGAGAAGGGAGAGGGGGAAGATATGAATATTAAATTAAAATTTCAATATGGCAGGTGGTAGGTGACTATGGGGATGGGTGAGGGGGTAAACGCCGGGGTTGTAGGGTGCGCCTAGAGCCTTTGAAAACTCAAGTGGCACTGATAATTGCAGGTATCTTATATAATGTAAGGTATTTTAGGGTTGGTAAAATTCGGTCTCGCAGATTGCTCCAGAAATTTCAGGTGTTTCAACAGGAAGGATGTTGAATGTTAATTTTCGCGCTGAGGACGTGTGGGAAATTATATTATTTTGCGGTTTGCTCGCGGCGATAACATTTACATTTTCGAAACTTGTCAGCGAAGGAGAAGTGCCTTAAATGAAGTAAAGAACTCAATGAAGACGAGTGAAGACTTATTAAATTCTAAACGTGCTCTCTTTATTATTGACAGTGCTGCTTAGTTTGATTACAGAATGTTGTTTAAAGTATTAATGAAAGACTATCTATTAACAAATGTATAAAGAGAACAGAAGTAACCAGTTAAAATCAAGTTTAATTCATAAGCACTCTGTATGTTCCAATTGATTTTGATTATCGAGTACATTCATAAAGAACAAAATAATAGTAAAAAGTGTCAATTATTTGCTTAAGACAAGAATTTCTTGTTGTTTTCTAAGTTATGGTTATTTTGCAGTCATCCTAATTACTACAACATACAAAAAAGGTACAAAAATGTACATGAACAGTACGAGACTATTACAAATCCTTGACTAAGTTAAAAGAGAAAAACTGTATGAATTGTTAGAAGATTTTCAGTCGACACCTTTCAGTTTGTTCTGGAAATCTACTCTGTAAAGAGGAATGCTCTAAAAAGGTCTGTAAAATAAAAATTCCGATCTGCAAAATGCTGTACATTTTTCAAAGTCCTTAATATTACACAGTGTGTATAAACAGAAACGTAACCATTCAATATATTCCTTTCTAAAGATTTGACAAGGAAAAAAACTAATAAAACTTTTAGGAAATTGCTTAAACTAAAAATTTAAAATGCTTTTTGGTGCCATTTAAAATTTCACGGTAGGGTGGCTGGGAGGTGAAGGGATGAAACCTAAAATTATCTGGGTACCATTTTTGAACTTCCCCCTCGATATCTAAATCGACGTGTTTCCACTGAAAGCAATAATCGCATCAGGTCAATTTTTTTAAATATTTAAAACATAAAAATAAGAATACCCTCTATTTATTAAGATAATATACATATTTTACTTGCTACCAATTTTGATTTTTATATTGTTAAATTGTTTATTAGTTATTTTGTAATTCTTAAGAATAATCTGTAGTTACTTTAAATAATTATGTAGGTACTTATATTAAATGTTGATTTTTGTTAATTGTTCCAAAATGTTATATCAGTATTATTAGTAGGTATATATTATTTTTGCTATCTACTGGTGGTGTGTTAGAATTTTTGGAAATCATGCAGCTTTGATTATTGTATTTTTGACTAATTAAGTAATTGTAAATCTGTATACCTAATTGCCTGATATCTACATACCAAGGTTTATTGATTTTTTTAGTTGAGTTACTTAATTGTGATAATTTATTGTAGTAAAAGAATTTTTTTTTATATTACAAGTCTTATTATGATAGGTTGCGTAATAGCTGAGATATAGGCTCGGATATTTGCACCAATTTAACAAAAATAGTCTTTATTATTTTTATTAAAACCGGGTTATCAAATTTTATAAACATTGAGGCGATAATGACGAAGTTACAACAATCCTCATTAGGTTTTCCTTGCAGCAATAATGCCACAAACTCGCTAAAATGAAATTCCAATACGGAAAATATTAGTGAGCTATTTTGTGAATTTAAAAATACATTGCGTAGTATGTATAGGTAAATACGTCTCAATATGGCACTCTTACCTCGGTGCCGGGTTGGGTCGAGGAGCAAAAAAACCGGTCCCGGCCGCCAGGCCGAAAACACGTACAAGGTTAGACGCGTAGTTTTCCCTAGCAACAACTGCACGCACTTGTTATCGTACTGCAGTTCCGTGAACATCTTAAATCGCTACTCCTTCATTATTCTTAATTTCGCGGTAATTATCGCTATTTTCAACGAACATGCGGTGTCGGTGATCGCCCTATCGGTGACGTGAACTATTGTGCGTGAAACCGGTCATAATGCACCGGGACATTATAACGGGTAGTGTTTGCAGCACCATCAAGGTATTTTTCAGTATTCTCTCTCTCAAAATATTGCTATTTGTGTTACTGGTCCCGTTTCGCCGGTATAAAAGGGGTCGCCGACTTCTTCCCGCACGGATATGCTATGGATTAACCCTTCCTGGGCATGGACCTAAGCCGGACTTACAACCTCCGCTTCCATGAGACGCCGAAGGGAAAGCGGTAAAAAGTAGTATTAGCCGTCGTGCTTGCGGATGGGTGAGCGGAACAGGGGAAAGAGTTACCATCTAGCCGTTATAGCCGATAACGAGCTAGTCGTTATCAAAGAGTGACCTGAGACCCCGCGGTACCTTATCCAACTCATCAAAGGTACATAATTATTCAATTACCGAATTTTGATAGAGGAATATGCGAGAATACCATGTGGTGCTGTACGTCAACGAGAAGGGGAAAGTCCTCGGAGAACGCGAAGGTAATTAAGTCATTTATATCTATATTGTGTTATAATTATAACAAAGAAACTGATAATAGTGACCAAGGCGTGTACGATATTATTTTTATTAACTAAAAACAAAGTAAACCCTATGTTTAGTTGTTATTTTCAGGATTAAAAATTAGTGTTGCTATTTTAAACATTATTTCAGAACTTTACATTAAATTCTGCTTATTTATAAAGCAAATTTTTGCTTCAAATAAACTTATACCAGCGAATAATGTTGACTAATTAAAAGAGTATTTACAAAAGGAGTTGCAAATCGTAATAAAAGCCCAAATACAATGTTTCTGAAAGTTTACAATAAATAATTTAAAAATCAAAACGTAATTGTTATACTAATGACAAGAGCACCATTTATTTGGGTTTATTTTAAATCTATTGTCAAATTTGTTATTAAAATGTCATGTTCTTCTTTTTTCAGGAAACAGCGCATCCGGTACCATGGGAATCGCCAAGAACGACAAGAACGACATCGGACAAAGTTCGCCTTGAAAATTCCTAATGGGTATGCCACTGAAATTTCTTATTTTTTTTGTGTAGTCTTTATAATTATTTAGGTAGTAATTATCATAAAATTTCAATAAGATTGCTTCTTCAAAAAATACGAGACAGTTTTGTCTAAAATTCCATTTATTTTCGAAGGCGTTCCTAATACTTAGAGAACGTATCGTCATAAATAATTGCATATAACTGCTTGTAACAATATAGTAGAGCTTTGCTGTCAGCAAATTCGTAAAGCTCATGAAATTATGCATCTAGTAATGATATTCTGTAGAATCTACCCCTATACCTGCATCTCCTAGCTATAATTTATCAACCCTTGTAATTTTTACAAATGTTTCTCGGAAGATTGTGCGTCTGTAAATGAAGATATTGTGTATACTGGGTGTTCCACAAGGTAGTACTAACCCGAACTTATGTTTTCTAAATGGATTTACCTATTTTGGCACAATTTGAATTTGAATTCTTCATGAACAGAGGCGCAATCTTCCGAGATCGCACTGTTGAGACACCCTGTAGACAATTAATCCTTGTAGCCACCCTTAAATCCTCCTTCTTTTTGTCTCCTCGGTTGGCAACCCCTAAATGCCGATACTGTACATAAACCACCCCAAACTCGGTCAGTATAAAATCGAATAAAATAGTCTGGTGCAAGCCAAAAGCGACGCAGCATATAGCCGTTTTTTCTTTATTTTGCGTCTCTACATCGTGTTCAGTGGCCTCTTTCTTTCTTTCTGGTTTCTGTACTTATACGCGAACGCTTTGGCACAAAAGGGGTAAACTATACCGCCGACAAGTGGTCACATTTGTCGTTGGCGATTCATACAGATGGCGTTATGTGAAGCCGGTGCCAAGAGCGAGTCAGCGGCAGGACTTCCCGCGTTGTATGCATTCTCACGGAATCCTGGCGAAGGATGTGACGTTAAGCGCGTTACGTTTGGTATAAAAAGGGTGCATTGTAAACCGTATGCGAATCGTGTGAGATTTATTTGGATACAGGCTGTCCGGAAGTCGTTGTAAAAAAGCTTTCTGGAGTTTTGTTGGTTTTGCTGATGAGCGTGGTTATTTTATTTTATAAACTTTTGAATTAAAACCATCATAACTCCTCTATCTTAATTAATAGCTAGCTAGAAACTTTATATTATTATTATTATTATTATCTTTCAAATAAACTTTGTATAATCAAAACTGCAAACAGTTCCAGTTTTGTAAAGATTTGTATTTCCATGGTTTATGACGTTGTCTTATGACACCCTGAGAGTTTATAAGGATCAGGATGATTTTGAAATTGAACTTATTATTTTATTTTATAAACTTTTTAATTAAAACCAACATAACTCCTCTATCTTAATTAATAGCTAGCTAAAAACTTTATATTACTATTATTATTATTATTATCTTTCGAATAAACTTAGTAAAATCAAAACTGAAAACAGTTCCAGTTTTGTAAAGATTTGTATTTCCATGGTTTATGACGTTGTCTTATGACACCCTGAGAGTTTATAAGGATCAGGATGATTTTGAAATTGAACCTATTATTTTATTTTATAAACTTTTGAATTGAAACCAACATAACTCCTCTATCTTAATTAATAGCTAGCTAAAAACTTTATATTACTATTATTATTATTATCTTTCGAATAAACTTAGTAAAATCAAAACTGCAAATCGTTCCAGTTTTGTAAAGATTTGTATTTCCATGGTTTATGACGTTGTCTTATGACACCCTGAGAGTTTATAAGGATCAGGATGATTATGAAATTGAAATTATTATTTTATTTTATAAACTTTTTAATTAAAACCAACATAACTCCTCTATCTTAATTAATAGCTAGCTAGAAACTTTATATTATTATTATTATTATTATTATTATCTTTCGAATAAACTTAGTAAAATCAAAACTGCAAACAGTTCCTGTTTTGTAAGGATTTGTATTTCCATGGTTTATGAAGTTGTCTTATGACACCCTGAGAGTTTATAAGGATCAGGATGATTATGAAATTGAAATTATTATTTTATTTTATAAACTTTTTAATTAAAACCAACATAACTCCTCTATCTTAATTAATAGCTAGCTAGAAACTTTATATTATTATTATTATTATTATTATTATCTTTCGAATAAACTTAGTAAAATCAAAACTGCAAACAGTTCCTGTTTTGTAAGGATTTGTATTTCCATGGTTTATAACGTTGTCTTATGACACCCTGAGAGTTTATAAGGATCAGGATGATTATGAAATTGAAATTATTATTTTATTTTATAAACTTTTTAATTAAAACTAACATAACTCCTCTATCTTAATTAATAGCTAGCTAGAAACTTTATATTATTATTATTATTATTATTATTATTATTATCTTTCGAATAAACTTAGTAAAATCAAAACTGCAAACAGTTCCAGTTTTGTAAAGATTTGTATTTCCATGGTTTATGAAGTTGTCTTATGACACCCTGAGAGTTTATAAGGATCAGGATGATTATGAAATTGAAATTATTATTTTATTTTATAAACTTTTTAATTAAAACCAACATAACTCTTCTATCTTAATTAATAGCTAGCTAGAAACTTTATATTATTATTATTATTATTATCTTTCGAATCAACTTAGTAAAATCAAAACTACAAACAGTTCCAGTTTTGTAAGGATTTGTATTTCCATGTTTTATAACGTTGTCTTATGACACCCTGGGAGTTTATAAGGATCAGGATGATTTTGAAATTGAAATTATTATTTTATTTTATAAACTTTTTAATTAAAACCAACATAACTCTTCTATCTTAATTAATAGCTAGCTAGAAACTTTATATTATTATTATTATTATTATTATTATTATCTTTCGAATAAACTTAGTAAAATCAAAACTACAAACAGTTCCAGTTTTGTAAGGATTTGTATTTCCATGGTTTATAACGTTGTCTTACGACACCCTGAGAGTTTATAAGGATCAGGATGATTTTGAAATTGAAATTATTATTTTATTTTATAAGCTTTTTAATTAAAACCAACTTAACTCGTCTATCTTAATTAATAGCTAGCTAGAAACTTTATATTATTATTATTATTATCTTTCGAATAAACTTAGTAAAATCAATATTGTAAACAGTTCCTGTTTTGTAAGGATTTGTATTTCCATGGTTTATAACGTTGTCTTATGACACCCTGAGAGTTTATAAGGATCAGGATGATTATGAAATTGAAATTATTATTTTATTTTATAAACTTTTTAATTAAAACCAACATAACTCCTCTATCTTAATTAATAGCTAGCTAGAAACTTTATATTACTATTATTATTATTATCTTTCGAATAAACTTAGTAAAATCAAAACTGCAAACAGTTCCAGTTTTGTAAAGATTTGTATTTTCCTGGTTTATGACGTTGTCTTATGACACCCTGAGAGATTATAAGGATCAGGATGATTTTGAAATTGAAATTATTATTTTATTTTATAAACTTTTTAATTAAAACCAACATAACTCCTCTATCTTAATTAATAGCTAGCTAGAAACTTTATATTATTATTATTATTATTATTACTATCTTTCAACTTAACTTTTGTGTTAATTTTCTGTTCTTTCTCTTAAGCTTTAATAGCTATCGACCGCCGGGATACTAATATCTCACCCTGTATATGCCCGAACATATTAAAAAATTTACATACCCATAATTGCAAAACAACCCGGAATACCCGTAAACTACTAGATATATAGTTAACTGGTGTTGCATTCTGACAGCATACCAGCCCGCTTTACTGGCTGTCAGTGACGCTATATCGGGTTGCATAATGGAGGGCGGTTTCTCTATTGACGTTTTTTAGCATAAAAAGGAAATCCTATACCGAGCAACGCCGTCACTGCTCGCTCGTAGCCGCTGTGGCCTGCGGGGTTTGCACAGGACGCTCCTTCCCTTCCGTGGAATCTCCCGCCGAATAAATATCCTAGGAATTCAGTATTCACGAGGATCGAATATATATAGAATATATATAGTGTGTAGGGAGACGGGAACAAAAGACGACGCGACAAAAAAGGTCAATAAATCGGAAATAGTCGAACAAATAGACACCCCCGTTCGTTTCCACCCCTCCCCGTCCGTTCCCACCCGCGCCGAACTTCACCCTTTTTCCCTAGCTGGCAACATTCTTGTCATATATTCACTGGGTTCCTTGCCGGAGTCGAGAAAATAAAATTGAGATGACTTATTTCTGGATTTTTGCAGGATATTTGATCAATTCGTGTCTCCTGTTTGTATTCATATCAAGGTATTCAAAGGAAAATTATATTCAGCTATCTTAATTTGGGGCGTTTACCTTAAACTAACATGTTTTACTCTACCTAACCATAAACGATAATTATTGTTGTTGAGAAACAATTATTATGATTGAAAATAATTTTTATAACATGTACTTCAGAGGCATTTTGTGAAAATTTTAAATTTCCCACTGCAGGACCTTCTGAATTTCTTTATTTATATCTATACATAATTCCTGTGAAATTTGGAGATTGATTCAATACATATAAACCCGTGTCTCAACGGATCCAAACTCGAGAATAAGTTTAATTTAATCAAATTAGAACAATCATTAAGAAAAATTATTTTGTTTTCCTATAATTCATTTACATGACCACAGTAATTAGGTTAATCAAAAAATAATTATGTCTCGCGTCAAAGTAGTTTATTTGTAAAAAAATACAAAAATCTAATTTCGGTGTCTATCCTGATCAACACTGAAGAAAATCGAACAAGTGAAAACTTTTTCATAGAAAATAAATATCAATATGATTTTCTTCATTGTTGGCCAGTATGTAAGTTTATTAGAGAAACATTTGTCAGTTAATTTACATTTGTTTAAAGAAATTCTATTTCTTTAAATAATAAATTTTTCTCAAAAATTACTGTGTTTTCTGTTTTTTGAGTTCAAAATGGCAATTATCTTACAGTGCCATTATTAATTAAAAAAATTCTTCATATTGTTTACACAATCAATTAATTCATTTCCATTTTCAACTTTTTTTCTACTTATGCTAGAAAAGTATTTTTTTTTGTGAAATTAACTAATTAATTTTATATTCGTGATATCTAACAAACCTATTATCTACTAAACCCACGTTTGATTAAACAAATTCTATTTGTTTATACAATTTCTGTTTGCAATTCACTTAAAAGATTTTTTTTTATATCGGTCTGGTTAACTGTTATTCTCAAGTGACAGCATTTATATTTTGGGTTGATTTCCAAATTTCCAAATATTATTCGTTCTCAATATCGTTTATTCGCAAAATTCATCAAAATTTATTAATCACTATTCTCTTTCCATTTCTTATTCTAATATCCTACCACTGTGTGTCGCAAGATAATGTTGAACTGTTACTGTCTGGAAACTGTTCGCTGTACTCTATTTTGAATCGAAAACGAATATTTTTTATTATTCAAACACTGGAAATAATCCCAAAATATAAATGATGTCACTTTAGAATAACAATTGGCTAGACCGATGTAAAAAAAATAATTTTAGGCAAATTGCAAAAAGAAATGTTTCCAGAAATGGGTTTGTTTGAAAGTTAATTTCACAAATAAACTGTCTTTTCTACCGTAATTTGAAAAAAGTTGAAAAAGAATTATAAATGATTGTTTAAAGAAATTGGTTAAAGAAATAGGAAGAAATTGTTTAATGAATAATGTCCGTCTGAGGTCTAAGGTCATAAACTGCGATTTTGAATACAGAAAACAGAATTCAGGTGGATTTTAGAGAAAAAGAATTATTGAAGCAAAATGAATTTGTTTAAACAACTGAAAAAAAACTACCTAACAAGAGTTTGAGCATACTTAAGTAAATATTAGATTATATTCTGGCTGGTGTTATTTTGTAAATAGTTCTTCTGATGAGCAAGCAATCAAAAAGCAAAGAATTTGCACCTTCTTTGCTTCTTTGCCATAACATATAAATTCACACAATATAGTCTAAAGATGTCAGTTTTGTTGACAGAATACGAAATTTTATAAAATGTTATTTGGCAAGGTTAACCTTTTACAGGGTGTTTCGTTTTCCGGGAGTATACAGGACGTCTCGTTGATCTCATGATATACAATATGGGTTAAACAGGGGGAAACGGTGTGGCTTTTTATAATGGTCAATTTTCTAGAAGAACATTTAGCCAAATAATAGCATAATTATTACTAGAAATTTCGAACTAGTTTATTCCAGAATGTTTGTTTTGCAGTGAATTAGAAGTTGAGGACACTTCTCTTTAGTTTTTCAGAAATTCTAAAGAACTTAAATAATCCAATTATTTAACTTTCTAAATCCTTCCTTACTATAACAAAATTATTTTATTGGTAGCTACAAAACAAAGCGTTGGAAGCGGATTGAGTAGTCAACTCATCTCTGCGTCGCCGGACTCCGAGCCATAATTATAATTTTGTTTCGCTAATTTTCTTTCGCTCGCATTCGCCGAATTCGCTCTAGTTTTAATATAAACTGACATCCAGTTGGGCTCTACGTAAATTAGCGGACAGAATTCGAAACTGAATTAAACCGACTATAGTTTCGTATATAGGTAAGTGAGCAGCGAGAACAATGTGCAAAATTTTAATTAAAACGTTTTGTCTCCTACATTGGCGCGCTCGAATCCACTTTGTTCGATTTAAGCACTCCTGAAACTATATACTACATATATATATATATGCCAGGCAAGGAAGGATAGAGAAGGAAGTAGAGCCGGAAATAGAGAGAAAGAGGGAGGATCAGCTATCTGAACAGTTAATCGAGTACATCGCAGCGAACTGCAGTTACCAAACACAGCAAAGTAAATTTTAAGATTGTAATCAGGAGCGTTTTGGTAGATGGGTGGCGAGATTTCAGCCCCTAACTAAGTACATACCGTCGAATCATGGATATCTTGCTTAAAATCTTCCAGAGCGTATGCAACGTATAGTACACGCCTTTATCTTCTTATTAAACTTGGTGAATTGTTAATCGTTTCTATTCAAATTATTATTATTTAGTATTATTTATTTTATTATTATTATTATTGAATCAAAGCTTTGACAATTTTCTTTGACAGTATAAAATAAGCCCTTAGTTTTCATCAGTCTGCTCTCTCTCCCTCATCTGCATATTAAAATTTCTTGCATCTGGAATTTGTAGTGTTTTTCTTGGCGCAGCTTTCTATTTTTAATTTTGTTTCTTTTTCAATTATCTTATACGGCTAAGTAAAAAGCGTACGTCGATTTTTTACTATAAAGATACACATTTTGATGTAATGGCAAACCCATATTTGAAAGTTATTTAAATATAACATTTAATTGTCTTAATGGTACGGGAAGAAAACTTCTGGCTTAAAGATGATAATTGAAATTGCAAATATTGATAAATTAGAGTAGCATGGAGGTTGTAAATGGAATATACAATGTACCCTGGAAATTTATTTGCCCTGAATACGAATGCGAACTCAAAATTACGTTACATTAGTAAATGTATGCCATTTGAATTCAATCTCCCAGAAACCTCAAAACCTGTATAAAATACACAATGTAACACTAATTTTCAACTATCTTTTTCTAGAAAATTGTACGGCCATCATACTATTATATGCTGTTATTAAGCCAATGGTGTCATTTAAAAAATATGTCGATTCCGTCTTAATTCAAAAACCATGTAGGTCGGCAATTTTGTTTACGATTGCAATTCAAAACCGAGTTTTTTTTTCAAATAACAGACCGATTTAGAGATTTTGTCATGTTTCAATAGGTTTTATACTATTGGTAATGCCACTATACGCAATTTTTTATTGCTTAAAAAGTTGTAGAACATTTTGCGTGATAAATTGCGTAGTGTAAAATAATTTGAATAACATTGAATATGTAAAATTCAACAAAGATATGTCTCTGTCTGCATATCGTCTGGTTAAAAGTAAAAGTAACTAACTAACATTTCAAATAATTACAAAAACCTGACTACAATAGAATACCAATAGATATAATTACATTTTCCACAGAATTAATTGATTTTAAGAATTTATTGAACTTATTTTATTAACACTTATTGATCGTATTTTCGTTTAGATACTAATTTATCAGCATTTGGCCACAATTAATTCGTGCTTCAATGAAATATAACAAATTGTTAGTTAGTTGCTTTTACCATTTTACCTTTTCAACCGACGATATAATATTTACAAAAATGTAAAACTATTTCCTTCATGTTTGATTTTGCTGGAGATGCTTGACTGCCTACCGGAGACCCGAGATGAGCCTCAAATGCTGCAGACTCCGGCGCAATGCCGGAGACCTGGCAACCCTGGTTAGGTGATTCCCCAGAAAATTCGACTTATTGAAGGTTGTGCCAAGTATCACTTAGGTTATGTTTACGTTTCTAGTTCTTTGAAACATAGGGAATATAATTTTATAGGACACCAACCCCTGCGTGCCTAACTTCACTTGGGCTTGATAACCAGTCATTTTTGTTTTGTAATTTTGGGGGAGAATATTAACGCAAATTTCTTTCTTTTCAGGAAGTGGGAAGCATCATAGGAAAGAAAGGTGAAATCGTCAAAAGGTTCCGCGAGGAGTCAGGCGCCAAAATAAACATCTCAGATGGCTCATGCCCCGAATGTATCGTAACAGTAACAGGATCAACAAGTGCCATTTTCAAAGCATTTACTTTGATTTGTAAAAAATTCAAAGAGGTAAGTTTTAAAACCTAATTTGTCCCATAAAAGTTGCCATCCCATCATTATTCAACACACCCTAACAGCGAAAATAGAAACTACATAACCAATTTTTTGACATCATGCAAGAATTAATTCGAAAAACTAACTCACCGATAGCTTGTAGATCCACAATCCTTCCAAATATAGGTAGCACACATCACAATTCACATGTTAGTCGCAAGTAGCACGTCTTAATTCAAAAACCATTGAAGGTCGGAAATTTAGTTTACGATAAATATGTGTACATATTTTGCAATTCAAAACCGAGATTTTTCAAATAACAGACCGATTTAGAGATTTTGTCTTGTTTCAAAACTTTGTGTTCTCACTGTATAATAGCGGTTTTACACTATTGTTAATGGCAGTATACGCAATTTTTTATAGTTTAAAAAGTTGTAGAACATTTTGCGTGATAAATTGCGTAGTGTAAAATAATTTCAATAATATTGAATATGTAATATTCAACAAAGATATGTCTCTGTCTGCATATCGTCTGGCTAAAAGTAAAAATACCTATGTAACTAACATTATAATAATTACAAAACCCTGACTACAATAGAATACCAATAAATATATTGACATTTTCCAGAGAATTAATGGATTTTAAGAATTTATTGAACTTATTTTAATTAATTTTAAACTCTTATTGATCGTATTTTCGTTTAGATACGAATTGATCAGCATTTGGCCACAAATAATTTGTGCTTCAATAAAATTTGACAAAGTGTTAGTTAGTGATTTTTACCATTTTACCTTTAAGCCGACGCGATGATATATTATTGATAATAATGTAAAACTATTACCTTGTTGTTTGACTTTCCCGGAGATGCTTGAATGTCTGCCGGAGACCCGAGATGAGCCTCAAATGCTGCAGAATCCGGCGCAATGCCGGAGACCTGGCAGCCCTGTGTAGCGATGTAAAAAGAAGTAGAATTGCAGTTACCTTATAAGAAAAAAAATCATCTTTTAGCATAACACTCAATTATCAAGATCAGTCAAACTTTTAGGTTATATTCTGACCGTTAGAACATTGGTAGAATAAGAAACGATTGTGGGTTGATAAGTGTAATGTCAAATCAATAAACCGGATGTCCTAAAATAAAGCTCAATATTGTAGATTTCTTATTTTATCCAACTAATCAGAAATATGTCGGAATTTAGGACAGTGTCTGAATTTTGGGCGTTTACCTTATGCAAAGAAATTGAAAAGTTTGGGTTGGCTTTGCTTACTGAGCCGCAACCTCTGGTAGCAACTATTTAATTGTTTTTCAAAGTTTTATTTCATTTCTTTTGTAATGCAAGTAAAATATGATTTAATAATTTATATATAAAGGCTAGCTTATTTAAATATCATACATATAAATATCATATAGAAAATTTATCTATTTTCAGTCTTCATTTTGTTATTGAATAATAAGTAGTTAAAGTTCTTGCGCTGAAATAGTCATCGGTTTTAAACAGCAAACAAATTTATAGGAATGTCATATTTTCTAAATGTTGAATTAATTAGTACCCCATTATAGAAATCTTAAACCAAAGCGAATATATTACAAAATATTACCTTCATATTTTTTTAACATAAATAATCGAGGTTATTTTTTATTTTTAATAGAAATTCTATTTCTTTGTTGTAATTTTATTTATATTTGTATATTATTTATATATTTTTTTTTTCGACAAAACGGTGTCATTCTATTCTTTGAATTTTTGGTTGATATCATTTGTTTAGAAAATGAACCATTTTTAAGTTACAAGCATTTAATCAAAACTCCTGAATATTTTCCCACATACATACACATTTATTTTAATTTATCTAAGAATTAAAAACTCGAAAATGTACAGGGTGTTTTATTTGAAAAAGGAAAAGATCACCAAAACTCCAGAATAAGCTGAACAACCTGTATATTAAAAATATAGTAAAACGATAGCTTGTTTAAAGCCAAAAAACATTTGGTGGAAAAACTTTCTGAAATTGTTTACGTTTGGAGAATTATTTAGGTGGTATTTAGGTTAATTAATTAATTATGTAGGTTAATTTTGGATAACGCTGTATAATTTATGAAGACAACCCAAATTTTTCTATACGTTACGTTTTTCGCATTGAATTATAATTTATCTTAAAAACGAGTAAACAAAATTGAGTAACGTTTGCAATTTTTCCTGTCGTTCGATGTCGAATTTGCAATTTGTAATTGGTTATCAATTAGGAGGGGTGAATTTTGTTCTGCGACAATCGAGTTTTATGTCCGGCGTACCCCTTGGGACCCTTGATTCCGATTAGGGTGGGGACGTGCTAGATTCCCATCCGTGTCCTGTTTACAAAAATTGCTTTTCCTGACATATCCCTTGGTGCCCCGGCGAACCCCCACGTGGACACCGGTAGCGATTTGATAGCAGAAATTACATTTCATTATTTACGGAATATTGCCCCCGGCGGTTGGTCTGTATTGACTGCTAGGGAATTAACCCCGAAACAATCGAAGCACGGATTAACTTACTTCGGTGTACTTACGTTGATGGTAATATGTGGCATTGTGTACCTTTCGTATAGCAAATGTGTGTACCAATACAATCAAAAGTTAAAGTAATCGAAAAAAGGCTGGTGTTGTGGTGAAAAAACATATAATAAATATTAATAAGAAATAATAAGAAATAAAACATAATTTGACCAATTCTATATCAAAATTGTTAACGCCATCAACCGTGAAAGGTGCAAAATGCAAAGGTCAGTCCGAGCTGATAGTTGTAATTTTGTAGGTCCTTTAGAGCAACTGAGTGGTTAAAATATTTATCAACTGAGTTCATAACCAAGTTAGTCCTGGTATACAGGGCACGTTTTTCTTGCGCACTACGTAGCACTGTCTCTGCTTTTAGAACTAACACCTACAACTAGCACTTACTCTGCTTTTCCACTAACTCACATTCACACTAACTCAAAAGGCTTCTTTCACTTGAGTCTTCGGATTAATTCGGTGTTGTCGAGGAGCTGGATGGCCTCAACGTTTACGTGATGGCGAAGCCATTCCTCGTGACTTCTTGCTACTTTTTGGATTTCTTTGCAGACAGACTCCATTTTGAGGTCCTTGTGGAGATCATCATTCCTAATGTACCAAGGCGCATTGACAATGCATCTCAATACTTTATTTTGAAAGGTCTGGACAATTTTAATGTTACTTTTATTGGTGCAACCCCAGAGTTGAGCACCATACGTCCACATGGGTTTTAGAATTGCTAGTACAAGAGAAGCTTATTATGTATACAGCCAGTACGTCTCTCTGTAATGGATTCCTAGTTCCTTTCTTCTCTTTTTTACATGGGCTTTCCAGCGGAGCCTGGCGTCTAATGTCATGCCGAGATATTTGGCTGTGTTTTCGTACGGTACTATCTGGTTATTAATAGTAACCGGGATGTGTTGTATCTTCTTGTTGGTGAAGTCAACATGTACTGACTTGAGATCATTCAGATTGATTTTTTTTCTTTGTCCAGACCTGAAAATGACCAGGAGCTGTTTGGAGTTTTCTCGTCGTTTCTTCATTGCTGTTGCCAATAGCTAGAATAGCCGTCTCGTCTGCAAAAGTTGCAGTAGGTAATGAACAGGCCCTAAAACACTACCTTGCGGAAGCCTTTTGCTCTCAATTATTGGCTTCAATCTATTCAGTAGTAATTTTTCAAAGATTTTCGACATGATGGGCAGCAGAGAGATAGGTCTATAAGACGTTGTTTCATGTGGAGGAAATAGAACGGAAATAGAGCAAGTTTAATGAAACTTTGAGTGTTTCGTAAAACTGGTTATGTTCTGCTTTCTTTTTCTAGTTAAATTATGCAAATTTGTATTAATTTCGTTCAAGCAATTATAAAAACATTCTAAACGTTTAGAATTCAAAGTCAAAAGAATCCAATCTCTAAAATTTCACTCCCTCTCATCCCCATCGCAAAATTATCAGGACGCAAAGTTATGAAAAGCGTTCTCTGGCCCAGTTTCCAAATAAAAGAGGCATCGACAATGGACGTTAACGCGCGCGCGAAGGTTAACAATACATCAAAAAAAGCCGCCCTCCGTCAAAAGGGTCGTCCCTGTGATTCCCCCGATGAGCGCGCGTCGGAAACTCCCTTATCCTCCTGTTTATTAGTAACAGGGTGTGCATTATGAAAGTTACTTCGCTAGATTGGATTATGTTATCACTTGTCAGTCGCGGGGGCCGATGACACGCCGATATTGAATATGATAGATTATGGATTTTTTTTTTCTTCGCCCCGGAAACTTTTCACTCGAAGTTTTGCTTTTGGCAGGACGAGCGAGCCGAGCGAGTTGCACGTATATTATACACACCTCGAGGAGCCGGGCTAAAAGTTTTTTTATTAAATCGCGAATATTACGATGCCTGACAAATTTATATGCGAAAGATCGTCCGAGGCGCTCTCTCTGCCGGCTTATTTATGTACCCGCATTTGCATATATCCGGCGCGCGGTGTCGTCGACACTTTTAATAAAATTCATGTCTCGAGTATCGAATGGATTCTTAGTTTTCGTTCGGACTGCAAAATTGAAATTTTTAGTTGACGTTTTTCGTCTGAAAATTAAAAACGTTTTTGTTCTATTATTTCAGAATCACGTAATCATGGAACACACAACAGATGATCCAAGCCAAGGGGACACACAACAGATGATCCAAGCCAAGGGGACAGTAAACAGTTTGCTACTTATAATCAGGTTAGTTTAGTTAATTTATTTGGTTTTTGTTAGTAGTAGGAGCACCCAATAACAGTTATAATGGGGTATAGACAGATGGAAAAGATTTGTTGTTTTTAAGAAATATGTTCTTTTGAATATATTTTTTGTATCAAAACATATTCCTTTGTCTCCAAGAATATTTACTCATTGCATGGTCTAGTTTATTTGTTTTTATTGAAAAAACCTTTCTTTACGCCAAAGATATCTAATTATGATCAAACAACTAACTATATTTGTACTCAAGAAGAGATTTATTTCCTTTAAAGTAATATTTTTGCTTTTAATATACAAATTGTACATTTTAACTGAAAACATAAGTTGTTTGACACAAATAAACGTTCTTTATACCCAACAAATATTTCAAACAAATGCAATTTTGTCCGCAAAGAAATATTTCTTTGCCTCTATTGAAACGCTGTTTGAGTCAATGCATATTTATTTGAATTGAACAAAATTTTTTATCTATGTAGTAATACTGGTCAAGAAAATCAAATCTTTTCTAATGGTGGATCATCAAGACTATAATATATAATATTAATAATAAATGTAAGAACTAAAATTAGGTTAACTTTGATACTTTAGAGATACAATGAACCACATTTATGTCGTTTTGGTTTCTATTTCGTTTGTGTTCAAAACTATTAGATTAATTTATGCTGGATGTTACTATAAATAATAGCAGTTGGCATGTTGATGCAAATACTTCATTCCAAACTTTGTTATTAACTGCTTGTATTAGGAGTATAGATTCTGTTTTAAAGATAAACGGACACGTGTTTTGCCATTTTAATAAAATTCTGTAGGGGATGTAAATAATGAGGGTGATTGTTTATTGGTAAAACTGTTCATAGTTCAAACACGCAGTCACTTCAGACCTGAAATCGTATATCTAGATTCTCCGTTTCATATAAAGGAACCTCTGTGAAACAATTTTTCCAAAATACAGTTATGGGAGGTGTATATTTTTTTCTATGAACGAATTTTTTTAGACAAAATTGCACGAAAATTGGTATTTAGATTCTCTTGTAAAAATAAAGAAAATCATCTAAAAACTTATATCTGAATAATTAAAGTAGTAATTTTGCCTAAGTAGCATTTGAACGCAAAAATTTGATTTAAAAATATACTTACTTATGCATATGGGGTCCAGGGTTGTTATGTTTTAAACACTTTGTTTTAAAACAGTGTTTTAAACATGTTTTAACACAAATATTTTGTTTTCAACTATTTTGGTTTAAACGTGTTTTAAACTACCGAATATTTAATTATTTAATCAAAGCTTTATGCTGGTCTTTAAGATTTATATGCATAGCTCAATTAAAACAAATAATTTAAATTTTGTATTTATTAGCAAGTAAAGTAAGGAATGAAAACAGGCTGATCAAAATGCTTACAAATAAATTAATTGCAAGATTTAAAACAAGTTTTATTCTTTGTTTAAGACATGTCTTTTTTATGAAGTATTTAAAAACATTGTTTCGTTAAAAAACATTATTTATAAAAAGGACATATTTGTTGTGTTGCGACCTACTAAAATCGTATAAAACTTATTTTTTTGTAATGCATTATCTATATTTCCGTATATTTTTAAATTCTTTACATTTTAGTACAAATGGTATTAGGATAGTCATTCCATAATCCTTGCAGCTATTGCCTTATTTGTCGAAAAACATCACTCTAAGAAAAAAATTATTTCGCGACAACCTACTAGAAATTTGCTCGAAGTGGTTTATGACGAAATTCTATATAGAATGGAAGGATTTATCAATTTCAAACACAGGACAACTGATATGCATGCAGCGTGTTCATAATTTTGTATTACATTAAACAAGTTCCGTTCCAAGATCTTTGGAATGCGGATATTTGTCACAGATTAAAAGTTTCGCATATATTTCACATACTATTGTGCAAAGATCTACTGTTGTGGACAAAAAATGCATTTTACGTTGATTGTAGTATTGAAACAAAACTTTCAACTAACAATGTAGAATCGTAATATAATCAATAGGAAATTTATTTATTCATGTAATAATATAAAGATCCAATATATTAGCGTCTTTTTGGCAGGCCTGAAATTACCAGTTAGATGTATTTTTTAATGAAACTAGGTATTTAGACTTCAATCTTCAACATATTTAATAATATTTCGAAAATTCATTCTGTATGACAATGCCTATACTTAATCTTTCCAAACAAATGATGTTTCTTTGGATTACCAGATTGATTTTGGCTCAGCTATTTACCACATATTACAAAACATATTCTAATCATAATCTTCCCTTAATTAATTAAATTACATAATATGCGATAAGTAAATTTCGTTTGACAAAGTGGGATTAGAGACACACGGCCATTACTCGGATCGAATCGCGTACGCGCGTATATTGGCACCAATTTATGACGATTATAATCGTACGATCGCGAGCAATCAACATTATAGCGGACGTGCCCCATTATCGATTATATGACTTATCGTCCGAACATTACCGCTGCCATATACAACGGATCAACTGTAATTGCCAGTTATCAGTTATTTACTGGCAGGCGACAAAGTGGTCGGCCGACAAAGAAGAGACCGGTCAATAAGACAAATTGCCGATGGTAATGAATTACATTATAGGGTTGGTCGCGGTCACAAGTTAACCCATTAGCGAATATGGTAATGAATTATACTGTGGATAGTCAACGATGGAGTTGTTATTGTCTGAACAGTATGAATAAGTCTATTTTTAAGGAATAATAATATTTTTAAGTCAAATTATGGTAAACACTTCAAATTCAGACAGGAATTTTACTTTAGATTTGTAACTGTAGAATTTATATTTATGCCACACAGAAAAATTTTTAGGGCAATATTGCCGGTTATGTAATACCGGCATTTATTCTATAATATTTAAATACATGCACAAACAATATAAAATAAATACAACTCTTGATATATTCCATATATTATAAACGTCAGCTCTGTGCGTATAAAACTTAGAAATATCAAAAAACTTTTACAAATTTAGCATCGTAAATTTGTAGACACATAGATTATTTTGCAGATCGTTCATTAATTTTAAATGCTAATCCCGAAACTCGGTTTGAATTGCCAAGAATTTCCATGGGACTTCCAAATTCTTGTTCGTGGTTCTGTTATCTTATTGACTCATTTTGCCAATATTTTTTAATTCGGTAATCTGTCGCTGGATATCCAAATTACTTTGGCGAGGCATAATCGCCGTGTCATTATATGTGTTGTGTCCGTAAACACTGTTCTCCTAGTAACTAATGCACGTGCAATCCGCCACTACTTGCAGCATCGCTGTCGATCCCTTCCCCCGCTCGCCCGAAAAACTGAAGAGCGCCGCGTCAATTGCAGCAATCATGAGATGCTTCAACTCGATCTTTTGTAGGGAAAATGCAAGATAAACAATGATTATGTAATAACCTTTAAACCTATGAATTAGTGGGTAGCCTATAGTCTATATTTCATTATTCTAGCTCTTCTAATAAGGGAATTGCTGGCATTGCATAATATAGCTTTTTGTGGGTCAAACACTAATCCAATGATTAGTCACCACATTCCGCAGGTGATTTTACTTTTTAATTCGTTGAAAAGAAAAACAGCGCCAATTCGTCTTAATTTGGAAAAATCGGGAAAACGCCAACATATACCGCTTTCTAATTTTTATGGCTTGTAGCATATTAATCAACGACAGCATCAAAATATTTTAAAATTTTTTCGCCCCTAGATTTGCGAGTAAATGTACTTCAAACGAGAGGACATAATATATGGCCGCGGTAGTACTTATTATGCTGTACATACTTACATTATTATACTCAGTACATTTTGTTTTTGTTCTTGTGGTTTTACAGTGCTGTTGGACTGGATATATTTTAATAAAATAATGTGACTTCACAGTATTTGAATAAAAATTCTCTTATATGTAATAAAATAAATCATTTATTTATCAGTAGCATTACACAAAATACAAGTACATAATATGATAGTATCCTTAAAAAAAGAACACATATTCCTTTGAATTGTTCAGATCTCGGAAAGGGAACACAATCTCTGCAAAAATATAGTACCATATAAATATTTGCATTAAAAACATTGGACATAATAAATAACATAAAATAAAGAAAGTTTACCCAAAATTACACAAATTAATCCTGTAAATTATTAATAAAATTAATAATTCTGTGTGTGGAGTTCGGTATTGTGCATTTCTTTCAGCTATCTGGATATATTTTTGCAAAATAAGCTTGGACAAATATAAACATGTACTTAATTTAGTCACCCCTAAATTTGTAAATAATAGTGGTTAAAAGAGTAGTACACCGTATTATTATGAAAATATAAAGCATTTTTAGTCAGCCTATATAGATATTGTTAGAATTTTCTCAATTACTGTTATCCTGTAGCGATGTAAAATGAAGTCGAATTACAGTTACCTTATAAGGAAAAAATCAACTTTTAGCATCAATTATAAAGATCAATCTAAATTCTAGGTTATATTCTGACCGTTACAACATTAGTAGAATAAGAAACGATTGTGGGTTGATAAGTGTAATGTCAAATTAACAAACCGGATGTCCTCAAATAAAATTCAATATTGTAAATTTCTTATTTTATCCAACTAAACAGAAATACGTCGGAATATAGGACAGTGTCTGAATTTGGGACATTTACCTTACTATATGAAACTATAGAAACCACGTAAATGGACAAACCAATTAACTATTCAAACAGATCGCCTGGTAATTCGCCACACATTTGAAGAGTTCTAAATTCTACACAGAGAAAAATGTGTAAGGCAATTTACTGTATCAAATAATCAGAAAATTTATTACTTCATTTCCTTCAAAAGTTAAAAGCCATTTCAAGTATTACTAAAGGAAGGAAAATGATAATTCAAATAAAAAATAGAAGCGTAATTTGCTATCTTAATTAAACAGCACAACATAGATATTTGCATTTTCTCCCAAAATTTGTTAATGTCAAACTTTTATCAGTATTTACTTCTAGTTAATTTAATTGATTTTTTTAAAAATTAAATGCCTTCATGAAATTTTGAATTTCACTTCAGTTTTCAGTCGCCTTTTTTCGGAAACAAAGCTATTTTTTATTATAGCTTTATCTTGATTAGCCATATAAATTTTCGCCTAGAATTGCAAATCACTCTGTGTATTTATTGATTTCCTATGAATGGCACCGCCACAATCGCTGTCACAGAACCTCTGAACTTGTCTGGCAATATATCTCATATATATGTAAACTTATCTGTGATGTAAGATCATATTGAAATCTACAACCCACAATTTTATTCTGATCTCCTAAACTCCATTACGAGCAGCAAATTCAAATTGTAGGTTAATTTTGTCACATATTTGGATAGGGAAAATTACAGAAAACCAATAATTCTATCAGAATTTTCTAGAGATTATAAAAATTTTACTTATTTAAATTTGATTACCTTATTAATATTTTTTATTCAATTAACATTCTTCGAAGGAATGACTTAGGAATATCTTGAACTGAACGTAATGCTATTATAAAAAGAGTATACATATTTAATGGTGGTTACATCAATCAATACTAACACCAAGAAACCATTAAAACAAATTGCAGGTATCCACATAGATATCTCTAAGCGCGAACGAACGCCTTCAACCCTTAAGTGAACCCCCATAAAGTTGCAGCGGCGTTTAGAGAAAATCGCTATCTGATTTTTTTATTACGACTTGTGCGGTGCCGCTAAGCTCGGGCAAGAAATTTTTATACGAGAATCGTGGAACTGGGGGAGGCGGGAGGGTGGTGCGAGAGGGGGTTAGATGAGCCTCTCCGAGGGTGGGAAGAGAAAGCGACACCGACAATGCGATTTATCATGCCCGGTCTAGTTTCCCGCTCGACTTGGGCAATATTTCGGGCCCAGTTTTCTCTTTTACCGTCAAAGAAAAAGCGAGCGACAATACAGTCTGAGATACATGAAATAAATTGGACGAAAGTCAGTCACTAAACAAATGAGGCAGTTTGCTGGTTTGTTTTCGATAAAATTGCAATTAGAAATTAAACATTTAAAAACTAAAAATCCAATGAAATTTCGCGCTCTTAAAAGGAATGAGGTAAACAATTATTACGCCGTTACTCGAATTAATGGCGCACTTAATAATTTACGCCTCCGTTTTTCGTTTGTCTTGGCCGCAATTCATCTGTTTATTTATTTATGAAGCCACGATTGTCGCGTCCTGAAAATTACGGGGACCTGGTTTGTCGACGACTACCACCTAAAACAGGCAATTTTGGTATTCTATTGTGAGACGTTTAACTATAAATTTTCAAGATGTTCCATTGCTTGACCTTTCAGGAGGATATTTTAATAATTTGTAACGATTCTCGGCACAATTCTATTTAGTTTGAGAAGGTCACCGAAAAGAATTACCTTGATAAGTGGTTAATCTTAAAAAATTTAATTCGGTAGGACTTTGTTTCTGTTGCTAACGAAGCGGACACACACTCGTGCAGGAATTATGTACTCCTGAATGATTCCTACATAAATAAAAAAAAAACAATCCTAAATCTACAAATTCTTACTTCAGTATAATACGAAATAAAACCAACGTATGTTACGTATGTGGATCTCTAATTGTTCCAGCAGGTCCATTTTGAGACTTTTTATTAATTTTACCGTTCTCATAATCAATTATGTGACCGGTGTTCAAAGATTTATGCTGATAAATATTTGACTACGTTTTACTGACGTGTTCTTTTAGTTTTTTGATATTTATTGATTGTCAATTACACCAATTAATGAATAGACTATGGTGGCCTAGAGGTTTCTCTGCAAATCTGTGTTTTGCTTGGTCTTGCAGTATTTGATTATTATTCTTATAAACTGGTATTATATGATATTTAGTGATAGTCTTTTTACTAAAATTTGAAATTTGAGCGGACATTTTTTCTATACTAAATTGAAGTAGAGGACATACTGAATAACTTATGTCTATAATATTTTTTTGTAATATTAATAATTTAGCTGCATGAGTTGTAAGCAGTAATTCGCTGAATTGTTCCGTTAGGTGTACGTATTTCAACTAGAATTACCATATTTACAAATTTCCAGTAGAAAATCTCACTCCGGTGCAATAACTTGTCATTTCGGCGTGTTTGTTTGAGTTTCAAACGCCATTTGCAGCCATTGTACCTGGCGGGCCGGTGGAATATCTCATCTAAACGACAGCAAAGAACGCAGCGCGAAAAATGGCGTTGACAAACAAACAAACCAACCGGGCAAAACTGTATTTTACCAGCTTGCCGGGGCTAGTAGCGCTGCGCGTTCGCTATTTGAAAATCGGATTTGAAATTGACAAAAATTGCCGGCGAACCTGTGAAATAGGTGCGAATAAATCAAAAAAAGCGAGGCGCGAGGACAAAAAGTCTGTATCGCGTACGTCAAAAACTACTAATTTGTTAATGAAATATTTATCAATAAATTTTAACGCGAATTAAAATCGGCCGAATAAATCACGATTCGTTCGCGTACGCTTTTTGTTTTGTGCGGTCGGGGATTTGTTTCTGTTCTGGTTTTGTTTTGAATTTATTTGTTCGCGCGTGGAAGGGGAAGGGGTTGCGTTACCGACCGGAAGTAAACCGAAGACGGGAAAGGGCGTATAATGAAATGATGCATTGATCTCGGTAGTGATATAAATTCGGTAAACGTGTTAGGGGGTCCGAAATAAAAATATACTGGTGTCGGTTTTCTAACCCTAACTTGACGGCTGAGTCAGGGAAGAACCCGAAAAACTTTCGGTTTTCCACCATATGTGGTTCCTCGGGAAAATTCTTTATGAAGGATATTTAGATTCACAGTCTTTGATACTTTGTTGACACTTTTCAAGTAAAATGATTTATGTATAATATCTTGATAACCCTGTATTTCGTATAAGAATAAATCTAGTTAAATAGGTTCTAAAGTACTGTAGAATAACATACAGCTTTTTAAATTGCAAATATCACCGATAATGGTCATGAATATTCATTCGCTTATCATTAACTTCAGACATTTGTAACATCGGCGACATTTCAGACGAAGAAATAATTTACATTGTCGCTTAAAATTCAACGAGAATTTTGTCCCGTATTCAGCTATCAAAGCACAGCGCCTGATTGCTAATTGCATATTCTACAACACCTGGTAAACAAGCTACAAACAATGCAGTTACGACGGCGACATTGCGACTCGGAATGCAAGTTTTAGGGACAGTAAAACGACAGATTGGTAAGTCTGGTATTGTTGCAATGGAACAATTCGAGCGCTCAGTTTTGGGAAGGTATTGTTGGCCATGTCAAGGCAATTCATCTGCTGAGTGGTGTTTATTCTTATAGCTGCAATGCGGGCCAAAAGGGCGATGTTTGTACGACTGTTTGTACTTTGAGAGCGCGGACTTACAACAATGAACGTTGTACGAAAACAAGGCGAGGAATGTTTATATAGCCGTTGGCGCAAGGAATCTGAATAATTAAAACTTCATTTGATGTGTTATTATATTGCTAAGAGGAATGTGGTTTCATCTAAATAAATTACAGGTTTGCTATAGCACTAGGATGATACAAGTTACAATATTATATCGATTGTATTAAACAGTGAAAACTGAACGAACAAACAATGATTATAAAGATATTTTCGTAATATTTCACCTTTACGCGTAAAAAGAAAAATTATTATCCGGCTCCTCCACCAAAAGTGTCCAATGCGATTTTTATCGATATGTGTAGGAAACTCCGTTTTGTATGATTGGATTAGTATAGAGTGATATTTCAACAACGATTTCTGAAAGTTTCAGAGAAAAATTCTTAGAATTTGCTGAGTTATAGCCATTTTTGGAAGAGTAAACTAAACCGCATTCCATGAAAAGTTTAAACATCGTAGACAATTTGTCCACCCTGTATATTGGCCGACGGCGATACCAGCGGTCCAGGACGGTCTCCGGCAATTAAACAGTGCCGACGCTAATCTGCGCTAGCGCCACCCGAGCGCCCGTTCTCCGAACTACGGCCAATCTGTTATCTTGTCAATTACGAAGGCGCGCCCTTCCTCGATAATATATCAAAACTATTATTATCTAATACCAATGGTATATACAAGCCGTTATGACACGTGTTCGCGCCGCGCTACCCCGATGTATAATAATTACTTTTGGTCCGGCTTTTCCGACACCGGAATGCATTAATATTCATATTAACGGTTCGGCGGCGAAAAACCGCGTGGCGTGTGACACGCCGAAATGAATATATTGTTATCGGGCAGGTATTCCGGTACACATTAAAGCTCTAGTTGATATTTGTTTCGGGTGCCATAGGTCGGTTTGTATAAATCATCGTATCGTCCTTAATTATTCAGCTGGTTTGAATTTTTTAGTGTGAACTGTACGAAAATGTTGCGTGTGGGTTTACTGGTAATGCTATTGACCAAGGAATATGTAAAATGTGCTATAATTGATGAAATATTACATAACCTTGAGTGGGGATTTTGCCAATTGTATTTCAATGTTTCCTTATTGCAAGTAGCATAATATAATATATAACGTATTAAACAGTGAAAAGTGAACGAACGTACACAGATTATAAAGACATTTTCGTATTATTTCACCTTTACGTGGAAAAAGAAAGAAAAATACCGGCTCCTCCACCAAAAGTGCGATTTTTGTCGATTTGGGTGTGGAAACCCTTTTTGTATGATTTGATTATAATAGATTGATACTTCATGAATAATATCTGAAAGTTTCAGTACAATTATCTTACAATTGGCTGAGTTATAACCCTTTTTAAATGGAGTAAACATAACCCCATACCATAAGAACTTTAAACTCGAAAGTATCCACCCTGTATACGGTAGGGCGGTATTGATTGTTTCATTTGTCACGGGGCGTTCGATTTAAATAAACCGCCGCCGGCTGTGGATCACCGTGAAGTGGACGGGCCCGCGGGCCTGGGCCAAATTAATCGGGCCGATGGAGATTCAATCGGGACAGCCAGACAAATAGCTCAAACGGCTCCGGCAGCGACCTCTACCGACTGTCCCACGCCAATTTTGTTAGTTTACCCGATATCACTCCGGCCAATTTACAACGTTTACCCGTAAAATCTTTGTTCGGATAGGCGACTGTTTATCCCAAATAATAACCGATGCAGATTTCTAAGGATTGCTTATTTTATTTTTGTTGCAACTGTTGAATTTATATTTATTTGGTGATAATGACTGTCAACTTTTTTTAAACAAATATTTATTCTAATAGATATTTGGTCGGAAATAGGGGACCCTGGCTGTGGCCACCAAGCGCACCAGATTTAACACTATTAGTTTTAAAATGTTGGGGCAGAACGCTGTTATCCTGTAGCGATGTAAAAGGAAGTCGAATGATTAACGATTATAATTTTCACTTAAATTTTCTGTTTTCTAGTGCTACCATTTTAAACAAACAAACAACAAACACATCCAATTTAATTTCGAATATCCCTAGCAAACAAATAGCAGGCGTGCGTTCAGCTAGGTACACGTTTCGGTTGCCTTTGCCTCATTACTACAAATGAAGAGACCGAACGATGCCGTCGCAACCCCGAAGTCTCTTCCCTTATTCACCATACACACCGATGCATTTTCTCCATTTAGAACGTAAAAGTCGGGGATTTAAAGACTCAGCTGACAGAATGGGTCGTTCTCTTCTGTTGGAAGCTGAATAATTTAGCAGGCGTTTAGTAAGACAGGCTTTCCTTCACCTAGGTTGAGTTTTCCTTTTTGCAAATACTTTACGTTCGGCGTTTCAGTCTCATCAGTTGTCCTTAAAAGAATTAACATGATAGAAGCACGATGGTGCTGTTTGATGCCACAGACAAGAAATATCAAGGTGCGTACAAGTAAAGATGAAAGTACAAGCAAACGTGTGGGGAGACGGTATGCGAGAAGTGATGCTGTGAAGGACCATTATGAGGTCCTTTTGTTAGGAGGGTTGTTTTTACTTGTATGTGTGCTAAGAACGTACCGAATAGTTGGCGAAAAATCAAATTTTCAAGTTTTTAATTTAGTTAAATTCTGTATCCTATATGAAAGTAATAAATATGAGGTAACAAGCAATGCATCAAATTAAATATAAATACTCTTTATAATCTTCTCTCTATACCACTTTGGTCTAAAATTAACAAATTATTGACAAATTTTGCTTTTTAAACTTGTTAGTTCAATTAAACTTAGAAAAATTTCAAAGTATTTGTTTCAAAACTGCAAATTTATTTATGACTATATATCTATGGTACCTGACGCCTGCTACTGTCCATAAGGTACTAGTTCATGGCAAACAAATAGTGGCAGATTATTTACTGCTAGTTGGTTATTTTGGAGAGGAGGGCTCTGAAGCCAGAAATAAATTTTATAAACAAGATCGAGAATTTCATTCTAGAAAAAATAACTTAGAAGATATATTTAATTGAGCCATAGACACTTCGGACCCAATAATATCTAACATTAGTTTAAAAACTCGCATAAAGCGACAACATAAATTAAAGATTCTGCTTCCGAAAGAAATTTTTTCTTTACTACTACCATTTACGTCAGAAAGTGAGCCTTCTTTTTCCATGACTACACAGAAGCGATAATGCGAGAATCAAGACTCAGACCATTTTGTTTTTCGCAATTTAGAGTTTAGATTTGTAATCAGCGACCTCAAAATCCCTTATATACTAAGTTTCAGAATGTTGGCCAATTTTTCGCGAGTTCAGACCACTATGGACTGTGTTGGAGTGTTGTATTTCTAACACTGTTATTTTAACAAGAGTAACAAATAAATAATGGGAGAATTATATTCTGGTCTACTACTTAGCTAAGCTTAGCTTAGACTTTTAGGTTTCACGCTATCAACACGCTAACTTGCATTAATCCATCATTCTTTTCTCGTCACAACAATGATAAGATCCCTAAGGACGAAGAATGACGTTCAAGGATGAGCAAAAAAAGGGCACCGGAGCCAGAGCCAGATGCCGACTTGCGACGCGCGCAAAAACTACAGTAAATCCTGCGAAGACGGGTAATTTTCACCTTTCAAAGAGCCGACGTTGCGGCGTCCGGCAGCGCGAGCGCCCTCTGACGTCTTCCCGTTTTCTATGCTCGCTTGTTCCATCATGCTTGTGTGTGTTCGGCGCCTCGGAAGTGTTGCGATAAATCAAGCGGTCAAACTTGTTCCATTATTATATTTAAGCAGATCGTATATCAAAGTTTGTAGCCTGCGGTCTGCGGCCCCTTTGTAAGTCCCATCGGAGCCTGTACAGTCCGCCCGCGCCGCGCGATAATAAATTCGAATTACCGCGCGGAGACACACTAGCTGTGCCAGGGGGCGCTATCTCATCTTTTCGAAGATTTTCAGAACGGACGGAAACAGTCGTCATTTTATCACAGGTGTTATGCGACAGTTTGCGTTCTTAATTAAGACGGCCGGCTTCACTCATTTTTCTAGATAATAAAATATATATAATATCAATAAGAATATGTTATATTACTGCTTCTATAAAAATATAATAGAAATAAATAAACAGTTCCAGTAGGCTTAGATGTTTTCGATATGGTAATGTTGGCCACTACTGGACTGTCCCCACCGCTCCCTTAGTTGTGAGCCTATTCTAACAAGCTAACTAATGAGCTGAGCCAGAAGCCAGTTATATGTGACTGTCTTCAGAAACATTTAACTAATTATATAAAACAAAATCTGTCAAGCATATCAAAACTTATATATGTCTCTGGTGGTGCAGCAAGTCAATACAAGAACAGAAAGAACTTTGCAAACTTATCGTTTCAACAAAAAAGATTTTGGGTTAGATGCGGAATGGCATTTTTTTTTGGATTTGCACATGAAAAAAACGCATGCGGTATAGGGGACAACGGAGCGACTAGTGGCTCAAGCCAGTCTTCAAAGACCACTTAATAGCCAAATCCTTAATGTAGAAGATATGTTCTCCTTTTGTAATGGACACCTACCAGGGGTAAACTACATCTTAGTGGCAAAAATGGAGATTTCAGAACACAAAACCACCCTTTATGATAGAGTTCAGAGATCCAAACAAATAAAAGGAACTAGAAGTTTTCACAAATTCTCTCTTCAACCAACAGAAGGTGTAATAAGATGTTACATCATATCAACTTCAGAAACGTATGAAGACCACTTAGTTTTATAAGTCTCTTTTGTAAAAAATGACATAATTGTTATGAATAGTATGCTTTGTTTTGTAGTTACTTAGAATTTTTAATTAAATTTGTTTTACCGTCATGTGATTTTGCTCTCATTTTAAAGGGCTGTTATTCCAAACACAGTGCAATACACAAGAATGTTTTTGTTTATTATTAAACCTTATGAAAAGATGAATTAATTTTGTAATATGTAAATTAGTATCCGTACTTAATTAATAACTGATTGGGAGACGCGAAATATTTGCAAAAATCGGGATATTCTATAGGATATTCAAAATGTACTTTAATTATTGCCTGTTAGTTACCAAGCTTATGCATGACTGATCTTGATATTGTTCAAACGCAAGCAAATAGTAAACAAATAATATACAAATATTAAATTGTAACTGTAAAATACCCAAATTAATTTAAATGAATTTCCAAATTTCACACCTCGCATAGTTTATTTTTCCTATTACAGCTGTATTTGCATATACAATATAAATTAAGCAATAAAAGAGCAACCGGTAAAAAATTGACCAGCCAAATTTTGCTGCGCTCGTTCTGGAACACGTTGATAAAAAATGCCACATGCGGTGTAGTACAAACGGAGTAATATAAAAATGGGTTGGCAAAACATGCCGCAATTTTGCGGCTACAATTTTAAAAGATTCCCTTTTATCAGTTTTTTGTAATCGATTGCTCACAAGGCATACGAGCTATACGAGAACGGATTTTCATACCATCGCCAGAACATTTTAGCTTGTATTTACAAATAATAAAATTATAAACCCCTAACCACAACAAGTATTTTAGAACCTAAATACGTATTTCGGCAACTATGTTGCCATCTTCAGTAGAACCTAAAAAGAGGAAAAGAGAGATTAGCACTTCATAGTATCTTTACTGGATATTGTCCAAGCAAATCACTAGTGGAAGTGACGTCCATGTTAAAAATTACCCTATATATACCCATTTGTTGTTCACACCTCAATGAATTTTGATCATTGAAGCGTAAAAAACAAGTTTTAATTAAAGCAGGTCAAACAATGGCGAACTAGGTATAGGACCCCTGTCTGAATTTATTAATTTATCTCTATTCAAGTGAATAAAGATACTTTCCAAGCTGTTTAGTTCCCTATTATTTGACACAGCTTTTACAAGTTTTAAGTCATCTACAACTACTTTATGACCTGTGTCTAAAATATGTTGAGCCACACTAGATTTTTCAAAACGATTATATTTAAAATGAGCTACATGTTCTTTGAACCTAGTTAAAATTGTTGTTCTAGTCTGGCCTACGTATTCTTTTTCACAGTCATGACATTTGATACAATATATACCAGATTTATCAAATACATCTACCTTATCCTTTGGGTTTCCAAGAAGGTTTTTTTATGCTATTATGAGTCGAATATGCTATACATGCTAGATTTTGTGATGTAAAAATACTTCTCAAACCCCTTGTATATGCACAATCGAACGGTATTTTAACATATTTCTTCTTTTCTACAGACAAAGTATTTAAAGTAGATATTTGATTTACATACATTTTTTGATTCTGCTTCTTAATCATTCTATCAACTATTTTCTCAGGGTATCCATTATGTATTATCATAACTGAAGATGGCAACATAGTTGCTGAAATACGTATTTAGGTTCTAAAATACATGTTGTGGTTAGGGGTTTATAATTTTATTATTAAGTTCGCCACAGTCTCCAAAATATTGTCATTGTATTTACAGACAAATAGTACTGTAAAATACTTTGACCATATTTTAATGTAAATGCTCTACTAGTGCAAATATGACAAGAATCTATAATTTGCTTGCATTCATTAAGAAAAATACATTTGTTTAGAAATTTTCAGCATCGTCCAGCATGAGAAAATTACCTTAACCTGAGTAACATTGATGGCATAGGCTATGTTTTCTTAGATACACATTGTGTAAATCTTGTTCATATTTAGAAGTTTTCTGACCAAACTTAGAGCTGAAAAGCTTTTGGTTCAAAAGGGTCCAAAGGAACTGGCTATTTACTCTTAGCATTTTTCAACGATTTTGCAAATTAGCCGTGATATTTGTAATTTCGTCAAAATAGATACCTAATTAATAAATTAGAGGAAATTTTGTAAATTTATGCTATAACATTTTTTGGTAAAATTAATAGTTCAGCCGCAGGTGCAAATTCTATTTGATCGAAATCGTGTCTGCATTAATAGTAGCTAGCCAGGATATTTTGAAAGTTTTGACAGTATTCAGAACGTCAGCGGTTGCGAAACGTCAATTCAACACGCAAATGCATGGAGAATGTGATGATGAGGAGAAACACGCGCGCACATATTGTTATGCATTTGTCAAGGATTTTGCAAATGAGCCGCCATTTCTGTAATTTCGCCAAAATAGTTAAATAATAAATTAAAGTAGAGGAAATTTTGTATAATTTATGTCTGTGATATTTTTTGGTAAAATTAAAAGTTTAGCTGTGGGAGTAAATTCTATTTGATCGAGATCGTGTCTGCATTAATATAGGATTTGCCAGATATTTTTATTCTAATGGTAGTAGGTAGTGTTAAAGGCTGATGTTTTGACAATACCTACTGTCAATATCTGTCAAATCCTGGCTAATTCGTTTTATTTTAATGCAAACACGATCGATCTCGATAGAATCTCATGCAGCTAAACTATTAATTTTATATATTGTGTGATAAAGTCATGTGCCTGGCCACATTTCCAGATTTTTTTATAAAATAAACCATTTCTAGACACTCATGCAATGCAAATCATGCTATAAACAAGTTACCACATAACTAAAGCCATGATGCATTAAAAAGCACCCAAATCTGTGGTTATGGTTCAAAATTCACACCCTGGTTATAGGACAATAAAGGTTATAACGAACACTCCATCCTTAAAGGCAGGAAATGCTTCTCCTCCACTGACACTACCACTGCATAGCTCGCGGGGAGGTCATCCGCCTTATCCTCATTCCGAGGCTGCAGGACGACCCGGAGGTACTTTATTATCAGTTAAAAAGGGGGTGGATAGTCTCTCTACGGCTTGCACTTCCACGTACAGATTACGCCCGCCGGTATTTGTGTGTGTGGGGGGGAGGAGGTGCGGTCAAACCATGGGTAAGTTTGAAAGCCACTGGCCGCGACTGCGGTCCCGGCGTCGGTGTGTTATTTAACCGTCGCATATTAAAAGTTATGAGTCCCCGTCGTGACCGTATATTATATGCGATGCCGCGCGCACACCAGTCTGCAAGCCGGCGCGGGGTCTGGGCGCTTCGGTATGCCGCTGAAGGAAGCTATGGGATGGCGGTGGAGCGGTAGAGCGGTGGAGCGGTGACAAACCCGGGGGAGTACACGATTTCGGTGTTATCGAAAATGCAATTTTTATTATTTTGCCGACGACAAGAGCCGATAGCGACGTGCGGTTGGTTCTCTCTGTGGGGCGATGGTCGCGATTCTGTGTTAAAAGGTAGGATGTTTTGTATGTCCTGTGTAGATCTGGGGTTTCCCGGGTGTTGTTGCAGTTCTGGGCGGTTCGTTTGTTTGAGGTATTGTTGTAAGAAATGCTTTGCTTAGCATTGTCTCAATAATAGATCACCTTGAGAATTCTCGATTTTGTTAATACTGTGCTCGATTTTGTTATACTTGTATTTTTTTAATGAGTCTGTATAAAGATATTCTAGCTTTTAATGTTAGTTTATTCGATTTTCTTCATAAGTGGCTAACCTTAGAGCTTCCCTTTTTAACTATAATCTGTATTACCAGAAAATTTCATCATGTCTAATATATTATGACACCTAGATAATAAAATCTGTCCACTATCTCGACAGTTGTGTTATTGATGACTATTTCTGAAGTATGTTTTACAGTTTTTCTATTTCGAAATATCATAAATTGTGTTTTCACCACATTCAAACATAACTTAATAACTTCATATATTTTATAACTTCCCATAACTCAGAATAAATTTTTGTTTAGTGAAAGGTAAACGGCAAGAGTTTTATGTGGAATTATTTGTTATTTGTATTGAATTAATTATTAATTATTCTATTTGCTTTTTAGTATTGTAATTGGTATGCCTACGTTTTTACAATGTTGTTTTTATTTTCCATTGTTTTGATAATATTTTACTTAAATATAACTATTAATTAACTTAAAAAAATAATGCTATATGAAACTTCAACACTAATTCAGAATTACCTTTTTTCTTTAGAAAAAATTGGTGTGAAAATAGTTAGACTTTTAAGTCTTCAGTATCTTTTATCTCTTTATTTTAAAGTATCTAGCACATTTGGTTATAAAAAGATCACGTCAAGATCAACTCCTGGGATACCAAAAGTTACCAAATCTAGTCAGTAAGAAACGCAGTAAGAAACGCAGTAAGAAACGCCTAAAATATACTTGATTGGACAATATTTTTTCACCCTGAAACTTGATTGACGTTTCCAAATTTAACCTTACAAGTAGAAAACCTAAATTATCGGTATAAAAGGTGTCAAAATGTGCGTATTGACATCAATAATAAACAAAATTTAAACTCCATTAAGATAATAACTTGCTCTTCCATCTTCAATTTCCTAAACGTTCTTGTAGAATGTTTCAAGAATAGTCACGGCAAAAGAAATTATTTGATCGAGCCAAATTTTCCATTTTTATATTAAGGCCAATAAATATTTTGATGATTTTGTGTTTTCTTCTTTAAGATAAAATTGGATAACTTTAGAAATCATACGTCATGGATGTTTATTATTCAAATAGACGATTATTCTTTACAAAATATAATGACTTGTATACCCAGTTCTAAATGCGTCTTCAAGTAAACCGTTATTTATTGTTGAAAATTGATGAAATATTCAGTTAAACTTCTTAGAATATTAAATATTCAATTTCTAGTCATGAACAAAATGAATATTACTTGTACGTCTTTCGGTTATGTCAAATATAGTTCACATAGCCCAACCCATATTATAAAATACATTTTTTACTGTGCACTTTTTGACACAACTTTTACACTAAAAAAGCAAAAAAAGCGATAATTGTGCCACGAAAAAATGGCAAAAACGACCATATTACCGCTATCGCAACTCAATACAAACTCGAGATGTTTCACTCGAGACGCAATCTATGGCGTACATGCACTGCATGATGGAACAACATCGTACCTAAATATTTCGTTAGTTTATGGTAAATTTCTTAAACTGGAAGAAACTTGAAAATCGGAACAAGAAATGACATCGTTCGTTCGATTGGAGTGAACCATCGAAAGATTAATAACAAGGTAAATAAAAAGACGCAAACAAGCTGAAAATGAAGTTTGCCACCATATTGAATTATATTTATGTACTTCTTGCAAAATCTGTTCCTCCTATTATGGCAACATGTTGGTATAAACGAACATTTTATCCTTGATACTTGAAAAATAGCAGCTCAATTGATTTATTGTAGATCAGTGCTCACACTTCACCAATTAACAAAAAAAATAAGAAATTAATTTAGATTTAACTTTTTCGAGATCCCGGGATTTAGACTTACAATCGCGGGATCCCTAAACAGCTCATTATTTGTCGGGATCCCGGGATTCCGGGATTGGCATCCCTAATTAAGACTCTTTTTAAACAACAATAATAATAAAATGTCGATGACATCATAACTAGAAAGCAATTGATGGTCTGAAAATGTATTTGGTACGGAAATATATTTTTTTATCATTAAACATTGACGTGTCCGTGGAATTTTTTAAAATAATAAACAGTGTCATGTTATGTAATGACCTTATTTCTTATATTTGACATTATATATGATAATAAAGTGTATAAATATTTCACAAAATTGTGATGCTATGAGAAGTTGTAATCTAGTTTTTACAACTTAAAGCATATAATTACTGTTTTGCGTCAAAATCGCCTAATTTACCTGTTCCATTTATGCATCAACTTTCTTAGTATCATCATTCAGTATTTCAGTAACATTTTTTCGTAAGTAGATATTTTTAATTTAAAAGCACCACTATTTGCACTTAGGTTTTTATAACACATTAAATAATAAAATACTATTTAAAAGCGTGACCACCACTCAGCCATCGCACCATACACCAAATACTTTAAGAGTTAAAAAATCCAGCATCCGCGCAATAACTTCAGCCGCAAACAAAAGCCGGCCGAGTCCTCGTCTAGTGCCTTCATAGCTCCCAGCTCTAGCTCAAGATCACTTAATAAATCCACACTTTTAAAATCTCCACTGTTTGCTCTGAGATATATTTTCCAATGGACTCTTTAATAACCGCAGCACATGGCCGTTTCCAAACCGCCCTCGTGAAAAATGGCTCAATTCCTTTCCACCCCTTCCAAGCAGACTCCTCGAAGGCCGGTTCTCACCACACACACACACACACACACAGAGCAAAAAAATAACTGCGGAAAACATATTGGCTTCGCTCTCGCAAGAAAAGACGTCTCCTTAAGGCAACCGAACAAAATTGAGGAGAGAACGTGAGACGGGTGTCTTGTAAAATTAGGAAGGGGTGGTTTGACACCCCTTCTAACCCCTCGACAGGGGGTACCTTAAGGGGTAGCGGGCGATATTGCTTGCTCGAGTTGTGAATTATGGATTTTAATAAACTGACGATAAATAAAATTCGGTTTTAACATGTATTACTTCCGGTGGCAAGTAAACTGCGTTTTGAGAAGGAGGCGGCGCCGAAATTGATGGCGTTTTGCGGGTCACGTGATCGCTTCCGATGCCGCCATACACTCGAGTTTCTACGCTCATTTGTCAACCGGAAGACGTGCCCGCGACGAAAGGATGAAGTCGCCGTTTCTTAAAAGTTAACGCGGATATACTTGATGGAATTGGCGAAACGTCGGAGCAGCCATCTTTCAAATAAGTTTAGGAATGCCTGAGTGAGAACGTCTCACTCGGTAGTGACATCTGTATGCTGGTACTATGTACACATTTACTGGAGCTTTCAGACAATTTTTCTTTTAAAGTATTTAAGTTGTTAGATGTTATATTCTTAAATATCATTTAAGAATAATGAAGAAAATAAATAGAAATATGAATGGTAAATATGATTTTTTATAAGAAATATAATAAAAGAATTGATTTTTTAAAATATTTTATGTTATCTAGAAGATAAAATATGAGATTAGTGTGTGATTCTTTCCGAAAGAGAGTGTTGTATTTATTGTTATTTTTTTTTGTTCTAGTATCCACATTCGGTCAAATTTCATCAAGACCAATTCACCACAAACCACAGTGTGCATATACGAAGATAACTCATACCGGGACAACTCATACTAAGGATCAACTCGTACCAAGACTACTCATGGCTGTGTTAGATCAACTAACTAGAAAACATAAGGTATGTTACTATTTTTGTTTTCGTCTCACTGTTTCTTATTCTCTAGATTATGAGAAGTATTTTGAAAAAATACAAAAAAACAGATTCAGCTTGATTTGATAAACTTTGAAGATGATACGAAGGATTGTTCACAAAATTACAGATATGAGAAAATCTGGTTTAAATTTTATTTATAACTGAAAGAAGTGGGTAAAAAAGTAGGATAAAATTGATGTAAAAAAATTATTGCTTGTAATTTCATTGTAATACAGAGTAATATGAATTAATATACTATGAACTATGAACAATTAATACTATGCACAATTATTGTCATTGTATTTTATTTATAAATATGCCTGATATAGGAAATTATAAATTTGACTAGACTTCTCTTCAAGAATAATTGACAATATTTAAAGTATTATTTCCATCACTTACAATTAGCCATAAAATACATGAAAATCAAACGTTGTGTTTGTCGTATAGAATGATAAAACTAATCTTCAAACTCCAAATGCAAAAATCCTGGTTTACACGTTTAACTAATTCTAAAGTTTTTTCACGTTTCATAATACAGTCATATGTCACCTTTATTAAAAGTCAACTTTAAATATTGTTATCAATTTGGTTATACACAATTTTAGTAAATTTTGGTTAGTTCCGTTTGTAACTTCCGCCAAAACAAGCAGGGGAGAGTGGCACATAATATAATATGTCGAATTACTTGGAAAATAGACGCAAAATAATATAGTTTTCTGGGCAGTATAGTCTGCATGTGTTAATAGATTGCTATTAATGTACCTATATGGATACATGTAAAGCACAGGAGATTTACAATGTAATTTCAACATTTGTCAACTAATAAGTTTTATTTTTAGTTGCTGCGTTTAGATTCTTTTTAGTTGTTTTTGTGTAAAAATTACATTATACAGAGTTGTTTTCATTTTTATTGAATTCTCTATTGATATCTTATTGTATTCTACGAATATTCTGCCTATTTTATGCTTGTCGAATCACACGCAAGTATTTTATTCACTGTTAAAGAAAAAAGTTTGAAACGAAATGAAAAACTAATTTAGTTTTAAAATAGCTTTCCGATGATACCTCATACAATCTTCTTTCCTAGATTATTACCAAATCTCGTATCAACATCACCCACTTCCGGTCAAACCGGAAGGGCTTTCAGTTCGAAGCGACAGTTGATAATATCACTAACATTTATCCCCCTCGAGCCCTGTCAACTGTTGTCCCAAATATTTTCTCTGTGCAGTAAAAAAATTTAGTTAGCTTAAAATTTGAATTACAATTTATTATTTTCAAGTTGCTTTTAAGATACGATAGTTAAATTGTTATTTTCTAAAATAATTTTTATTTTGTCGCAAAATTATTCTGAGTGGAGCGTTGTTTTTGTCAGTTTTTAGTCATAAAATTATACAACATGGCCTTTGGCTACGACAACAAAATCTGCCACTGAAATGAGCATATTCTGTGCTTCTTAGAACATCAGGGTCAACTACATTGTTCAGTTCTATCCCTTCTAAAGGAAGATGCAAATTAATAAATGTCCTAATCCACAAGAACTATCTTTGTTTGAAGGAAGTGGTACTTATATAATGTTCAATTGGTTTGAATAAAGTACAAAAGTGTATCATATTTAGCAACGACAAGCAAAGTATACAACCGGGCTAAGGAAACAAGATATCATCAAGAACTCCCAAAAACTTTTCGAAAGCTATCATCACCAACGATAAAAACAACCCCTAGCGGCAACACTACCCCCGTTTCCGACACATTTCCTAATCAGACAACTAACATCATTTCACGTATAATTTGCTCGGGCGTCCATCAGTGTTCCAAACCTGACGGGCATTACCATCCCCCGAATACGATATAACCGAGGGAAAAGCAGAGCATCCCTTTAATAAAGTTCCGCCTGATATAACATTGTCATTACATTTTTCGTCTCGGCTTCGGGGATGGGGCGGTTACTCGTCTCCAAGAAAAACGACTCTAAATAATAACGCAAAAGTTCAGAGGTGGGTGAACTTGGTTAAGACGCGTTCACCCCTCGCGCCTCCCTCATCCAAAGGGGCACTTTGAAGCGACGTAAAGGGCTCATATGTCATGCAGGTCATACCGAGGAGGAAGCATAGCTTTTATGAGGTGGATAAAGTTCCCGAGGAACACGCCTAGTCCGTGATTACCATCTGATGTTGGCGTTGTTTTTTCGCTCTTATAGGGGTGGGTTTTTCCGGAAAAAGGTTGTATCGGGATCGCTGAGGATGCTTGTAATGTATGAGTTGTGTTTTGGAACGTTTCGGTGGTGGAAAGACCCTTTCGCAGTCACGAAGCGGATGTCTTCATTATGCCTTTCCGGCGGAAGTTTTACGAGTTGAAGTTTTCTGATTACGTGCTTCCGGTCCTACCACTACTCCTGACAAAATATTAAATATGACGTGACGCCTCGTATCTGTAACTAAGGAAGTTTCTGCTCAGACAATAAGGACGAGGAAGGACGTTATCTGGTCTGGGTGTCCGTAAAATGACACGAAAAAAAAGGAGTGTCCTGAATTGCTTCCTTGGTAGTTGAAGACGCGGTGGTTAGAACGAAAATTTTATTGCGAATGGCGTGGTAAATTCGTGCGCTAGATGTGTTACAATGTTGTTTTACTAACATTGTAGTAGCTTGTCATCAGCCTCAGTTTGTCGTACTACCGTGGCCATATATTATCACCCTTCTTTTAACGTCGATTTTCTCGCAGAACTAGGGGCGAAAAAAACACATAGATTATTTTGCAGATCGTTCATTAATTTAAATGCTAATCCCGAAACCCGATTTAAATTGCCAAGAATTTCCGTGGGACTTCCAAATGCCTGGTCGTGGTTCTGTTATCTTATTGACTCATTTTGCCATTATTTTTTAATTCGGTAATCTGTCGCCGGATATCCAAATTTCTTTGGCGAGGCATAATCGCCGTGTCGTTATATGTATTGTGTCCGTAAACACTGTTCTCCTAGTAACTAATGCACGTGCGATCCGCCACTACTTGCAGCGTCGCTGTCGATCCCTTCCCCCGCTCGCCCGAAAGACCGAAGAGCGCCGCTTCAACTGCAGCAATCATGAGATGCGTCAACTCGATCTTTTGTAGGGAAAATGCAAGATGAACAATGATTATGTAATAGGCTTTAAACCTATGAATTAGTGGGTAGCCTATAGTCTATATTTCATTATTCTAGCTCTTCTAATAAGGGAATTGCTGGCATTGCATACTATAGCTTTTTGTGGGTCAAGCATTAATCCAATTATTTTGTGTTAACCCTCCTGCCGCGGGCAACTTTTCAATTTTTCTGCAGAAAAGCACGGGAAATCGCGGGAACTCGTGAACGGGGAAATCGCGTTGCCCGCGGTTGGAGGGTTAAACAATAAAGAATTAGAGAATTAATACACAAAATTAAAAGGAAAGCTTTATGATAGCATCATATGGTACATTTCACCAGACACCTTCACATATATTTCTTAATTTTAAACAAGTACTACAAGATTTACGGTGGGTAGCATACGATTTAACCGCATTCTCGTAAAAAATTCCAATAACTATATCTTCCGTGCGTTGGGTTCAAAGTTTAAACGCGTCGTAACCTTAATCAAAATAAAAAAAAGGAACAGCGGAGGCGGTTATATCGCGATATTATAATAATCTTCCGGTAGATGGCAGCACTTAGTTCCGTTGCCGACGTTGCCTCGATGACGCCGTTGTCGCTTCCGATAATGTCATCGGTTCGACAGTCTAAAAGGGCTCTAAAATAAAAATTTACTGTTATCGTTACTCGTAGAGAACTAGCTCAGCTGCTCCGCACCCACCCCACCCCATGATATCTATATATTTACGCGTAAAAAAGTCGTAATAATTGTAGCAAGCTTCATATTTGGGAGTTTCAGTTTTATTTTAAGGACTTTGTGGACAAAAATAGTCACTTTTGCTGGAGAAATTTTTAATTTCATTAGATGGGGGTGTTATTATTTATTAAAGTTCGAACTTCAGTTGAAGCGTCAATTTAAAATCTCAAACTAGAATAAAAAGAAAAGCGGACTTCCACTTTTTTTGAAACATAGCCACCGCCCACTCGAAATATCCGTATGCAAACCTTCTGCATATTTTATTAAGGTCCACTCCGCCTTGGACCCTGATACAGATAAAAAAAGAGTCGCCGTTACAAAGCCTACGACACGTCATAAATAAAACAGAAACCTGCATTTCGTATGCTCGGGCCATCTGAAAACTTAAGAACCTCCGCGGAATACTTGATCCACTTCTTCGGGAGCGATACAAATTTAATTATTGTCGTCATAGTTTTGAGTTATTCCGCTCGCGGATTTTAGGGTTAAATCCGTCAAATAAATAAACACCAGGCTAATTGCGGTAAAACTCTGATTATATGAGGCGCTGGTGAGAATTTAGCGAAATCCTGCAGATGTAATTCGCGCGTTGTGCCGCCAGAGGCCGCCGATAATCGAATGACGTCGCGATGCTGATTGTCTCCGTCTACACTGCGTATAGTCGTTTGTAGTAGTGATGGAAATATTCGAGCATGTTTTATAAATGGAATATCTAACTAAATTATAATTAAAAAAATGATATTTTGTGAAAAAATGATTATTATTATCGTGATTTTCAGAGGTTTTGAACGAAATTGTTAACTTGAATCATCGTTTACTTCGTAATTAAAAGATTTAATCGATAAATTCAGTAATTATGAGAAATGAGCTGATTTTCATATTTGATGGAGTCGCCGGGGCATAATTTTAATTATTGATTAAATGGAAAAATAGAAGAGTTATCCAGGATTATGATATATGTCTTGATCACCGATAAATTAGGTATTTGATTCTGAAAATTACAGCTCTCTGTCTACTTTGGCTTAATCAGGAGAACTTTTCAAACTTCGGGTATGTTTATATTCTAACTGCTTCGATGCTATTATTTTGGTTTTTGTGACATTACGAGATAAGTACATGAGATAGAAACGATTATCATACATGTATTGGTAACAGATAAATTAGATAAGTCATCCTGAAAATTACTACTCTTTGTTTACTTTTGTTTGGCTTAATCAAGAGAATTTTTGAAACGAATGTATTCCATTTTATTAGTCCATTGGTGACGTTAAATTTTGTCAAAGACAATTCTTGTTTTTGAAGTCAACTCTTCATATGATTATTCACTAATGTTTCCAAGCTATTCTCGGTTACTTCCATCACTAGCTTGTAGTTCTTCGCGGTTTGCCTTGCGGCTCATGTAAATACCAGTGCGCGGCGGTTGAGGAGGAAGAGTGTTCTGTCGGCAAAACGTCGCGGTCTGAATTCGAATTCAATTAAGCGATGGCCAATTCGGGAAAAGTGCCCAGCCACCGGCAGCAGCAGCACCAGCTAGGTCTCTGTCTTACCGGCAGAGACAGCGCTTAAGGACTCCGAGCTCCGAAATTGAATAATGGAATTTGAGTCCGTATGAGCGAATCCAGTTTCGCTCCTGCTCGCCGTCGTTTCTTTTCTAATTTCGCTTCCGGAACCGCGCTCCGGCATTAAGGATTTTCCGCGGTTTTGCTCCGAAGGGAGATTCTAAAGATTTAGATTTGCTTTGCTTGTTTTTAATCTGGTTGTGTATTTTGCGTTTAAAGCTCGTCGTTTACGATTTCAACCATCATCGGCCTTGTTTGTATGGGATTTGATTTGATTTGATTTGTCTTTATCTGTGGTGCACTCCATAATGTATGACTAATTTTAATTAATTGCCTATAACTCAAAAATAATGCATTCTACAAGAAAATTATATCAATAAAAATGTTTTGCATTAGTCTTATAATAACAAAATGTAAAAATATATGTGTTCCATTGTTAAAAAAAGTTTACGAAATTTCCATAATAAAATAAACACCCTGTATACTAAAAGGGGATACAAATTATTATTATACACGTTTATGGATCAGATACATTGGGTAATTAATTCTAAAAAGTACAGCCCTCTACCTATTTTAGTTTGTTCAGGAGGATATTTGAAACGTAGATTTTACGTTGTTTATCGGTGGTTGAATTTTATTATTTCGCTTCATGTGCGATTACGAGCAAACTAGTTGAGATACAAATTATTATTATACACGTTTATAGATCAGATACATTGGGTAATTAATTCTAAAAAGTACAGCCCTCTATCTATTTTAGTTTGTTCAGGAGGATTTTTGAAACTTAGATTTTACGTTGTTTATCGGTGGTCGAATGTTATTATTTCGCTTCATGTGCGATTACGAGCAAAGTAGTTGGGATACAAATTATTATTATACACGTTTATGGGTCAGATACATTGGGTAATTAATTCTAAAAAGTACAGCCCTCTATCTATTTTAGTTTGTTCAGGAGGATTTTTGAAACTTAGATTTTACGTTGTTTATCGGTGGTCGAATGTTATTATTTCGCTTCATGTGCGATTACGAGCAAAGTAGTTGGGATACAAATTATTATTATACACGTTTATGGGTCAGATACATTGGGTAATTAATTCTAAAAAGTACAGCCCTCTATCTATTTTAGTTTGTTCAGGAGGATTTTTGAAACTTAGATTTTACGTTGTTTATCGGTGGTCGAATGTTATTATTTCGCTTCATGTGCGATTACGAGCAAAGTAGTTGGGATACAAATTATTATTATACACGTTTATGGGTCAGATACATTGGGTAATTAATTCAAAAAAGTACAGCCCTCTATCTATTTTAGTTTGTTCAGGAGGATTTTTGAAACTTAGATTTTACGTTGTTTATCGGTGGTCGAATGTTATTATTTCGCTTCATGTGCGATTACGAGCAAAGTAGTTGGGATACAAATTATTATTATACACGTTTATGGGTCAGATACATTGGGTAATTAATTCAAAAAAGTACAGCCCTCTATCTATTTTAGTTTGTTCAGGAGGATTTTTGAAACTTAGATTTTACGTTGTTTATCGGTGGTCGAATGTTATTATTTCGCTTCATGTGCGATTACGAGCAAAGTAGTTGGGATACAAATTATTATTATACACGTTTATGGGTCAGATACATTGGGTAATTAATTCTAAAAAGTACAGCCCTCTATCTATTTTAGTTTGTTCAGGAGGATTTTTGAAACTTAGATTTTACGTTGTTTATCGGTGGTTGAATGTTATTATTTCGCTTCATGTGCGATTACGAGCAAAGTAGTTGGGATACAAATTATTATTATACACGTTTATGGGTCAGATACATTGGGTAATTAATTCAAAAAAGTACAGCCCTCTATCTATTTTAGTTTGTTCAGGAGGATTTTTGAAACTTAGATTTTACGTTGTTTATCGGTGGTTGAATGTTATTATTTCGCTTCATGTGCGATTACGAGCAAAGTAGTTGGGATACAAATTATTATTATACACGTTTATGGGTCAGATACATTGGGTAATTAATTCTAAAAAGTACAGCCCTCTATCTATTTTAGTTTGTTCAGGAGGATTTTTGAAACTTAGATTTTACGTTGTTTATCGGTGGTTGAATGTTATTATTTCGCTTCATGTGCGATTACGAGCAAAGTAGTTGGGATACAAATTATTATTATACACGTTTATGGGTCAGATACATTGGGTAATTAATTCTAAAAAGTACAGCCCTCTATCTATTTTAGTTTGTTCAGGAGGATTTTTGAAACTTAGATTTTACGTTGTTTATCGGTGGTCGAATGTTATTATTTCGCTTCATGTGCGATTACGAGCAAAGTAGTTGGGATACAAATTATTATTATACACGTTTATGGGTCAGATACATTGGGTAATTAATTCTAAAAAGTACAGCCCTCTATCTATTTTAGTTTGTTCAGGAGGATTTTTGAAACTTAGATTTTACGTTGTTTATCGGTGGTCGAATGTTATTATTTCGCTTCATGTGCGATTACGAGCAAAGTAGTTGGGATACAAATTATTATTATACACGTTTATGGGTCAGATACATTGGGTAATTAATTCTAAAAAGTACAGCCCTCTATCTATTTTAGTTTGTTCAGGAGGATTTTTGAAACTTAGATTTTACGTTGTTTATCGGTGGTTGAATGTTATTATTTCGCTTCATGTGCGATTACGAGCAAAGTAGTTGGGATACAAATTATTATTATACACGTTTATGGGTCAGATACATTGGGTAATTAATTCTAAAAAGTACAGCCCTCTATCTATTTTAGTTTGTTCAGGAGGATTTTTGAAACTTAGATTTTACGTTGTTTATCGGTGGTTGAATGTTATTATTTCGCTTCATGTGCGATTACGAGCAAAGTAGTTGGGATACAAATTATTATTATACACGTTTATGGGTCAGATACATTGGGTAATTAATTCTAAAAAGTACAGCCCTCTATCTATTTTAGTTTGTTCAGGAGGATTTTTGAAACTTAGATTTTACGTTGTTTATCGGTGGTTGAATGTTATTATTTCGCTTCATGTGCGATTACGTGCAAAGTAGTTGGGATACAAATTATTATTATACACGATTATGGGTCAGATACATTGGGTAATTAATTCTAAAAGTACAGCCCTCTATCTATTTTAGTTTGTTCAGGAGGATTTTTGAAACTTAGATTTTACGTTGTTTATCGGTGGTTGAACGTTATTATTTCGCTTCATGTGCGATTACGAGCAAAGTAGTTGGGATACAAATTATTATTATACACGTTTATGGGTCAGATACATTGGGTAATTAATTCTAAAAAGTACAGCCCTCTATCTATTTTAGTTTGTTCAGGAGGATTTTTGAAACTTAGATTTTACGTTGTTTATCGGTGGTTGAATGTTATTATTTCGCTTCATGTGCGATTACGAGCAAAGTAGTTGGGATACAAATTATTATTATACACGTTTATGGGTCAGATACATTGGGTAATTAATTCTAAAAAGTACAGCCCTCTATCTATTTTAGTTTGTTCAGGAGGATTTTTGAAACTTAGATTTTACGTTGTTTATCGGTGGTTGAATGTTATTATTTCGCTTCATGTGCGATTACGAGCAAAGTAGTTGGGATACAAATTATTATTATACACGTTTATAGATCAGATACATTGGGTAATTAATTCTAAAAAGTACAGCCCTCTATCTATTTTAGTTTGTTCAGGAGGATTTTTGAAACTTAGATTTTACGTTGTTTATCGGTGGTTGAATGTTATTATTTCGCTTCATGTGCGATTACGTGCAAAGTAGTTGGGATACAAATTATTATTATACACGATTATGGGTCAGATACATTGGGTAATTAATTCTAAAAAGTGCAGCCCTCTATCTATTTTAGTTTGTTCAGGAGGATTTTTGAAACTTAGATTTTACGTTGTTTATCGGTGGTTGAATGTTATTATTTCGCTTCATGTGCGATTACGAGCAAACTAGTTGAGATACAAATTATTATTATACACTTTTATGGGTCAGATACATTGGGTAATTAATTCTAAAAAGTACAGCCCTCTATCTATTTTAGTTTGTTCAGGAGGATTTTTGAAACTTAGATTTTACGTTGTTTATCGGTGGTTGAATGTTATTATTTCGCTTCATGTGCGATTACGAGCAAACTAGTTGAGATACAAATTATTATTATACACGTTTATGGGTCAGATACATTGGGTAATTAATTCTAAAAAGTACAGCCCTCTATCTATTTTAGTTTGTTCAGGAGGATTTTTGAAACTTAGATTTTACGTTGTTTATCGGTGGTTGAATGTTATTATTTCGCTTCATGTGCGATTACGAGCAAAGTAGTTGGGATACAAATTATTATTATACACGTTTATGGGTCAGATACATTGGGTAATTAATTGTAAAAAGTACAGCCCTCTATCTATTTTAGTTTGTTCAGGAGGATTTTTGAAACTTAGATTTTACGTTGTTTATCGGTGGTTGAATGTTATTATTTCGCTTCATGTGCGATTACGAGCAAAGTAGTTGGGTTACAAATTATTATTATACATGTTTATAGATCAGATACATTGGGTAATTAATTCTAAAAAGTACAGCCCTCTATCTATATTAGTTTGTTCAGGAGGATTTTTGAAACTTAGATTTTACGTTGTTTATCGGTGGTTGAATGTTATTATTTCGCTTCATGTGCGATTACGAGCAAAGTAGTTGGGATACAAATTATTATTATACACGTTTATAGATCAGATACATTGGGTAATTAATTCTAAAAAGTACAGCCCTCTATCTATTTTAGTTTGTTCAGGAGGATTTTTGAAACTTAGATTTTACGTTGTTTATCGGTGGTTGAATGTTATTATTTCGCTTCATGTGCGATTACGAGCAAACTAGTTGAGATACAAATTAATATTATACACGTTTATGGATCAGATACATTGGGTAATTAATTCTAAAAACTACAGCCCTCTATCTATTTTAGTGTGTTGAGGAGGATTTTTGAAACTTAGATTTTACGTTGTTTATCGGTGGTTGAATGTTATTATTTCGCTTCATGTGCGATTACGTGCAAAGTAGTTGGGATACAAATTATTATTATACACGATTATGGGTCAGATACATTGGGTAATTAATTCTAAAAAGTGCAGCCCTCTATCTATTTTAGTTTGTTTATGAGGATTTTTGAAACTTAGATTTTACGTTGTTTATCGGTGGTTGAATGTTATTATTTCGCTTCATGTGCGATTACGAGCAAACTAGTTGAGATACAAATTATTATTATACACGTTTATGGGTCAGATACATTGGGTAATTAATTCTAAAAAGTACAGCTCTCTATCTATTTTAGTTTGTTCAGGAGGATTTTTTAAACTTAGATTTTACGTTGTTTATCGGTGGTTGAATGTTATTATTTCGCTTCATGTGCGATTACGAGCAAAGTAGTTGGGATACAAATTATTATTATACACGTTTATGGGTCAGATACATTGGGTAATTAATTCTAAAAAGTACAGCCCTCTATCTATTTTAGTTTGTTCAGGAGGATTTTTGAAACTTAGATTTTACGTTGTTTATCGGTGGTTGAATGTTATTATTTCGCTTCATGTGCGATTACGAGCAAACTAGTTGAGATACAAATTATTATTATACACGTTTATGGGTCAGATACATTGGGTAATTAATTCTAAAAAGTACAGCTCTCTATCTATTTTAGTTTGTTCAGGAGGATTTTTGAAACTTAGATTTTACGTTGTTTATCTGTGGTTGAATGTTATTATTTCGCTTCATGTGCGATTACGAGCAAAGTAGTTGGGATACAAATTATTATTATACACGTTTATGGGTCAGATACATTGGGTAATTAATTCTAAAAACTACAGCCCTCTATCTATTTTAGTTTGTTCAGGAGGATTTTTGAAACTTAGATTTTACGTTGTTTATCGGTGGTTGAATGTTATTATTTCGCTTCATGTGCGATTACGAGCAAAGTAGTTGGGATACAAATTATTATTATACACGTTTATGGGTCAGATACATTGGGTAATTAATTCTAAAAAGTATAGCCCTCTATCTATTTTAGTTTGTTCAGGAGGATTTTTGAAACTTAGATTTTACGTTATTTATCGGTGGTTGAATGTTATTATTTCGCTTCATGTGCGATTACGAGCAAACTAGTTGAGATACAAATTATTATTATACACGTTTATGGGTCAGATACATTGGGTAATTAATTCTAAAAAATACAGCTCTCTATCTATTTTAGTTTGTTCAGGAGGATTTTTGAAACTTAGATTTTACGTTGTTTATCGGTGGTTGAATGTTATTATTTCGCTTCATGTGCGATTACGAGCAAAGTAGTTGGGATACAAATTATTATTATACACGTTTATGGGTCAGATACATTGGGTAATTAATTCTAAAAACTACAGCCCTCTATCTATTTTAGTTTGTTCAGGAGGATTTTTTAAACTTAGATTTTACGTTGTTTATCGGTGGTTGAATGTTATTATTTCGCTTCATGTGCGATTACGAGCAAAGTAGTTGGGATACAAATTATTATTATACATGTTTATAGATCAGATACATTGGGTAATTAATTCTAAAAAGTACAGCCCTCTATCTATATTAGTTTGTTCAGGAGGATTTTTGAAACTTAGATTTTACGTTGTTTATCGGTGGTTGAATGTTATTATTTCGCTTCATGTGCGATTACGAGCAAACTAGTTGAGATACAAATTATTATTATTCACGTTTATGGGTCAGATACATTGGGTAATTAATTCTAAAAAGTACAGCTCTCTATCTATTTTAGTTTGTTCAGGAGGATTTTTGAAACTTAGATTTTACGTTGTTTATCGGTGGTTGAATGTTATTATTTCGCTTCATGTGCGATTACGAGCAAAGTAGTTGGGATACAAATTATTGTTATACATGTTTATAGATCAGATACATTGGGTAATTAATTCTAAAAAGTACAGCCCTCTATCTATATTAGTTTGTTCAGGAGGATTTTTGAAACTTAGATTTTACGTTGTTAATCGGTGGTTGAATGTTATTATTTCGCTTCATGTGCGATTCCGAGCAAAGTAGTTGGGATACAAATTATTATTATACACGTTTATGGATCAGATACATTGGGTACTTAATTCTAAAAAGTACAGCCCTCTATCTATTTTAGTTTGTTCAGGAGGATTTTTGAAACTTAGATTTTACGTTGTTTATCGGTGGTTGAATGTTATTATTTCGCTTCATGTGCGATTACGATCAAAGTAGTTGGGATACAAATTATTATTATACACGTTTATAGATCAGATACATTGGGTAATTAATTCTAAAAAGTACAGCCCTCTATCTATTTTAGTTTGTTCAGGAGGATTTTTTAAACTTAGATTTTACGTTGTTTATCGGTGGTTGAATGTTATTATTTCGCTTCATGTGCGATTACGAGCAAAGTAGTTGAGATACAAATTATTATTATACACGTTTATGGGTCAGATACATTGGGTAATTATTTCTAAAAAGTACAGCCCTCTATCTATTTTAGATTGTTCAGGTGGATTTTTGAAACTTAGATTTTACGTTGTTTATCGGTGGTTGAATGTTATTATTTCGTTTCATGTGCGATAACGAGCAAAGTAGTTGGGATACAAATTATTATTATACACCTTTATGGATCAGATACATTGGGTAATTAATTCTAAAAAGTACAGCCCTCTATCTATTTTAGTTTGTTCAGGAGGATTTTTGAAACTTTGATTTTACGTTGTTTATCGGTGGTTGAATGTTATTATTTCGCTTCATGTGCGATTACGAGCAAAGTAGTTGATACAAATTATTATTATACACGTTTATAGATCAGATACATTGGGTTCTTGGCTTCCATGGTAAACTGTATATATACTTAAAAATGTCTTCTAATAAACATCATCTCAAATTTGAGGCGACACTGGTTTTAAAAGTATATGAAATCAGCATTGACAATTGACATATAAACAGATCCAGAGGGGGTTGTTCCGGTCTCCACAGGTATTGTGGCTCCGCATCGTGCCTACCAATCGATATTTAATAAAAATGGATGGTATCGCACGCACATAGTGAACCGGATATCGCGTGATCATCAATTTCGCGCGCGTCGACCAACACAGCGCCAACGTCGGTCCCTTTTTCCGTGCCGCTTTCTATGGGCCTTTGTGTATCGGTTCCAGTAAAATTATGTACGGCAGCGAGCGACATTGGAACACTAAAAGACTTTCTGATATCAATTGAGGCGTTCTACTGAAGAAAATCGCCCCATAAAATATCCCCATAGCCATGTTAAAGTTATGTATTACCAGATTTTTCAGTGTAAACTTGTAAGATATTATATTATTATTATTATTATATTATAACTTGCTGTGATGGTAAGGGAGACTTCGGAGACAATTAGTAAAAAATTCAATAAGTAAAGGAATGTTGTACGGTTCTATATTAAATTATTAAGTAGGTAAGGGGTGGTCTCAACCGACCTCTTACCTACTAGGAGTAGTATTCGAATTTCCATCTTCACTCTAAGTAAAAATAGGTTGGTCAAGTTATATAGTAGAACAGTTTGACTACCACTGAACTTCATCTACCCTTTCCTGAGTACGTATTATGCCTGTTGAACAAGTAATATCTTGGTTGAAGTGGTAGATATTCCGGTATGCGTATTGTGTGTGTACGGGGTTTAACATGGCTGGATTATGCCGTTATTACAGGGCTGATTGGTGGATTATTATCTTCTACAGCTGAATGCTGGCGGCAATTGCTGAGATTAACCACCGATGAGCCGATCTATTACATAATACATGTGAACGTCACGGATATTTAGTTTCTATTCAGAATCGGTCAAATGCCATCGACTGGGTTCTATTAATTTAGCGGAGATTATTTAATTTACGCTAACGTATCAATCACGTATTACTATTATTATTAATTGAATCAATTTAGTGTGTTGCTATGCTAGGATTGATAACAAGAACGCAAATATCCTCGACTAGAGTAATAGTATGAATTATATTGAAGTATACTAAAATTACAAATCTTTGGTTCTCAATAATTCCTTCCAAACACTCTAAATAAAAAAAAGTTTCGTCTATATTATTTGGTTTACAAACTGTACTGTTTTGTATATTATCAAAGCTAATATTAATGGATTGCGTCCCCGAACAAATTGATGAAGACAGTGTAAAAGCGACTATGTATTGCGCTTTTCACACGGACTGGCCACAACACATCATAAATCAAAGCATGCCACTGACAAGCGACGCCCAGCCAACACGCAAACAACATGTGTTTACAACCCTCTTCAAAAGCAAATCATTACCCTATTCACCCGATTCTACATTTGTTAATATTGTCTTGACAATATCCCCACAAGCACACCTGACATGACAACTATGTAATGTGAAATGTGCTCGGCTTTTTGCACATCTCGATGATTCACTAGTTCTAAGGGTTTAGTTCTTCTCGCTAGATTATGGTTGTCCAGTAGCCGCAAGGCCTCTACATTGACGTGATGGCTTAGGCGAGATTCATGCTTACTAGCGAATCCTTTTATCTCTTGGATGACTTGTGAGTCACCAAGATGTGGTAGGTCACTTGTATGTAGTAGATAGAGAATTGGCCCCAATACACTACCCTGGGGGTACCCCAGCTTTTACTTCTTTTAGTTCCGAGTATTCATCGATCTGTTTTATCCTGAATAGTCTATCAGATATATAATGCTTTCTCTATGACCTCGATGAAGTCGTTATTAGTAATGTTTTCCTGATTACTTCACACTTCGTAAGATTACAAGGGGACTGACAGCATCAAAGGACAAAGCAGGATTATTAGTGTTTTGATGAACAGTTATAGCAGTCCCCTTCCATCGCAGTTTCAGTAAGACAACGGAAACAGGGTGGGGGCGGGGGGTGGTGACTTCGCTACCAGTCGTTTTGCGTGAGCAGCCGAAACCCGGAATAATATTTAATTAATTGTATCGTGAATCGGTACTAATAACTCCGCCTGGCGGGATTGTAATCGAATTAGGCTTTGCTAGCGGAGCGGGCGGCCACGAACACCGAATACGAAATTCCGTTTGGTTAGTTTGTGCTCATATTTGCGTATTGTTTCTGCAGAATTTACGATTTAAACCGGGAAACTTCGCGGACGACATAATTTAGAGCGAACTAGGATAATTAAGGCGATTTTAAGGCGACTGGTGTTAATTATATCTTAGTTTGTTTCGTTGGTGACTGGAAGAATTGAAGAGAAGCTCTACCAAAAATACTAGTACCAATCAAGATAGAATCAGAGACAATTACTTAACAACCCTTGCAAAACTGGTTGCAAGTTCAACATTTTGTTGTTCTAAAAACTTTATGGTAGGCAATACTTACGCAAAATTGTATCAATAAATGTTAATTGTTCACGCGAATCTTGTAATGATAGTACTTAGCAGTCTTTAATTACTAACTGCTTCATCAGGCAAATTTAAGACGAAGGGTTTGATGATATCAAACTTTCTTGAATAGAAAAATGCCGCTTCTAACCATGTACCCCATCTCGTAATAACTGGTTGTGGTGGCAAAGGTAGATTAGGGCACTTTTCCTTGTAAAGAGACAATCTGGAAGGATCTTTCAATAATTTTTTTGCATGTACTTATTAGCGTTTCACGTCTGGAAATTCTTCCCTAATAAACTCACAAATTCTATGAATAGCATGTGCAAAACATGTCAAATAAACAATATTTGAAAAATGTTGTTTAAGAAATGTTCCAACTTTTAACATAATCGCAGCAGCGTCAGAAACAAACAGTAATACTTTGGTAGTGTCTGTGATTCTTACTTTTTTTATGGCGTCATTTACTATTGTGCATATCTCTTCAGCTTTGACGGTACAGCGAAACTGAGTAGACATTAAATAAGGTTTATATAAGTCTTGCGGGTCCAGCAATCCGACAACGACGTTGACCACACATCTACCCTTCATATCCGTAGTTTCATCTGCAGAAACCCAAATATATTTATCGGATTGTTTTGACTTTCTTTTAGAAATTGTTTTGTCATATTGTCCTTGTACGCAATATTGTCTAATTGTGGATTCATCGGGTAAGTATACTTCCTGATAATTTTTTTAATAATGGGATTGTTAATTTTTGTGATTGGTATACTAGCAGAAATAAATGTTTCACATAAATCATCAAAAAAAAAAAAAACCTTTCTTAACGAACGTGAAAGTATTGCTAAGTAAACTCAGCTAGCAAACGATTCATTGCAGGATTTTCAAACTAAGTACAACTATAAAACAAAAAATAATTCAACTCTAAGTATAAAACAGAAGAACAAATTCGAAATTCGAAAATAAAAACAGATATTCAGTCTAAAATGCGTACTACTGAAACATTGCGAAAATGTAAATTTTCCCTTAGTCAGACATCAGCGTAGGATAATGAAACGTCACCCTAAGGACTAGGTTAGGACTAAGTTACAGCAAGAAGGGCATCCCCTATTGAATTACCGAACAATTATGTGTTGGTTTTCTCCGTAATTTTGAAACGGGTCCATTTAGAACATTTAATTATCACTTGTGTCGCTTACGGCTTCGGGTCTTTACATTCCGACGTAATAACGGGGATTTTATGCTAGAACCGAACCGGTTGCGACTCGCTCTAACTAATTTCAGCGCTGTTCTATTACAAGGGTTCGCTCGGACGGTGATGTTTGTTAAAGTATGCGGGTATCTACTAGCAACGCATAGCCTCACGTTTAGTGGAGCAAAACTGCCCGAGTCAGCCGTGAATTTTGCTGTAACGGCGCTATTGCTGACCTGTTGTATAGACTTCCAATTAAGCGGTTATTCTGTAAACATTGTTGTTAACAATTTGTTCGACGAGGTGCTAGATGTTTTGCTGCGTTGCTGCAAACGTTTCTACACTTTATTCGTTGATTTATTGGAATTTGTCAAGCTGACAGGAAAAGCTGTTTTTTGCTTTTTTCGTTTTTGAATGACCTTGAAACTTTCAATTTTTGATCGAACTTAGCCTGGGAAGATAAAACTTAGTAAGTTTTATGAATTTTTTGTAATTAACGTACAAAACATTCTAACGAAACTAACTATTATAATATATTATAATACAAGAAGACACCAAAAATAAGAGATGGAGCAGAGCAGAAAGACCTAGGTAGCCCGTTCGAACACCAAATGAATTTGATTAAATGACACTAATGGTGTAATAATCCTGTACAAAGCTGGATGTTGGAATAAAGATTATTACTACTACTATAATAAAAGTTTTAGAAGACAAAAATTGGCGCACGAGTTGTTTTGTTATATACTATTTTTTCTACCTTGCGACATTAATTTTACATAAATTTCGGAAGATGCGGTTGTTATCTTACAGTTTAAAGTAATTTTGTATTCAACAGTTGGTAGTTAGTGCAAAATTCACAACCACGACTGACGCGAACCAATAGCGATTGAGATGTCAGCCTTAATTGACACATGACGTCACTATCATAAATCTTGGAAAACCAAAAGTTACTAAAAGTTTGTGATCTAGTGTTTTCATAATGACACCGAAAGCGGTTTCGTTATGAGTTTATAATGAACGCAAAGTAGAAAAAAACATTTACAATTTTCAAATAACAATAAATATGAATCAAATAAATTAAGAATTTAGAACGTAATACAATAAAAATAAAAATGGGTATAGGTCTGCAACACATGCCACATAAAAAGTTCTGAAAATATGTAATCATTTTGAAATATATTTTCTAAAATATAGATAATAAATATGATGTTTTGATAATATATATTTTTGCCCTCATCTATATATCATCCACATGTTATGTGCGGATTTATTAAGCTTTAGATTAGTATAAAGCTGTATTAAAAATGAGCTTATCAAAACTACTTGAGTAGGTGGTACGTAACTGCTAATATAAAGAATCTAGCCAAATTACCTAAATATTTGACAAACTAAGGTTTTGAAAGTTTTATTATATTTAAATTTATATTACCGCGAACGTGTCAGATGCTTGCAGGAACTATCACAATATACTAAATAGGTGGCGGCGTTTATAACCACCAGGTGATACTTTACGAATAAAATTTTGTGGGGCCAGAAAATCAAAACATACTCACACAGAAAATGTGGAATTATGTGAATACGGCCAAAAAGAAAACTTCGGAAGCAATTCGGTACATCGAGAGTGCTTTTTCCCTCAAACATTCGAGAGTTGGTTTGTAGAAATAAATTCCAAAATTCCCGTTATGTTCTAAATTCATACAAAAATATATCTTTTTCTTTTCTGTATCAGACTAATGATTTTCGCCGCAAATAAACTTCATTCGAGTATTCATTTTTTCAATTCGGTAAAAAGTTAGAGCTGATAAGAATATCAATAAAACCGTATAGGAATTCAGAAAACCAACATGTCAATATGAACCTTTTTTGTTACTTAAATTTATTTACTTTTTATTAATGGGTATTGATTATGTTATTTTTTCGTTTTCGCATTGTTTGATATGTATTTTATCTTTTATTTTTCTTTGTTCGTTAACATCTCAAACGGCTGTAACTTCTAAGGAATAGAAAAAACATATAAGACCATATAAACCATTATACTCAGAATGACATTTGATTTCTAAAATGTAATCCTGCTGCAAAAAAGGTAGACTATTAATATATGTGTTTAAATTTTTTCTAATTAATGTTATTTTGTAACTGTTATTTATTAATCGTTTAAATATGTCAATGTTTTTGGTGCTCCGCGAATTTTTCGTATGAATAAAAGTGCTCCCTGACTTCAAAAGGGTTAAGAACCACTTCTGTCAGCTTGACTTTACCCACAATCTTGATTAAAAAAAAACATTTTCCGTTAAATTTCGCCTGTGAAAAACACAATTAATTCCCTCCATAATCCTAGATATTAGTTTTCCACTTAGAAAAATGACAATTTTCCGAGGAAGGATCTTCTATCTTAACGAACTGAATTTCAGTAATAAATTACCGGTTCTTCGTTCTTGCTATCCGAGTGTTCCTTCATTCCTGGTCTTTTGCGCGGCGCCATGGCCGGCCTAGCCTAGCTGGGCATTTTCGTCATCTGCTGGCTCGGTTGTTTTGGTCGCGCTGCTCAAAAATAACGAGCGGTGATTAATTATAGCAAAATGCCACCGACCGTTACTACGTGGTCCTATTAAAATGAGGAACTGCACCGGCCTTTTTCCGGCCAGCAAATTGCCACAAAACAGCACGATGATCATTTGCTACTCCTTTTCTCATTCCAGGATAACGAGATATCAAGGATACTCCCCTATTCTATTTCATCCTCGTTGCAAAGGATACTCTATATTTTATAGGCAGAACACTGACCAACAAAAACAAATTACCGGACAAATGTAAATGATTCGGGTAGCATTTTTTTCCCAGGAAACCGAATCTGAACACAGAAATTGAGAATTTCCTCTAGTTTTCGTGAAAACTAAGAAATATTCCTTGAAAATTCCTTGAAAATTCCCGGATCAAAGCGCCTGGGATGGCAAATCCAGTCAGTAAGAAACGCCTAAAATATATTTTATTGGATAATATCTTTTACCCCGGAACTTGATCAACGTATTCAAATTTTACAAGTAGAAAACCAAAATTTACGGTATACAAGGTAAAAGTTGTCAAAGTGTGCGTATTGCCATCAATAATAAAGAAAATATATACTCTATTAGATTATAACTTGCTCTTACATCTTAAATTTGTACAAAAATTTGCATTTTTGTAAAATGTTTCAAGAATAGTCACGGCAAAAGAAATTGTTTGATCGAGCTTATGCTTGCTACCTAATTTAATCAGAAAGGGTGGTGTTATAGACTGATATTCACACTTGAAAAATAGCAGTTCAATTGATTTATTGTACAGTCATGGAAAAAACTATGTTCGTATCGCTATCGCAGGATTTGAAAATAGTATGTCGGTTATATATTCCCTCGGCCCGGCCGCTTCGCAAAAAGTTGTCCGTCACGAGGTGGTTTTTCGATGAATGTAATATAACGGAATTTAGTTTACTTTGAGCGTGTCCGATCTTTTCCTTAATGTGATACCTTCATTGCAATGTAATAAATGTAATATGACCACAACATTAGTGTAGTGCATTTAATTAAATATAAAATTACTTTTATAATAATATTAATAAGCATGAAATTTGATAATATGATACGAAAATCTGATATTAAGATATTGCGTAATATCACGACACATTATTTAAATTTATTTTATCTAATACACATATTAATTACGTAAGTAAATGCCTTTGCCCAGTAGTGGGATGACGGGCTTAAGTAAATAACTAAGTAAATGCACAAATCATCTTGTTGTCAAGGATTGTCACTGAATATAGACTATTTCAGAATTGTAATATTAAAATATATTCACTAAATGTAAATAAATTCTCTAAATTTAATTTAAATTTATATTTAGGACGGAGCATGTATTTTGTATGGAAGGACAATAGAAATATATCTGTATTTACCTTATAGCAGTTAATGTTTCAATTATCTTTCATGACATCTAATACATGCTTGACAACCAAAATAATATAAAATTATAGCAAGAATATATGCAGGCTGTCCCACGTTTCTTCTGCAAAACATTTTTTCAGTAAGAAAATTACTTTTTCAATTCATTAAAAAGTTACAGCCGTTTGAATTATTAACAATATCTTATTTTAAACGGCTCCAACTTCTGAAGCAACAGAGAAAACCAATAAAACCATATGAAACTTATTACTTTCTACTTTCTAGAAAAAAAACATTCGAGTTTCATCTTTTGTTCATTTATACTTACGAATTATTAAAATTATACTTATAATTAATTAACTAATTACTTATGAATACTGAAAATTAGGTTATTATGTCAATAATAATTAATGCCAAATTTTTTTTCAAATCTCAAATCTGTAGTAGTTTTGGACATAGAGGGAACTAATTTTAACAATAATGTCATCTAAATGTTCTTTTAGATGGTCGTATATTTTGGTTTATTTATTTTTTAATACTAATTATTTCATATTTACATTCCATCAAAATTTGTCAAAAATTTAGAGCTTGCTTCTACAAGCAATTATCAATTTTTGTAAATTAGTGATATACATAATTGTCATTATTTTCAGTTGTCAGATATTTGAAAAATATTGCTATAAAGTAAATATAAAATAATAATATAAAAAGATTGTAATGATACATTCATGCTATACAAACTACATTCTTTCTGGTTATTAAGTTAAACTGCAAAATATCGTTGAAGCTAAATATCTCGAAAATACCAGTAAATCACAATTAACAAATTACCATAAATACAAATTTAAAGCAATTTAATTTTATTAATTTATTTCTATATTGTGAATAAAATGTTAGACACAAGAAATTGAGTTTTGTATTTATTAACGAAAAAAGCAATTAGATGCAATAAGTTTGTATAGTTTGTTGTGTTTTATGCAATATCTTGAAGTGAAATTTTCATTTTATGTTATATAATAAATTATATTTAATAAAAACACAATTACATTGCAATGTAGGAATTACATTAATTTATTACACATTAGGCTAATAAATAGAAATATATAAATCATTATAAACCAATTCAAAACATTCGAACAAGGTTTCTCAAATAATATATTTCCGATATACGAGTATGCAGCGTAACCGGACAATTTTTTGCACTTAGCGGCCGACCGGCCGACTAGAGTAACAAAAAACTCGTACATGGATGTAACATCGACACACTGCTGAAATACGGATCAGAACATACTTTATTCCACGAGTGTACATGTACTTAATTCCGACACCTCTAACTTTGTAAATAATAGTGGCTAAAAGAGTAGTACGCCTTATAAACAAAAATCAACTAAACAGAAATATGTCGGAATTTTTGTTGCTAAGCATAATAAATGCAAAACTCTCTCTATATTTTAGTGAAAAACCAGTGAAAATCAACCAAAAAGGCAAAACAAAACAAGCTGTACTAGATAGCTTGTCAATAATGGTCGTAAACAAAACTAAATTTGTTTTTTTAATGGCGAATTATGCAAAATGTATACAATGTCAACTGAAATTACTAAAACTCGAGGGTAGGTAATCCTAGTTAAGTGACTGAACGTAGGACTGTGCGTTTGATCTCACAGAACGGAAATTGAGCCAACACTGCATGAGGTCCGGGGGTCGCCATCGAAATTTTCAGCCCCATAAAGCTGACTAGTGGATCCTTCTTCCGTATCCTTACAAGCTCGACCCCCCTCTAGAGTTCGGCCATGTCAACACGCACTTCCGGTCCGTATACAACGGCCGTATAACTCTAATTGGAAAGAGTGAGACGTTCCAATCGCGTAAGTTACACGTCTCTATCTGAGGTGCTTGCGTTTTCCCGTGAAAAATCGTATTACTCCTTGGGAAATTTAGTTCGAAGCAAAAAAAAACGAATAAACGAAGGAAAAAAGAGCTTTAAGGGGTGGAGTTGGGGTTGGGGATTTGGCTTTCATTGCGGCGAACAACTTAATTAAATTTATTCCGTACGAAACTCCTTCAAATACAGTCAACCGGCTGTTTGCTCTCCTCTGCAAGATTCGCAGGATTTTCGTATGTTTTTTTTGGGGTTTTCAATCACTTGGTAAGAAATTGTTCAACACAACAATTGGATTAACTAATTTTGAGCGGCATTGACAACAATTGTGCGTCGCAACTGCGCGTCGCGGTCGACCAAAGTCATTTCGCATACGAGTCACCCGTCGCACAGTGGGATATTTGACCTGAAAACCTGACGAAAATTATTTTTTCATCTGAAAAGGCTTTAGATGTGTTGTTTTATTTATGTATAACATTGTAACCTTCATACTAAGAATTTGAAGGTTAATAACTTAATAAACACAATAAAACAGTACAAAATAGGAATGTTTTACCGTGTCAAATTCATAAAATAATATATGTCCAGTTTAAATACGCAGCATATACGGATTTAAAATTGAACAATACATGTCGTTTTTGAGTTATATAAATTAACATGTTTTGGTCTGTTATGTTGTAAGAAAATCCTGAAAAAAGTATTATTCCTAAAGACCAATGGTGGAGGAAGAAAATGAAAGTTTACACCAGTCGATATTGTGTATTGAAACAGTACATGCTGTTCGATGCATTCCGTTCGATGCACTCCTTTTAAGACGTGATAGTAGAGGCAATTAAGAACCTATTTTACCATATTTATCACTATAAAATCTATTATTTTTAGTATTATTTCAAAATTGTCTAATATTTATACTTATTGTTTCCATGAGAACTTTCGAAATTTGATCATACTTCAAGCTGAAACGGTCGTTTTTTAGTGATATGACGCTAATACGCATGTTTTGAACCCGCATTCGCATTCCGCATAAACACATTTATCGAAAACGCCTAACCAGTTTCTATTCACAAACTTACTATTGTTTCTTCTCAACAAGAATCCAATTTAAACCAGTGAACTGTGTATGCGAGTAGGTGCTTTCGATGTATTTCCTTGCCTTGAATATGAATCCGATTGGCTTCAAGCAACCAATTTCCAACAAATGCATATACAAGTACAAAGTTTAAGGTTTTTTCGGATGATTTTTAAGAGTCTAGATCATCGAGGTTGTTTGCTATACATGATCCAAAACGGAAAAATATACGTACATAACGACATTTACAACATACAAGATGCATTGAACATAAAGTTGTCATTATCTCGATAACCGTAACCATTTGTATATAGCTAAATATGGTTAAATATGTTCTAAATTACCTCTACTATCACGGTATCAAGAAATTGCACCAAATTACATATAAGCCGGTACATCAATTTTTGGATTTTCCTTTACAACGTATTAGAAATAAAATCACAAAAACCGCATCCGCACCTATCCGCAGCAGATTTTCCAGTAGTTGTAATGTCAAATATGTATACTATAATTTGAACCACTTTCAAAAGCTTAACAAAGCTAAACACTAAACTAAAACGCTCAAGTTCTACATAAAACTGTTTTTTTTTATAACAGCGAATGTTCTCGGCCCTGCAATAATCAAAATTGTGGGTAAATTTTAATAGAAATAATGTCGAATGAAAGTTCATACTTGGTTCTAAAGAATGTATAACAAAAAACTCACATTTATCGTTAAAACATTGCCGCCTTTTAATACATCGGTCTTTTACCTATCCCAGAAACTGGTTTACTTTTTGGAATTTAACAATTTAGAAATTTGAGTTTTTCGTTCTCGTCTTGATAATAATAATCCTTTCAAAGATATGGGAAAAATCCTAGCAAAATCTCATTTCGTCCTTCGTCTCTACGAGGAACAATAAATAAAACGACTCGAAGCAATCCTTGCGCGCAGTTGCCTTTTGCCATTTGTTGGGCTAATTCTGTTTTATAGGCGTCCTTTCTGGGGCGGTGTATTGTAAACCTATACGCGGCAACCTGGCCATATTTGCCAATATCAATATATCCGTTTACCTTCATTAATACATTCAATATTAGCACTTCCGAATGAAACCGTTCGACTGCGCCACTGTATTTCGAAGCACTCGCTCGGTTATTGTTATTGCCTCGATATTGCATTCCCAGTTCAAGACGTTAAGTGGTCCACCAGCTTATCATTGGAATATTATTAACATCCGGGAATTGCTATTGCGATATTTGCAGTTTCGATAAAACTTGTGAATAAATGGATATTGGTACTGAATGAGAAAAGTAGTGCGATCCAGTTTGAGCTAAATTTTATTAGATACCCCAATAATCTCAAATCCATGGAGTTTAAAGTGCCACTTGTGAAGTGCTTGCTTCTTTTACAAACATTTTGTGTTTTTATTCATTGATTTATCTTAAAAATTGTCCTAATTACAGCTTTTTTCGAAACCATGCATATAACCAACTTTTTACTTTATCATACGCAGTATGTAAAGTATTGTAATCGTGCCGAAAAAAAAAATTGAGATTTTAGCGGAAATAGGTCTTTTTGGGTCCCCTGAACATTTTTGACCAAGGTGCAAAAGAATTTCTGTGTGTGCGTATGTGTGTGTGTATGTGTGTACCAGATTTTTGTGACGACGGTTCCGGAGAAACTACTAAAGGTATCGGCACGAAAATTCATATTTAGAAGTTTAATGACCAAACTTAGAGCTGAAAAGATTTTGGTTCAAAAGGGTCCAAAGGAACTGGACGTTTCCTCTAAGCATTTTTAAAGGATTTTGCAAATGAGCTGCCATTTCTGTAATTTCGTCAAAATAGTCAAACAATAAATTAAAGTAGAGGAAATTCTGAATAATTTATGTCTACGATACTTTTTGGTAAAATTAATAGTTTAGCCGCTGCATGAGCAAATTCTATTTGATCGAGATCGGTCGTGTCTGCCTTAATATCAAACTAGTAAGCGAGGATTTGACAAATGTTAAGTCAGATATGACGGATGTATTCTAATGACAGTAGGTAGTTTCAAAGGGTGATGTTTTGACAATGCCTACTGTCAAAAAATATTCGCAAGATCAGCCTGGGGGCGAGCACGAAGACAATGCGGATGCAGGACCTCTGGAACTAGATGCTGAGCGGGACGTCAGCGATGAAGATGACGTTGATCCTGATCAACGAAGGCGACGGCGAAGGCGGTGGCGGTAGCTGCGTGTGCGTGCTGTGTTTTATTCAATAATTTTTAGATCAAAACGTTTTACGTTCCTTTAAATATTTTTGTAAGGCATTTTTTATCCTTTTATCGTCGTTGGGTTTCAAAAATTTACCCGCCAAGCTGTTCACTCACTGGCGGGTAAATCGTAAATATTTCAAATTTGTAAATACAATTTTGGATAAGCGCCCATGGCGCAAGGCACCATTTTTATAGCATTTGAAATTATGTTAATTCATAATGTGTATCTGCTTTAATTAATATATTTATGTTAATGGTTAATGGAATCTAATGCAGCTAAACTATTAATTTTGTACATAGTATGATAAAGTCATGTGCCTGGCCACATCAGATTTTTTAATTTATCGATAAACGGTTTGCGAGTGAAATAAACTGAAACACAGAATTATATACTGGGAAAACTGCTGAATACCGTGTCTCATGAGTTTTCAAATTATTTATATTATTTATTAATACCTGGTCTTATTTTGAAGATGTACGGATTTTCAAACAAAGGACAAAAATTTTATTTGTTTGACATCAAATATGAACAATGTGCTTTTAGTACCGTATTGTATAAAGTATTTAGAAACTTTTTCATATTTTAATATAATAATAATTAATATAATTAATATAATTAATATAATAATTAATATTAATATTAATTAATATTAATATAATATAATTAATATAATAATTTTTATTTAAAAAAAGTTAATTTGATACCGTCTGTCGCTATATGTGAATTGTTTGCATATTTGTTTGCATAATCTTGTAGTATTTCCAAAAGTTCAAATATTTTAATTCAAATTTCATTAGTTTTCCTTATAATAAAACAAATTGTTTTATTCTTATTTTTGATATGCATATGTACCTACAAATAATAACAATACACTTATAAATAATAATAATTTATAATATCACAATAATAATAATATTTTTTCTTATTTACAAATCATGAATGATTAGTCAGTTACATAAGTAACTAATCACTCATGATTTGTACCTTCTGCACATCCGTGTTTCATTGCGGCTCTTGTAATAGATCTATAACGTGTTTATTTAAAACTTCTTTAAATGATCGCTTTGCGACACATTCTGATAATGACGTTATCACAGGGTTGTCTGTAACATTATGTTATCTGTAACACCTCTGACCTACATACACGGTATAAATTTATATGTGCAGAAATTGGACTGTACTTTTAATAATAAAGCAAAGTTAATTTAATTTATACAAATAAAGGAATTACCTTCCAACTAATAAACAAAAAATAAAAATAGGCCCGCTGGTTTAAAACCTATAAGACATTAAAGTTAGGTCAAAAAAGTGCGTCATTACTTTGCAACTAAGCGTACATTTTATTGCAGAGTTATGAATTGTTTACAACAGAAATTTACATTGTGCAATATGAACTTCGTAATCTATAATAAACCTCTACCGTGGCTGCTTTGTAACATTGCACCAGCTTATACGTTCTCAACCATAATTAATAAGAAGATATTACTTAACCCGCGAATGCACTAATTAATTTCGGAGACTTTGCCTTCCGAAAAATCCGTTGAATCGATATCAATTTACAACTTATTAACATTTATTATGACGGGGCCCATGTTTTCCCCAATCACGAACTAATTCACTCAACAAGACGTAAAGCCCTTTCTTGACAGACCGTGTACACACTAAACGGACAACTCCACTGATAAAATTAACGATTTCCGATGTAATCGCGTTTATTAAAATACGGTGATATATCAAAATGCAGGGCGGGACTTAGGGGATGAAGAGTACACAAAGTCAGATTAATCACTGTCGAAGTTGACGGTTGTTCGGGAGAGATTAGTTTTTTTATCTTACGTCCGACGTAAACAAGCCAAGGTCCGGTGTAATTTTTCATCCCTAGCCGCGGTCTCCCCCTCCGTCCTTTTCGTACGCCACTGGGAGTCCCCGGCGGCCCGCAGGTAATTCCGGCGAAAATTAACCGTTAAAATACTAAAACCGCCGGTTTTGATTAATTATAAATTTACGAGATGGATTGCTTTTTTTCGGGTTTCAGTTATTTTTCTTGTTGTAAAGAGAAGCTTTCTTATATTAAACATTTTCGATTGGTGTATCTTGCAGCACTAGTAGTGCGATTATTCCCATCACTAGTAGTACGATTATTCCCATCACTAATAGAACAGAAGGTAGCTGTCATTTTCCTTAAGGCTCCAGTTTCAATTCAAATAAGGAACTGTAGCAAACATCTCAGAGCATCAAAATAAAAATTTATTTTTGTATTTTAGAATTTTTGCATTTTTATGATGTATTTTAAGTATTTTTAAATTGTATTTTTTGACCATTGTCTATTCTGGCTGACTCTATTTTGTAGTAAAAGCATATCCTTTTTTCCAGGTCAGCAGCATGCAAACTATGACTACGTCAAGGAATTAGGATACACCAATGCAGTGAATAGGATTTCCGGTCGCTTTCAAGTCTAAAGGTATGTAATGTTTTTGTGATTTTTCCAAATGCGCTATATTTTAGCTTCTTACAAAACTCACAATAAACCCAATGTTAGTGAGGATTCCGGTTAAACCGGAAGTACAATGTACAAAACCTAGATGGATTCTGAAATAAGAGTATATCAAAGATATTCAAGAACATAATATAGGTACTAAGGAAAATAGTTACTTCGTAAACTCGTCAGTAATGTAGAATCAACTAAAAAAGCGATTGATAATAATTAATTCAGGTGAGGATAATTTTTGGAAAAACCACCTCCGCCTGGATTTGAACCAGGTACCCTCCAATTGCCGGTTGACAGACGGGTTTGTTTAATCCGATACTGGGATTGCCTGAATATCAGATGTCATAGTAATTAGTATAATTGTACCATTTTTCTACATACTCAGAAACTATATACCTAACTTATCCGCGTAAAACTATCATAAAAAGAAGATGTGCTCATATTTAGGTAATACAATTTAGTTAAAAAAACTGTATAATAGCACTAGTTTGCAATACTAGTTTATTGCTGGTAGTAGTATAACAATATTACAGGAAATAACTCTGTTATCAAATTTCTTCTATCCTTTTTTTAAAATTTCCCCTCAATTTAGTTCAACGGTCCGTAACCAGATGGCGCTGTTTCAAATTTAATTGAAATTGATAATGCATAAATAATTTATATAATTTATTTTGATATGACCAAAGTTACATTATTAAATCGGCAATATTAAAAACAATACGTAACATATGGAATGCCACGTCATAAATAAATACATAAATTTTGCATTTGAAAGTTTGTTTAAATTAATTCTTAGGTTTTTTATAAGCTATAGGAATAATAGTTTGAAAATCTCTTATTGTATACAATTCAAAATACTTCTTAAGAACTCTTTAACCTTGGAGACATACAACCTACTTTTTGAATATATCGATAAACCGCTTTCTAGTGAATTAAACTGATACACATTTTTAAGAATATTTTCATTAAACACAAAATTATAAACTGAGAAAGCTGCTGATGGGCTGTCAACGACCCCTCATCGGCAAAACATGAGGGGGCGGGACTGTCTTTCCCGTCATTTGTAACTAAACGGCATTTGTCATTTTATTTTTAATTTTCACTATAATTCAGCCTATAAATTTAACAAAATTTAGGTCAGTGGTTCCGAAAAGCCGAAAATATTGACTCATTTACCGTATGTGATTGAAATAATAATATTTGTATTTGTATATTATTGACATACAAAACATTCTAACTTTAACAAAACTAACAATTATAGTATATTATAATACAAGAAGACACCCGAAATAAGAGATGGAGCAGGGCAGAAAGACCTAGGTAGCCCGTTCGAACACCAAATGAAATTTATTAAATGAAACTAATTGTGTAATTAACCTCTCAAAGCTGGATGTTGGAATAAAGATTATTACTACTACTATAATACAAGTTTTAGAAGACAAAAATTGGCGCACGAGTTGTTTTGTTATATACTATTTTTCTACCTTGCGACATTATGTTTACATAAATTTCGAAAAATGCGGTTGTTATCTTACAATTTAAAGTAATTTTGTATTCAACAGTTGGTAGTTAGTGTTAAATTCACAACTACGACTGACGCGAACCAATAGCGATTGAGATCTCAGCCTTATTTGACACTTGACGTCAACATCGTAAATCTTGGAAAACCAAAAGTTACTAAAAGTTTGTGATTTAGTGTTTTCATAATGACACCGAAAGCGGTTTCGTTATGAGTTTATAACAACCGCAAAGTAGAAAAAAGCATTTACAATTTTCAAATAGTAATAAATATGAATAAGATAAATAAGGAATTTAGAACATAATACAGTTAAAATAAAAATGGGTATAGCTCTGCGACACATGCCACATAAAAAGTTCTGAAAATATGTAAACATTTTGAAATATATTTCCTAAAATAAAGATAATAAATATGATGTTTTGATAATATATATTTTTGCCCTCATCTACATATCATCCACATGTTATGTGCGGATTTATTAAGCCTTAGATTAGTATAAACTTGTATTAAAAATGAGCTTATCAAAACAACTTGAGTAGGTGATAAAAATATCAATAAAACCGCATTTTAAACTCGGTTCTTTTCTTTGAGTTCTCATCTCAAATTTAAATGATTCCTATTTTATTCTTTTAATTTCCTTCTAATTATAACAACCTTCGTTTTCTCTAACATCAACATTAAATTTCAAATACAGAACTGTTCGATCTTTAAACAGCTATGCTCGACCTCAAAAACTAGTCATAGGCGTAGGAATGGCAGAAGTAGCACGTCTCTTAAGTACGTATAACAAAAGAATGTACAGGTTACATGTACACCGGTGTCAGTAGTTTCACCGCAAGTCGTAAAGGACGCAAGGACAAGCGCAATAACTCGACCGTACGCGAAAACCCGGAGCCGCTACCGACCGTCCCGAAGCCGGTGTAGCGCGCCAGTAGTAACCGGAGTATCGCCGCGTTCGGGTTAAAGCGACCTCTGCCGCCTGTTTAGCGAAACAAAACGTCCGATCGTAACCGATATCAAGATCCAAATCATTCCCTGGATATTATAACCCGTTAAATAACAAACCGGGGACTATCCTTGTAATAAATTGTTAGATAATATGAAGTGATTAACAGTTTTTGACGTTTGACGAATTTAAAAATAGTTAGGAATAGTTTAGTTTAGTAGTGGGGGTGTGTGAAAGAAGTTTCGAGGGATAAATTTGATTGTATGCGAACGATATTTAACTGGATAAATAAATCGGTTGGGTGGATTGGATTAATTGTTGTTTGGTGAAATACTTCGAGTTTGGGATTAAAGTTGTGAACTATGTGGATTCTCCCTGTGCTGGTATTTGCTATATTTGGCGGCTGTTATGTTACGTCTTACGAAATGATAGGTGAGTTAACCTATTGTTTCCTATAAGGTCTTTAATTAAGCTGTTTTGTTTGATATAAATTTAATACTGTATTATATTTCCAAAAATGTTATTTTTGGTCTAGGTCTTCTAATGAACAAGTAATAGTACAACAAATTTAATAATATGTGGAAGGTGCTAAGTTTTTCTGTTATTACAACGTTCCTCATCTGATTTGATTAATTTGATTGATATAAATATATTATAAACTTCTATTTCGCCCTGTCTAATGGATTAAGTGTTAATATGAATTCAATATGAATACACAAAATAATATACTGCTGCAATAATCAAACTATGGTTCTATAATCGTATGGTACAAAGATATTCTAGCTTTTAATGTAAGTTTATTAGATATTCTTCCTAAATAGCTAATCTTTCGGCTCACCTTTTTAACTATATACTCCATATTACTCGTAAATTTCAAAGTATTGTCCAAAATGACACCTAGATAGTACAATTTGATATCGAAACCAGTTTCTGAGTTCGCGATTACATCAGGTAAGTTAACTCCTGCAATTGATATAAGTGTATCGTCTGCAAATAGGTGCATATCACAAGATTTAACTAGTGAAGCAACATCGTTTACATATAAATTAAACAAAACTGGTCCCAGAACAGAACCCTGTGGTACCCCTAAGCTGTTTATTAATTCACTTGGCTCAGTTTCTCCAATCCTAACCTTGTGCTGACTAGAGTAAAGTTATTTCAATCATCCATAGTAAATACCAACATTATTCCCAGGTCCATTAACAGCAAGACGAACACAATACATCTAACAAACAAGATCCAGCCTTTGTGTCAGGATTATCACACAATGCTGATGATCGTGTGACCCTTTTATTCCATCTTTGGTCAAAACAACCAATTAATTTATAACAAAACACGTATTGTCATCTGAATTGTCGCCATGAATTGACCTCCTCCAATTTTCGCCACTTGCGATCAGTTAGCTTACTTTAAATAAGAGGCATGGAATTAAATATCGAATAAGTCATATCTATCTCAAAATTATCATGTTTGGTTTATTCCCATTGCGTTTAAATGGCTTGGATTTGGTTTGCTGGGAAAGTATAAACTCGTATTTCTTAAAATCAATAGGCGTTTGTTTGATATTCAAAGCACGCGAAGCTCTGGCGATGCTATCAATCTGTTGCCGATTGCTTACAGAAAGCTTTTGTTGACTGTGTCTTACATAATTCCATTTACAAGACACGCAAATGCGTCCAGTAACTTTCCTTTTGATATATCGATTTTTTAACACTATGGCCAGGTATTATAATGGACCTATGAGATCTCAGAATAGTTAGAATAGATAATTTAGTAGTCCAAATTACGAATAATATATTAAAGATATAGTTTTGCGTAAACATTCTGTTACAAATCAACGTTAGGACGTTTTATTTTAACTACCTCTCGTCTGTTCCATTCAATCCCTTGTAGTCAACTCTAGTTTAATCACATCGAAGTCATCCAGAAACATATTGGAATTCATCTGTAGTCGGCTATTCAGGCCCATTGATAAATGTCGCAATTACGCTTCCAATTAAGGGACACTTTGAAGTTCCGAAGCACACTATCCGGCTCGGTAATGAAAGGGTCTTCGAGAGTCGTGCGGACCTCTGCCGTTCCGATTTTTCTTTCGATTATTTTTCGCAGGTCGCAAAATAGTTAGTCGGAGCAAGCTATGCGCCGTACGGAGCTGTCAATTGAAACCTTTCAAATTAAAAGTTAATGGCGCGCCGCACAGTGGTTGAAAATGCGGATCTAGCCGTTCAAAATTATTTTGGCGCTGTGCTCCAATTTAATCCAAATGTACGTAAATCTGTTCTTAGATAACCAAATGACTCAGAACCAATCAGTTTGCCACCCTGGAAAATTTAGTTGACCTACAGTAACGGGCTAAAGTCCGATGTTGATTTCTATACTATTTTTTACTTTCCCTATAAATTCTAGTTTGTAGTGTAGAACAATTTATTAACAAATGATTGTGAATGTTGTTGGTGTAAACTTTAATATGACCGTATCGTCTGCGGATGAGACTGTGATTTTATATTAAATATTTATAAATGAAAATTCGTAAGTTCAATTAAGCTTACAGTTTTTTGCAATAAATGGAAGCAAAATTTTCATTTTGTTTTTGATAGATTACTTACTTGCCAATATGCCCCCATAGAAGTGATTGTCATAATATGTCATATTTGGCTGATTTTTTATTTTTAGTGTCAGTCGACGGAATCTCTTATCGGAAGTTGATGGAGGAACCGCGGTGTTACCGCATAATTTAGTCATATCTACATTTAATAATAATAGAATTTGTCTAAAATATATGTGAAATACAGGGTCCTTCATAACTAATGTAAAAAATCTGATGTGGCCAGGCACATGACTTTATCATACAATATATAAAATTAATAGTTTAGCTGCATGAGAATCTATTTGAATGAGATCAGTCGTGTCTGCATTAAATAAAACTAGTTAGCCAGGATTTAACAGATAAATAAATAATTAAATAAATAAATAATTCCCGTATTAAAATAAGACAATATTAAATGCAACAAAATATTATTTATATTTAGGGCGCAGTTCAGCACACTTGTTTCCAAATTGCCTTACTCTTCCACTCAACCCCTTACGCAAACTAGAACTAAGACATAATTGTAGCAATATAAAAATAATTCCGAGAACTTATCAAATCAAAAACAAACAAAAAAATTACTCTAGAGTCTAATTACACGTAATTGCAGCAAATCCAACTTAACAAAACATCGCACCTACCCACAAAAAATAAAAATTAAAAAGCTTCCAATGTGCACTCGATGCCTAAAGTCCCCCCCTGTTGAGCAAACAGACAATGTTTTACCTTTCCCCCAAAACTGTTTAACGATAAATGTTTTATATCTTCCCTGAGACCATTGTATATGTGACTGACCTGGTAAGAGAATGACCGTTTATACAGCTCAGTGCGATGGGCAGGTGGAGCAAACAAACCCCCGAATCTTAAATTAAGGTTATGGACATCCGTTCTACAGCATATCTTCCGCATGAGGTATTGTGGGATCCTAGTGGATAGCAACTTATGATACAATATTGCTGCAACACCCATGTTATCCATGTTCAACCATCCCAAGTCGCCCAGCCCATTCGATGCATGATCATACTTCGTCAAACCAAAAGCAAACAGAACTCATTCATTTTGGACACGGTCAATACGCTGCCTATCCGACGCCATCAGGCAAGGACGGTAACTGTATCACAATATAAGATCTTTTGATACTATTGACTACTGTCAATATAAATTGTGAGATAATGTCAAAACATCAGCATTTGACACTACCGGTACTGTCATTAGACCATGGAGCATTAGACTGACAAATTTGCAAATCCTGGGTCACTATATAGTATTACATCAATGCAGATGCGACCGATCTCGATCAAATAGAATTTGCTCTTGCAGCTAAACTATTAATTTTACCAAAAAATGGCATAAATTATTCAAAATTTTTTCTACTTTAATTTATTATTTAACTATTTTGACGAAATTACAGAAATGGCGGTTCATTTCTAAAATCCTTGAAAAAGGCTTAGAGTAAACACCCTTTGGACCCTTTTAAACCATGAGCCTTTCAGCTAAAATATTTGAAGGATTGTTCTTTCTATTGTTAATTTATAATATTTAACTTGTATTTGCAGTTTATATACGATCATATGCATATAATTTCAAAATTTTAAAACAAACTTCTTTTCTCAATTTTAACCCCGTCGAAAGCCACCCCTGGTACTTTTATTTTTAAACATATTACTTGTATTTGCATTTATAATATAGGGTCATTATAAATGATTGTAGTCGAAGTATGCCATGAAATCCAATGTAAATATTTCTGGTTGCCGCTCTATTAGAATGGAATACCACTGTTCTACACACAAAAGTTACATTAGTTACATAACCTATTTCATGTTTGACAGTTGTTTGGGTATAGCGGCACAAAATTATTAACATTGACACGGCCTGCTTCGACTACAATCATTTATAATGACCCTGTATTATCATATGCGCATGGTTTCAAAATTTTAAAACAAACTTCATTTCTCAGTCTCAACTCCGTCAAAAACTACCCCATTGGCACTTAGATTTTTTTTACTATTTTTCTAATATTCACAGGTGGGGTATTATTGTATACAACAGGCTTCAGAACTATAAAACTACTTTTTTTATAAACCACCCTCCCAACTCACCCCATAAGTACATCGATTTTGTATCATTTTTTTCAGTGTTTTCAGGTAAAATGTTCTCATTGTCACCAGGTTTTCGAATTTTTTAACGCCAAACATAGGTTTCAACCCCCTCAAAACATCCCCCTTAAGGGTGAAATTTTTTTTACTATTTTTTCGCAAATCTAATGAATATTTTGAGCTCATTTACATAAAAAAATAATTTTGATCAGCTAAAAGTGCAAAATCGACCACTGTGCGCCGTTGCACTCCAACGCTGGAACGGAATTGCGAAAGGAAAAAGTTTGAAGAAATCGCGTGGACGCTCTAATTGCTGTAATTAAACTCGTTGGGGGGGGGGGGGGCGAGGTATGTTAACGCCCTGTAAAATTCGTTTAGATTCGATGTGCTTTAGATTATATTTATTGGTTTACTCTTGTTCGGTTTTATGAAGAATAGGTGTTTCTTTGTGATGTTTTGACGTTTTTTTTATGTCGTTTTATACAAACTGCATTTTGAGTTAACGCCCTGTAAAATTCGTTTAGATTCTAGGTTCTTTAGATTATTTTTATTGGTTTACTCTTGTTCGGTTTTATGAAGAATAGGTGTTTCTTTGTGATGTTTTGACGTTTTTTTTTTTTTATGTCGTTTTATATAAACTGCATTTTGAGGTCCATATTGTGGTCGGTCCTCATTCCTACTGAAGCACATTTTCAATAAATGGCATTGTTTCTTCATAGTATTCTCATTACTGATGTAAATGTCTAGACCATCGTTCGTCGAACCTTTTTTACGTCACTAATTAAAATCCGGTTTTGTTAATATTCCAAACGACTGCATTTTTCGGGCATAGACATAAGAAATAATAAGAAAACAAATGACAATTTTAGCAGTTTTTGATATTTTGAGAAGTGATAACTTCCGTACCGTTCCTTATAGAAAAAAATCAATTACTCCAGCGTAATCAGCGCCAAAAACTGTACCAGGGACCAAAATCTCAATTGGATGGGAGGTAGTTTTGTTTTTGACAACCGGTCAAAAGTTTTGATAAAAATCGTACTTTTTTACTTTAAAGTTGAAGTGGTACACCTAATTCGAAATCTAGGGTCGGGATCGATATAAAACCTTCGCTATCTTATTAAAATGAGTGCGCAGATTACGAATTTACATAGTACAGGTCTCTATCTCTACTGGTTGCCGAGTTGTGCTCAAATTACGTTTTTTTCAATCAACATAAGCGAATTGACCCGCATAACTTCAAAATGGTACTTCTTATGCAGATAAAAGTCTACATATTTTTAATGTACTCGTCGAGAGCTATCATTTGGTGGTGTGTAGATCTTTCTATCGCCAACGGTTGCAAAGTTATTTTTTTAACCTTTTTCTGCCTCAAAGTGCTAAATGTAGATCGAAAAAATATAACTTTTTTCGAGGGATAGGGCTGTCTAATGACAATTTTAGCAGTTTTTTACATTTTGAGAAGTCATAACTTCTGTAGCGCATCTTATAGAAAAAAATCACTTACTGCAGCGTAATCAGCGTCAAAAACTAAGTTATTCTTTATTTACCAATTTATAACTCATATAATTTTTTATAGAAGACAATTAGATGACATAAGCTTTGTTCTTACATAGCTTTGGAAATATATTATAATATTAACTTAAAATCACAAAAAAATGTTGCTCTTCGCCATTATCAGTCCACATGCATGCCACTTTGCACTTGAGACGAAAAACATCTTGAGTCAGTCGACTATGTCAGATTATACAACATTTTTCATTTAATAGTATTACAGAGACGTCTTCCAGTAACATTACCAAGAAATTTGATGAAAAATCGGTAATCTTCAGCATACCTCACTGATTTTATTGTCGGTTTATAGAAATTACGAAAATTAGTAATCACATCTCGTGTCCAAAATCCTCATCGAGCAACAAAATAGTACGTAAGGATTTTGGTTTTCCGTGATGCAATTTGAATCCAATTACTTCGAATTCTTTGGTAATAGATTGAATAAAACAGCACTGTTTATATGCATATTGTGCTAGATAACCTAACAATTGACATGGAGTTTTTAACAAAATTATAGTATAGTTTTTTAGGCACAAACCTAAAGTTAGGTTGAACCAACCTCTTAAATAATCAGCTATATTAATTTTTGTTTTACAACATTTTTTGTGCTGTTTATTACAGTCATTTTCTGTAACTTTGTAGGCATTTGTCCCAGTGTTTCAACTTATTTGTTCTTTTCATTTCGTTCAAAAGTTACAGCCCTTTCAAGTATTACCCAAAAAAGGAAAAGGATTATTTAAATTTAAAAAAAACTCAAAAACGAAGAATAAAGAATAAATTTTCAATATTTAAATAAATTCATTAATAATTTCAAGAATATCAGCAGCTTGGCAGGTCTGGCAATTATGAATTTTTGTTTAGGGACGAAAAAATTCTTTACAGTAAACCATTACAAGTCGATGCAGGTCTATTAAAACAACCTGTTCTATCCTGAAAAGATATCGTTCGAGATTTGAAACCCCATCGCGAAAGATTTAACTATCAAAAGTAAGACCTTAACAACTCAAACAGTTAAAACTTTCCACCCTTAGGTCCATTATCGATAGGGGTGCGATATAACTTGTTGCAGTTGAACGCGAGCTACACCGTCCGCCGAGTGGGGTCGATTGTAATTTCGAATTTCGCGAGATCCCGAACAAAAATTCCGATCCTGCACCAGGACTGGAACAAGTGAAACAAGTGAAACAAGTGAAGGGCGTAGGTACAAAATCCGCGTACCGCCATCGGGGGCATAATTGATTGCCGCGTTTTACATATTGCAACAGTTCAGTTATCGATTTCAAAAACAATTACATCCGCCGCGTTCGGTCCACGCGCGGTACACGTAACTTTGCCCGTTCCTAGCGGACATAAAGCCCGCGGCTTTTATTACTTTTCGCTGATAAATCTGTGCCGGCGGCGAAGTAGAGCCGGTAGACCGCTATCCCAATGCGGAATTTAATCTCGACTGAGCCCAATCCGTTCGACTACCACCGTGCCCGTAAAATTGTTATTACGATTTTAATTTATATCTCCAACCCCGATAAGTATCTGGTAATTATAAGCTAAACCCGATCGGCCGTGTGCTTTTTTCGATCGTTAGAGTTAATAGCGCCTCCTGGGGGCTTTTTCGAACCCGGAAAAGCTGTGATTAGGTGCTTTGCTGAAATGGTGGAGGTGCCGGGGTTGCAGGAAATCTGCTTAATTTGTGTGATTTTTTTGTGAAATATGTTGGATTAATTGTTTAAATCAGGGGTTGTCAACCTTTTAGGTTCCGTGTACCACATCAGTCTGAGGAAGATTATATCAATTTCTATCTGGTATACTCATCGTTTTTGGAGTTCTGATCCAATTTTCATTGTCATAGTTTTCTGGAAAATAACTGTTAAACTTGGTTATTATGATAATGATTTTTTCAAGAAAGCCTTTTAATGCTGACAATAAACTACTTTTATTTTTATTAACGTCTCTTTATCGGTGAGGTAATTTTACAATAATAAAATGATAATATAAACAATAACAATAAACGGCCATTTCTCCCTGCAAAACTAAATTTATATTATTCAACTTTCCAAAAATATCCGCTAAATATGCTAACTGGACTATCCACAATTCATCAAAGAAACAATATTCGAAGTCGAAATTAGCTTCTGCATGGAAAACTTGAACTTCTGATTTAAGTACAAAGAGACAACGTTATCTTTTTACTGCTTGATCCTAAACTGTTTTTAGTCTGTCTGGTATAGGATTTGCTACTAAAAAATCCCGATGGATTTTGCAGTGAGTGGTTGAGCTTCTGGAGCGAGTTTTAATTTTTTATGAGGGCCGGACGACGGATCTCAATCAAATACAATTTGCTCATACAGCAAAACTATTAATTTTATCAAAAAATGTCGTAGACTTAAATTATTTTGACGAAATTAAAAAAACGGCAGTTCATTTGCAACATTGTAAAAAATGCTACAAAAAAATGCTAAAAATGACCAAAAGCTTTTCAGCTCCAAGTTTGGTCACGAAACTTCTAAATATGAAGTTTCGTCCCAATACCTTTAGTAGTTTCTCCGGAATCGTCGCCACAAAAATCGGGTAAAAATCATACTGCGTATGATAAAGTAAAAATGTTTCAGCTTGAAAAGGATGATCAAATTTCAAAAGTTTTCAAAAAAACGTAGAACATTGAAGGTTTACCTTGAGACAATTTTGAAACTATGTACACTAAAAATAAATTTTTTTATGAAATTTTATGAATTTTTTATGAAATTAAGAATTCAAAAACTTTGTGGAACTTAATGTTGATTGTTGAACTATGAACCAACATCACATTAAACAGTTGAAATCTGACAAATGGCTGTTTGAATTCTTAGGTCGATGTTTCAGTCCTTCGGTTGCGTAAAACTCGCTATAAAAAACGTAATTATTTCAAGGCTCTACTTATTACAGGTTCAGCCACCAATAAAAACACTCTTCTTTGACGGAAAGAAACTCAAAAAGTAATTCACGAAATTTCAGATTCTCACTTTAAAGCTGTAAAACCGTAAAAAAATGCGTGAATCAGACACACGTTTCAGTGGTTGAAATTGCACTTTCTTTTATACACTAAGTTTCAAAGTATGAAAGAGATTAATAATGATTTTCCCAAGTAATTACATGAGAACTTCCCCTTGACAGTACCATGCAACCTTTAGCGGCCCTACACCAGAAAAAAATTGAGAAAAAAACGGCTATTATAATATTAACAACTTTGCTTGTGAAAGTTCAGTTGTAGGCACGCGATTCCTTGATAATAATTCAATAATTATTACCTTAGTAATTCCGATCAAAATTATACAATTAAGGCACTTATTAAGAAATAAATTTAATTTACTCAACGAGTTTCCACCTCACCCGCTCGGAAATTAAACAAACGCACCTAAGAATTCCCGAAATGAAAAATACGGACCCGCCCCAGCGCGCAATTTAAACAAATAAACGAAACGATATACAAACGCCCTTTGTCCTCGTCTCAAATACCCGAATTCAACGCAACAATACAAATTAATTTTACATCCTACCACCTCGGCCGTAATTATGAGTGGAAAACCGAGCAGAAGCCGAGTCAAATTTTCACCTTCCTGTTTACCTCTTCTCAGTCGGATCCTCTCCGACGAATTTGCAATTTATTCATAAGCGGCGCGCACTTCTCAGCCCTTTTGTTGACTTCCACGACGGTCGCAATACCGGAAAATCCAAAACTGGGCGTCCAACTTTCGCAGAGAGAGCTACGCGGGTTACACGGAGTTGGCAGGTCTGCGCCTGCAACCCCCACGGCAAACTTTCTACAAAGGCGATGCTACCCCTATTGTTAAGATCGCAAGAAAGATGAGCGGAACCGGTATGGATTAGTATAACTTATCACTTGAATGGACATATGTTTTATTCAGGAACGACATACACATTTTTTTGTGGACAGAATTAATGAGAAAATAATTGTTAACTTGAAAATATGATTCTCTTGGTGTTAATGCCCAGATAATCAGGTATATTTCCTGAAGTATTCATCTAAAAATATATTAAAATGGCGGAGAAACTACGATTTGTCATTAAGAGAGTTGCATATTTAACAATTAACAATTATTAATAATTGTATATTTAACAATTCTATTCCATGGAAGTAGTGTCTGCACTGATGAACCTCGGGCTTTAACAGAAAAGGATCAATAGACGTACAGTATAAACTAAAACACTTAAATTCTGCATAAAAATGTTTTTTTTATAACAATTTATGTTGTCGGCCCTGCAATAAACAAAATTGTAAGTAAATTTCAATAAAAACAAACTCAAAAAGCCATATTTTTCTTTAAAGCAAAAAAAGAAAAATTTTCGCTGCCTTTTAATACAACGGTCCTTTACCTATCCCAGAAACTGGTTAACTTTTTGGAATTTAAGATTGTAGAATTTAGATTTTGGCCAGATTTTTGGGTCAAATACTCCAATGTGGGCCGTCTCAAAGTTGTGCTTCTTTTGGGTCTCTAGATGAGTTATCAAAATCTGTAAGAATCGCTCCACTTCTTATCATAACCACACGACTTCACACGACTATTGTATTTAGGATATACTACTGGTCTGTTATTGCAATTTTATTGTACTTACCGTACACAATAATCAACGTGATTTAAACGCTCGTGTCCGAATACCAGATTAAGCAATTTCCATTCCGAACTATTTCCATTAGGGAACCAGTGCGTTTCGGTGGGTCGGGCTACACTTTCGCCCGTTGTTGAATTTAAATTAACAGTCGTCCATCACGACAGGGGTGCCACTTAAGGGTGAAATTATGCGTTGCCAGTTCGCGTTTCGTCCGAGTGTACGCGAATGTCGCGTGTATATGTCTATGTGTATATGTGTGTGTGTGTATGTGTGTGAACGTAAAAATAGGGCGACTTTAGCGTGCACACAATCCGTCCGACGTCCACATCACGACTTTGCTGTAAATCTCGGCCAAATGCGACGAAACTGCGCCCGTAGTTCAACTTGGGCATATCTTAAACGGGTCCTCGTATATCTCGGTCAACCGTTTTATATTGCTATGTAAACATCTGTTTTCTAGTAATGCGGGGGGTATTGTCGAGGTCAAGTGGCGTTTAAAGATGAATGAAAAGTGTTTCCGGTGAGTTTTAAGTAGGTTTTGCTACAATTTCGTTGTGTTTTTGTGCTCAGTGCTATTTGCTTTAGATGCTGGTTGTTTGTTCAAGCTGAAATTATTTTATAATGTTGAAATGAGATACCATTGTGTTACTTAAAGGTTGGTAGATTAAATCCAAATTAAAATTGCAGTGATGTGTAGATTTTTTTTTGATTTTTTTGTAGAATTTTTTGTTTTCAACTTCTTTTGTTTTAAATCTGTAATGGAATCTGACAGAAGGACCTGCTGTTTTTTCGACCGTCCTTCTCAACTTGGCAGATTTTGTTGTATTATTTCAAGCCACCGAACTACAACATTTGTTTACCATCTCCTTGGAACATGAAATATTTCTATAATTAAAATAAAAAAATTACTTCATTAGAGGCAACAATATATTTATTTCTGGATAAAAATGCATTTACATTATCAGTAAATCTATTTGGTACAAAGAACGTATATTTGAAGAAATTATAGTAAGGAAATTAGTTAATACACATTCAAATAAGGTCTAGACATTTATTTTTAATTAAAATTCTAAAAGTTGTTTTTTTTAATCAAATTAATATGTCACAAAAATAATTACTCAAAAAAATAGGTCTAACGCAAAAAAGGCCTCACATTCACAATTTTTTCAAAAAAAAAATACATTGCAAACATTTATCTAATTGAAATAAATATAGAACGAAGAATGTCTAGAATTTTTGTTTAAATTAAAAAGCGCCCGTTTCCTTGTTTAGGAATGTGATGTGTATATTCTAATAAATAAAAAAATACACGTTTTGTGATGACATGTACCTTGACAGAATAGATATTAATCATTATATTGGCACTAGGCGTTTTCTCACCAACATACTCGTTATGTTGAATGAAGTATGTTGATTCGGTTTCCCGTTGTAAGTGGACTACGTCATCATTTATTTAATTTCAGATTCACCGCGTGAATGACAAGCGTATAATTTATATTATGGTGTATACTATCATAACCTAAATCTAACTTCATAGCAATTGTCAGCCGTAGATGAGTGTGGTTATTATTGGGTCCGTAAATAAAATATTGCACTTAAGCAACAAATAATTTGTAATGAAAGTATAACTGAAAGTGGTAGGCAATAATTGTTAATAACTAAATAAACTAAATATAACATTAACACGATATAACCTTCTTCTGTCAAATTCGACGAAGAAATTTTAGTTGTTTGGTCCTTTGCGACAGTATTTTGCTTCCACGTGTGGCGAGTTCCCATGCTTTATCAAGTTTGTAAATCTTATCAAACTCCTTCCTTACAACATTCTCATCAGCAGGTACCAAAGGCCCACCTGTGCACAGAAAGAGTGCACACCTTTCTCTGGTTTTCTTTCCATATTTATCGAGTTTTTTCACCTGAGAATTTTCTAAAATTAGTTTGTTTACTAATTATTGACTTACCAGAAGTATGCCTAATTAATTGTTTAACGACTTTATCCTCCTTTAAATTTAATGTTAACTGTTTTCTAGTTTTAATGTCTAAATCGCTTATTTCCTTTTTCGTCCAGTTTAAAACTCCAACACTGTATGTAAATATTGGAATAGCATATGGATTTATCGCTTGCATTTTCTTTTTAAAACAGATTTAAAAAGTTTCCTCACGCGTTTAAGGTAGTCGCCTATAACCTTCGCCTTCATGCCTTCATCATCAATACCAAAGGCTTCATCCATTCCCAGATACTTATATCTAGTATTATCTGTTAGTTCATTAATACTAGTTTGATCATTCAGGCATATGTCAGCGGTTCTCTCAATTCTGCCTTCGACAATACTAATTTTGGCACTTCTCTAGACCAAATTGCATCCCAATATCGTCAGAGAATTGTTTAATTATACTGAGGCTCCTCTTCAACTGCTCATCATTTTTGGCATAAAGTTTCAAGTCATCCATATAAAATGAATAACCAATTAACTTTTCGCCAGGTAATAACTGAACACCAACTTTGTCCACATTCAGTTCACTAGACACTGCTAATGGGCCTATGCAAAAGAGCAATGGTGATAAACTATCACCTTTAAATATGCCACAATTAATATTAATCGGCTCTGAGAAAACACACGAGTATTCTCCACGCAAGCATAGTTTTGTAGACCATAAAGGCATACTGTAATGTGTAATGTGTTTTTTCACATTTTGTCCCGAGTCCCGCGCCGGTTTAAAAATGTCCCGCTTTTTGAGAAAATCTTAAAATTGTCATAGTTCTTAGATTAGCGTGATAACAACATGACACAGTGGAATGACTATACAACAGTTCATATCTGCCATTTTCATGTTAAGACGATTTGGTTAAAAAGTCGTATGTGGAATAGAGTTTGTTTTCATCTTTACATCGTGGCAAACATTGTGAACATTTATATCACTACAATTTGGTATTAATTGAACCTTCATAAAGGTAAATTACTAAAAATAAAACGTAAGTAAAAAGTAATGTAAAAATGTAAGTGTTATAAATACAATGTCTAAAAAGAAATTTTAACGTTACAGTAGTATATTTTCTTAAAAATAAACGTACAAATATCATTAGTCTTATTTTAATCCTATCATAAATTGTCAATCTTAAAATCCAATCAAATCTACGGGGATAATAAGTAAAAAGAGGATTTTTATACATTTTTGTTGATTTTTAATAGTGTGCAGGTACCTGAATCTGACAAAAGAGTTAAGTTTTTTTTTAAACCGGGCTCTGGCATTTTTTTGTTTTTGTATGTTGTAGCCATTGAATTGGAACATGTTTGCCATCGTCATTGATTTTGTTGACATTGAAATTTGTCCTATTAAGTAAATAATTTTTCTTTCTCTATGCCTTCACCCCCATTTGAATCTTTGATCCCTGTGATGATCCCTAGATAATAAATTTTACACAGAGATGCAATTTTACTTAATGTAAATAAACTTAAAAAAATTATTTTAAGTTGTTTAATAGACCAACAAAATACATACTTCTGGATACAAATTTATTACATTTTTACAATATCTATTTGGTAGATGATTTGGTACAAAGAACTTGTAGTATTTGGAACGTTTATATTTGTTAAATAAAAGATTGAAAATTGACAATTTACCCTTCAGAGGTAAAACGTTGTATCTACGTTGACGTTGGCTTTGGAAACTTCTCTGTTTCAACGCAAAAATCACGCATTTTTACATTTAAAATTATTTACCCTATAGTCTATCTAACTGCCAATTTTTACGTAAATCACGCTAGCTTATTTTTACAATTAAAGATATATTTATTAAGAGAATGTCATATTTGTAGATACGGCATCTTTGGACAGCAATATAGGGAACCAACAAAACTTTTTATTGTATTAAGTAATATTTTATTCAAAAGATTGAATAAACCTTTGTAAACATGGAATCGACCCTTTTTAACATGGACACATTCCACCTACAGATACATATATTTAGTTAATTGAAATAAATATAGCGAAACAATTAATTCTCTAGAGAACAAAGTGTACAATATGTCAAATATTTTTATGTTAAACAGTTATATTTTGATCACCAGTCTAAATCAAAACAATATCGACATATTTGTTATAATTGCCCTAAAATGCTTGAGTTGGAACGCGCTCTGGCCAAGAAAATTCTGGTCACCTTAGGCATACATGAGTATACCAAAAAAATAATTTTTAGGTTTACCCCATATATCTCCAAGGCTTTTATAATCCATTCATGCGGGATACTGTCATACGCCTTCTTATAATTAATCCAGGCCAAGGATAAGTTGCCTCGAATCTTCTTGATCTTTTGAACAATGTTCTTCTTGATTATTAACAGTTATTATTACACAGTTATTATTAACGTTTGAACCATAACTATCCTATAAATTACCTTTCTGCTCAGAGGGCAATACATTATTTTTCGATAGATGTTCATAAATCTTTGTACCTAAAATTTTAGTTAATCATTTTTAACTACAATTTAAACAAGTGTGTATATTTTCTTCCATTGTGTTCTCACCTTCTCACCGTAACATCAGATTATTATTATTATGTATTATTATTAATATATTATTATAATTGTTTTTAACCTTCTTGCGAACCTACATCTTTATTCAATTTCTTCGTCACTGCGATGGAAATGAGAAATACCGGTATAATTCATAAATCCGCTATTGAAACTTCCGAACTACTCAAAATGTAAAACGATAAATAACGGGTCGAGATATTCCATTCTTCCGTACAATGTTGAGCATAATATCGGACATAAAAATTCCGCTCGGTTTCGTACCAATTTCTCGATCCGACATATTTCGGCGGATCTCGTAACATAAATCAGCCGAAATCGGCGCGAGGGCGCATATTAACAACATTTACATAGCCGTTTCTCGAACAGACCGGCTACTTAACGCTTTCGCCGGCGGAAAATAAAAAAAAAAAACCTCCCACGCTGCGATCATTTGCCCCCCACGTCGGCTTTTTCATCAATCACGTTTTCGTTTTAATATTTTAACGGGCCGTTTTCAAAATCGACGTTTAATGTCATGGCTTTCCCATGCCTTGCATATCACGAAAAATATTAGATACAAAAGAAATATCCGAACGGACTTTCACACGCGACTTGGTGTTTAGTTAACTTGGTATTTTTACTTTATCATACACAGTATAATAAAGTATTGTAATCGTGCCGAAAAAAAAATAGATTTTAGCGGAAATAGGTGCAAATGCAAATGCATGGAGAATGCGATAAAGAGGAGAAACACGCGCGCACGTACAGTGCAACAATATTAAAACATCTTGGTGTCAATGTGTATTTCGATTGCGGATAGCCGTGTTCGTATGTTTTCGCGAATAAGTACAAGAAAGATTGTAAGACGGTATGGTAACATTAAAACTTATTTGGAAAATTGAGCATAATTCTTTATGAACTTTTGTAGTTAGCACTGAAGACGGGGTAAAACCCGAAAATATAGTATGCTAGAAGCCAATATAATATATTAATCAGAACCAATAACCTTTTTATTTTATCATACGTAGTATGACAAGGAGGTTTAGTCTTAGCATATTTGAAATATTTTGCAAATAAGCCGCTATTTCTGGAATTTCGTCGAAAGGGTTAAATAATAAATTAATGTAGAGGAAATTCTGAATAATTTATGACTATGAAATTTCTTGGTAAAATAAATATTTTAGCCGCATGAGCAAATTCTATTTCATCGGGATCGCTCGTACTGCATTAAAACACTAGTATTAAAACTAGTTAGCCAGGATTTGTCAGATATTGTGATTCTAATGATAGTAGGTAGTGTCAAATGCTGATGTTTTGACATTACATACTGTAAATATAATCAAAATATCTGTCTAGTTCTAGTAGTTTTATTTTAATGCAGACGTGGCCGATCTCGATCAAATAGAATCTCATGCAGCTAAACTATTAATATATGGTATGATAAAGTCATGTGCCTGGCCACATCAGATTTTTTTTCTGTAATGGTTCAGAGGTATTTTATATCGTTGTTCGTTTAATGAAACTAACGCGTAATAATAATGCGATCATTATTTTATATAGGGCACGAGTTGAACAGGTCGAGCAAAATATTGTAACTGTGTGGATTTGAATCGATAGCCATTAAACAAGTATTAAATGGATTAAAAGCATATCTAGATAATACTCGTATTTCATCAAAGTGCTGGCATGTGGAACTATCGCGTCGTTTATCTTGACATGAGGTATGTTTCAGGTATTCTTTTACCTGTTAAGTGGGGTCAGCTGAAATTTGTTCTGTTCACTAGCTTACTAGTATGAATAAGTTGTAAGAATGTTATCGTATATTTTGATATTTAGTTTAGGGTGCATTCCACTGTAACATCGTCAAAAATGAAAATATTATTTTCCATTTCGAATTTGTTCTTATGTTTTATACTTAGAGCTGAATTATTTTTTTTTATTTTATAGTTGTACTTAGTTTGAAAATCCTGCAATGAATCGTTTGCTAGCTGAGTTTGGTTATACTTTCGCGTTCGTTAAGAAAGGGGAAGTGGTTTGCAATTTCTGCTCACGAAATATAATTATTCGTAATAAACAATGTCTTCTGGCTCATCTAAAAACAAAAAACACATGGAAAATGTCACAGGAACGTTAAAGAAAAACTTGTAGAATTATTAATTATCGAGTAATCAAAAGTTAATCCAACTTTTCCCTAATCTAACCCGAAATTTCTCTAAACAAATAAATGAATCATTTTCCAGTTGGTATAAACCTCGACATGCACCTTAGCTAAGCTTACGCACGCTAGCATTAACCGAACCCTTACATAATACAAAAAAAAACATTTTTAACAAAGCAAAACATAAATTTTACGCGTTTTTCTGTTATTCTCCTCTCTCACGTAATAAACTTTCACGCGAAGTAGCAGCCCAAAGCAATAAACAACCGGGTAAGAATAGCCCTACTCAGAGGCTGTACTGAATGCTGCACTGTCCCCGGGTCGAAATAAACTGTCGTGTTTTCAAATTTACACTGTATTGTACTGAAGAAGTTGGTCCATTGTTGATCGCGACAAAAGAACACTGAAATAAAATAGGCCGCCGTATCCTAAAGGATCTTAAGCGACGTACCATCGTAGCGAGGACAAAACTCAAGGACTAAATATAAGTACATAGTCTTCCTATTAAGATATTTGAGAGAGGATTTTAGGAAATTGTACTAAAATTGTAAGAGAGTTTACATATTTAAATGAAAATTTATTTATTTATAATAGAAATTAATATTATAGATGCGTTTTCGATAATAAAAAAAATGCCTACGCCTGGGTTCGAACAAGGGATCGAACACCGCACCGGTCCAAACTTACCACTGAGATATCCGGGGTTTTATTCGTTTTATTTGGTACGGGGATCCTTTTGGAGATACGTATATCCTTCCAATATGTTCGGCATAAATCCGTTCGTTCATATTTACAGCAGTGCTAACCAAATTTCCGTTTGTGTGTCGAGGGAAGCGGTACGTACGATTTGAGGCTATTTACTTTCACTGGCAAATACACACCGCTATTTGAGCTAAACTGCAGAGCGTATAAACCAAACGGGGGATTTCGATCTTGCCATACATAACAAATACGGAATCTGGATGGGATATCAAACTCGAAGCGGTAAATTCGCGTTAGCTTAGTAGACATATTGCCCCTTCCAGCGTATGTCATCCATTCATGTGTCACCGGAGACAATGAGCTTGATCGGTACCAGTTACCTATACAAGGGAGAATTCCACCCTATTTGAATATTATGAAGACGTAGATATGTGGATTAATGTCATGTAAGGATTTTTTTGATAAATATGGGAATTTATGGGAGATGTGTGGTTCAGGTTGAGTAAATGGTAAGATTTTATATAAGGAACTAAATATATTTAGTTTATTTTGAGCGTGTCCGATCTTTACCTTAATCTGATACCTTCATTGCAATGTAATAAATGTAATATGACCACTCCAGTTAAGTTTACGAGTAGTTACTTTAATTAAATATAGAATTACAATTATAATAATATTGATAAACATGACATTTGATAATATGATACGAAAATCTCTTTTTATGATATTGCGTAATATCACGACACATTATTTAAATTTATTTTATCTAATACACATATTAATTACGTACGTAAATGCCTTTGCCCAGCGGTGGGATGACGGGCTTAAGTAAGTAAGTAAGTAAATGCACAAATCATCTTGTTGCCAAGGATTATCACTGAATATAGACTATTTCAGAATTGTAATATTAAAATATATTCACTAAATGTAAATAAATTCTTAAAGTTTAATTTAAATTTATATTTAGGACGGAGCATGTATATTTGTATGTAGGACAATGGAAATATATCTGTATTTACTTTACAGCAGTTAATGTTTCGATTATGTTTCATGACATCTAGTACATGCTTGACAACCAAAATAATTAAAATTATAGCAATAATATATACAGGTAGTCCCACGTTTCTTCTACAAAACATTTTTTCATAAAGCAAATGACTTTCTCAATTCGTTAAAAAGTTACAGCCGTTTGAATTATTAACAATATCTTATTTTAAACGGCTCCAACATCTGAAGGAACAGAGAAAACCAATAAGACCATATAAAACTTATTACTTTCTACTTTCTAGGCAAAAAAACTTTTTGGTTTCTTCATTTGTTCATTTATTATAAATCAAATTATTAAAATTATACTTAAAATTAATTAACTAATTACTTAAGAATATTGAAAGTTGGTTTACAAAATTAGGTTATTATGTCAATAATGATTAATCTCTTTCTGTCAAGTCATCGTCCATTCCAAAGTTCTGTATTAATTTGGAATATTTGCATAAAATTCCTTAAACACTTACCCAAAACATTACTGTAAAAGCAAAATGCCGGCCTGATACCATCCCGATGCATTGCATCAAACCATCGAGATAGTATAGAAAGGAGACGCTATGACGACGTTTTTCATATACTGAAAACGGCGTCAGTATGTGTGGCTTATGGGACTATACGACGGTCGGTCTGCACAGGCCCGGACTAATTATAATTATTTTTTTGTAATATTGCAGACAGTGCAACATAGCACATATATTTAATCAACTAAAGAAAGTAAAAATATATAATAAACACAAAAATACTCTCTGGATTAAGGTTATAACAAATAATGTAAAATAAATGTTGCATTTGTTTAACTTAATGTAAAATAAAACTTTATAAGTGTAACAAATATGAATATGACCAAATAAGTATTATACATTTTGTAACCTATTGGCCTGTAAACAAAACCATTTTATTATTTTGATGCGATTTGGTGATGTTCTGTCTATACATAGCTCCATAAAATGTTTCGAACAAACAACACTGGACTTTGTCCGCTTCCAGTTACATCGGTGTACAATCTGTATCCATAATTCCTGCTGCGCACAAATCTTTGGAAACCTACATTTAATTGTTAAATAAAGGAAAAATTAAGTCAAATTTTTCTTGAATACGGGCCTGTTCATTGTCATTTGACTGACATCTAACGTCACTTCCCGATGAAACGTAATTCCCGCTGATTTATTGCAGCCAGGACCCTTTCTGCTGCGACAGCTTCTTATATCACATACTGTCATGCTAATTAGTTAGAAAAATACTTATAGCGCACTAGAAACTATTTAAATCTATATAATGTATCGGCTTGTCAATTTGACACTATGGGACTAACGGACGGTATGATTTGACATAAAGTGATCCCAATTTTAAGCTGATATGACTCGTCCTCTTCTATACTATCTCGATGCATCAAACTCATGCCAAATCAATGCACGTTGTCACATTCCAGGTGTTGCTAAGTCCTTCATTATGTTTAACAACGAAACTTTTTGCTATTTTAAAATAATATTTCATATTTTCTATGAACAATACATTAAGCACGTTATAATACAATACATAATTATAAAGTGCAGTTATTCCTAAGTCATTTTCTTATTTATTGAATATTGTAATTAATTTATCGGAAACTATAGCTGATTTATCGAAACTTTGCTACATTTTATTTATTATTTTCAAATTTCAAATCTGTAGTAGTTTTGGACATAGAGGGAACAAATTTTAACAATAATAATTTTTATATTGTCTAAATATTCTTTTAGATGGTCGTATATTTTGGTTAATTTTGTTTTAATAATAATTATAACATATTTACATTCCACCAAAATTCGTCGAAAATTTAGAGCTTGCTTCTACAAGCTATTATCATTTTTTGTAAATTAGTGATATACCTAATTGTCATTATTTTCAGTTGTCAGATATTTGAAAAATATTGCTGTAAAGTAAATACAAAATAATAACGATAATAATCATGCTATACAAAATACATACCCCTTTCTGGTTATTAAGTTAAAATATCGTTGAAGCTAAATATCTCGAAAACACCAGTAAATCACAAGTAACAAATTACCATAAATACAAATTTCAGCAATTTCATTTTATTAATTTATTTCTATTTTGTGAATAAATGTTAATACATATTAGTTCTGAAATAACCTTCAGTAAAAATATTCACAACAAGAAATTGATTTTTATATTTATTAACGCAAAAAAACTATTAGATGCAATAAGTTTGTATAGTTTGTTGTGTTTTATGCAATATCTTGAAATGAGATTTTCATTTCATGTTTTATAATAAATTATATTTAATAAAAATATAATTACATTGCAATGTAGGACTTACATTAATTAATTACACATTAAGCTAATAAATAAAAATATATAAATCATTATAAGCCAATTCAATTTCATCTGTGTAGCGCATCCCAACTAGAAGCTCTAAAATATCAAGTTCTTTTACACCATTTTCTTCAATTGTAAGCTTCAAAAAAGGCTCCCATTTTAACTATAGAGGAATTGTTGAATTTGGATATAATAACTAGAAATCCAAAGTAATCTATAAAATAAATAAACTACAATATTTAATAATATAAATACCTATAATATACACATACATAATTAATAATTATATGAAAATATAAGAATATAACAACTTAAACAGCTATATGTATTTAATACAGTAGTTACAGTAGTATTATTGTGTTTAGATATTACATATACATATATCATTTCCATAACACGCTGTCACAATCCAACCGCTCACTATACAGGCGACCACAAACTGCACAAACAACCTTAACAAAACTGATCTCCCCGTACGTTCTGACCCACCCTGAATATAGTTCATCTATATTTGTCCTGAAAATCATCAAGTGTTGGATTCATACTTTTATCAACTATTTAAAAAACTTAAATATTTAAATTTAAATAAATAAAAAATAAGAAATATATATATATATATATATATATATATATATATTAATAATATATATATATATATATATATATATATATATATATATAATATATATATATATATATATTGTCTTACACCATGAAACACGAGACATCCTAATAAATTCGTTGCTCTGCTGAAAAGATAATCAAAATCTCTGTATTACATTCATACGAAAAGAAAAATACGCATAAGAAAATACATTTCCCAGAAGCAGTTTCCTCTCTTATACAATGATACCCCGACCTTTTAAAGCAGTGTTCGCGGCGCATCGGAGCACCAAAAAAAAGGGGGGAACCGTACCGCTTCCAACGTAGGCCTTCGAGATTTTCGGAATTATACTTATGGGTATTTAAGATTCGGAGTTTCTGAAATAACTTCGGAAATGTACGGCTTTTTTCAGCGTGGAGGCGTAACAACCCTCTCCACCCACTTTCCGCGGATAACACGAGGGGTCGCATATGTAGGCTTAGAAAACTCGAAAGGGGTGGGTTGGCGAAGGGCGAACAGCCACAAAAACACGGTATAATTTATTTAAATGTGGGGAATCCGACTCGAGTCTTCGCAAGTTGTGCGTAACAAGTTCTCTTCAGAAACTTTCTTCTACTTCTTTGGGAAATTTTCCGTACCCGCTCGCTACCCCCTGCGGATCTTCCATCCCTGCTCTCTCGTTGTAAATATCAGAGCTTAGAGGAGCAGGATACTGCACGTAAACGGTTTAAATTTGCATACGCCGGAGACAGTATTGTTTAAAAGTTGGGAGTTAATTAGAGTTCTTGCCCTGTTGTTGAATTATGGCGGAGGCGCCGGTACGGCCATTCGAGCCGTTGTTTGTGACTCCCCGACGACGGTTCAGAATGAGAACAAGGACTTGAATCGCTTTATAGACTAAATGACTGCGCTTTTTTGTTTCTCTCCCGGTTAATTTGTTGTATTATTTATATTACTACATATTAGATGGATAGCTTATGATTTATTGTGATTATTATTCAAGTTTTCTATCGCTGTTGGTGCTAAATTTAGATCGACAAAATTTGGATATTTTTGGAGGGGTAATTTTTTAGTTATGGGTTTTCCGAAAGGTATAATGAATAAAATAAATATCACAAATTTAATTTAACAAATTTGTGCTATCGATTTTGTCTTTCGACATCATCAGGCTAATTTAAAAGGCAATTTTCACTATTATTACAATACAATATATAGGGTTAATCCAAATTACCGGAACACCCTTTCAAACAAAAGTGTTTTGGCTTTAAATCAGTTACCGTTTAAATATTTTTGTATGGAAATTTGGTAACTTTTTTTTTAATTAGAACACCTGGTATATTTTACATTTTAGATTAATTGCAAGATTGTTTATAGGATTATTTATGGCATAAAATGCATCATTTTTAGTTATAAGCTATTAATCAAAATCAGTGAAAATTACCGAAACACCAAAATAATTTTCCAACCACTTCAAATAAAGTTCTCGTTTAAATATAAAGTTAATATAACAAGGTGTCAATTTTATTATGGAAATTTGTAAACCTTTTCATTATCTATTAGAACACACTGTATATTTTAATTTTAGATTAATTCTAAGAACATCTTGTAAAAATTTCGGTGTAATAAAAATCTTATATGTAAATAAACACAATTTTGACACACAGTAATAAAGCCGTGTAATATTAAATTTGCTATGAAAACAAAAGCACTACCCGGAAAAAAAGAAACTATGTAATTTCATAAATTAAATTTCTTTTCGAATATTCTGATTGTATTAAACATATGGCTTGTGCATATCAAATTACTCAGAAACAAATGCTGAACCCATAGGAAGAACAGAACGTTTATTTGTGACCAGCGATGTTGTTGTAAAAAATATTTAAGCAGACAATTTAAATGTAAATAAAAACGGCCTATAAGATATCAGAACGATCGGACTACAAATAAGAAAGTTACTTAGAAACACAAATAAACGAACCACAAATAAGAAAGAAAGTTATTTATAAAATGTAATTTCTTTGTTTATTCAAAATATCTCTGAAATCATGAAGTATTAAACTGCTTTCTCATTCGAGAACAACATACAAATCGGCATGACTTAAACATTGTTGCTGAACTGAAAGATCTTTTAATTTAAACCAATATTCAACAGATCAACGATATTTTTAATATTTAAATTATCCAAGTTATGAGATTGTCCTAGTGTGAGTAATTTGTGGTATAAAGTATTTTAAAACCATTGTTGCTTCCTGCGTTTGGTGTATTGGTGTAATTGGTGTGTTAGTTTCATGTAATTTAATTAGATTATAAAGTTTTAGTATTTTTGGTGTTATTTCTTGCAATTAATTCTCTGATGTTCAATATAAAAGTTTTACAAGGTAATTTGACATGTCCTCTATCGCTAACGGTTACAAAGTTCATTTTTTCCCCTTCAAAGTACTAAATTAAAGCACACACGTATCACATATCAAGCGCTCACTTTGAAAAGCAAACCTCAACCCCCTAAAATAAAAGACCGCCCCAAAAAAGCGTTTTCGCGTACCACACCCCTTCCCCCGCTTCCCTCATGCCTTTCCCGATATAAAACAAAATCGCCTTAAATAATAAATTAAGGCAATAACTTTTGTTTGCTGGTAGAGTCCACTTTGTCTTCTTTGTTTGGGCGAAGTCGACGCCGACGTCCACAAAAAAAATGGTTCCATGGGGGACCGACTGCGATAAATCTTCCCCCTAAGCCCCCCCGTAGGTCACGGCCTTCCGTGATTTTTAAGAGTCGCCGTCAGTCAGCTGTTATCGCTTTTTAATGCGTCTGGGCGTCCGCCAGTAGGGGAGTTTTGCAGCGCGAAAATTATGAGTGATTGTAAATCAATTCTGGACGAGCTCCAGATTAGGGCTTGTTATTGATTGTTTCTCTTGGCGCTTTGCACAAAGTGTGTGCCGTTTTTTTTTGCTGTTTTCGCTCTTAGGGTGTTTTTTTATTTCTCTTTCGGTCCAGCGGCGTTCTGCTTCTTTTGTTATGTCACCTTTTTACCAGCTTTCCGGCGCTTCGCTTTTCGCAAAAGTTATGTGTTTTTCGCCTGGAGCAGGATATAAATTAGCGGGGAAACTGCCAGGAGACTAAGTGGTTGACACACTAAAATCGGTCTAGGTTGATTTAAGCGCGATTCGGCTTTGTTACGACTGAATAGATGGCGCCACTTAAGCAGATTCTTTGCGAGTGGACCGTAATGATCACCAAACGCACTTACATGGTACTGACGTAAAAACACAATAAATCAGTTTGATACCCAAAGTACACAGAGGTCATAGGAGTTCTCAAAATTCCCAATTATAAAATTTATAAAAAATATCTTGTTAAAATCAAAAAATCTTTTGAATCAGATAAACATATAACAATTTACAATTTACGCAAAATTTGTATCAATAAATTTTAATTGTTAATGCAAATCTAGTAATGATAGTACTTTTTTGCAATCATTAATACTAACTGCTTCATCAGGCAAATTTAAGACGAAGGGTTTGATGATATCAAAGTTTCTTGCATAAAAAATTTCCGGTTCCAACTATGTACCCCATCTCGTAATAACTGGTTGTGGTGGCAAGGGTAGATTAGGGCACTTTTCCTTGTAAAGAGACAATCTGGAAGGAGCTTTCAATAACATATTTTTACATGTGCTTATTAGCGTTTTCACGTCAGGAAATTCTTCCCGAATAAACTCACAAATTCTATGAATAGCGTGTGCAAAACATGTCAAAAGAAGAATATTTGAAAAATTTTGTTTAAGTAATTTTCCAACTTTTAACATAATCGCAGCAGCGTCAGAAATAAACAGTAATACTTTGGTAGCGTCTGTGATTCCTACTTTTTTTTATGGCGTCATTTACTATTGTACATATATCTTCAGCTTTGACGGTACAGCGAAACTGAGTAGATATTAAATAAGGTTTATATAAGTCTTGCGGGTCCAGCAATCCGACAACGACATTGACCACACATCTACCCTTCATATCCGTAGTTTCATCTGCAGAAACCCAAATATATTTATCGGATAGTTTTGACTTTATTGTAGAAATTGTTTTGTCATATTGCCCTTGTACGTAAATTTTTCTAATTGTGGATTCATCGGGTAATAAGAGATGATAATAATATTCTCAATTAAGCAAAAGGTCCAAGGATGCATTTAAAATTGCAGACTTTTACTTGAAGTTAACGGTGTATTTGTACAAATTTTCAATACAGGATTAAACAACAAAATGATTTACTTATGAGTCACACAAGTTGTATTTTTTTAAATGTTAATTCCGTTAAATATACTGCTGATGTAGATATGCAAAAATCGCTTAAAATGAATTACCCTAAAACAGTTTTTGAGAGTTTAGTCATAAATCGAATACACAAGGAGTGCTGGTTTTAAAACTGGCACAAACATTCAATTAATAAAACGCCAAAGTTAATGAAAGTTTCATTGCACACTTGGGTGGAAAATTTGCCAGAGGGCGCCACCAACACTTTTCCGAACTCTTCGCAAAGTACCGACGACGCCAAAGCGAAACCAGACGCCGCTCAGCCTTTTTCTACTTAGGATAAAAAGAAGCACGTCCATCCCTCGGGAATCGTTAATAAAATATGAATTAGTTTTGAATTTTCGAACGACGTAAACACCGACTTGTAGTCAGTTACGGATATCCGCCGTGGTATCGTTGTTTAACGCCAGTGGTTCGCTTAATACAACGCATTTTACGGACTTGTCTCAAGTTTTTACGCTTTCTTACTTCAATGGGCGGGTTCAACAATTTTATTTCGCTTTTTACGACTCTCAGGACTCTGCGCAAGTTGCAAGTTTTCAAGTAAAACATTTTAATGCACAAGCTGTGTGGGACTCTATGTGTTCAGGAGTTGTGGGTTTTTGCTTTACGTCTTGGTTTTACTTCGGTTTTACTACAGCTAATAAATTTCCATAACGAGATAAAAGGTTGTTTCATTATCTGGACTATTTAGGTAAGTACTGGTTATGATTAACGTAAATTTTTATCACCGTTTACATTCATTAGATCAAATTTAGATATTAAACCTTTTAGATAATATCGGGACACCTTTACCCAATTAAATATTTAAATATTTTAACATAAATTTTAACGCAAATATCCCCTAAATATAGACCGGCGGGTTAAAGACCTGTCGGCTGGATGTAGCAACCCGCGTCGGCGGTTAAGTAATTAAAACATGGATTTAAATTTAAAATTTTCTAAGCTGTGAGCATTAATCAAGATGTACTGGATGATAAATTAAGGCCTAAACGAAACCTACTGTTAAACTCGCTGCGCTACCCGAAATGTTTTCGCCGGTATGTAAATATAACGGGTCAAGATCAATATGGTACTCCAAAAGTGGATTAGAACAGCCGAATTTATTCCATCCCAGACAAGTTTAAATATTTGGTTAATTTATACTGCCCGGATGTGTACGACGACCCAAGTAAACAAATTTGCGCAAGTTTGAATTAAATTTATTTGATTTGGGTGGTAACGTTTCAAAATTTTTATTAATATTGACCGATTAAACAAATTTGAATTCTTTAAATACCCTATCACAATAATTACAAAATTCTCAAACGATTAAACCCTATTTATCTCTATAGGAAACCGCTTGGTTTCCGAGATATCTACAGATAACCATAATGGTGGAGTCGCCGGGAGATTTTTTTAATTATTTTTTTGCTGTAAATTGATTTGTTATACTGGTTTATTGTTACGATAATGTTGTTCCCTGGTCTTTTACGAATATATTAACAATTTTTTTACCTTTATCATTTATTATTAATCATTTATACCAAGAAAATAGGCGATGAAAGCGGATTAGAACAGCCGAATTTATTCCATCCCAGACAGGTTTAAATATTTGGTTAATTAATACTGCCCGGATATGTATGAGGACCCAAATAAACAAATTTGCGCAAGTTTGAATTAAATTTATTTGATTGGGGTAACGTTTCAAAATTTGTTTTAATATTGCCCGATTTTTTTAAACAAATTTGAATAATCTAAATACCCTATCACAATGACTACAAGATTCTAAAACGATTGACCCCTATTTATCTCTATAGGAAACCGCTTGGTGTCCGAGATATGTACAGATAACCATAATGGTGGAGTCGCCGGGAGACTTTTTAATTATTTTTTTGCTGTAATTTGATTTATTATACTGATTTATTCTTACGATATTGTTGTTCCTTGGTCTTTTACGAATATATTGACCATATTTTTACCTTTCTTTTTTCGTTATTTAGTACGTAGAACACACAATTCAAACAACCCATCAAAAATTCACGGCATTGATCATTTATACCGAGAAAATGGGCGATGTATGGACAATTGGCATACCGATACACGCCCTCTAATAAAATCAAATACCCACCGACATACTGATAATAGAAAATTACAGGTCCGCGTCCTTTTGTCAATAAAATAACTATTTCCTACCGTGTTTACTCTACGGTATATCGTACGCATAGTTTATCGGCATACACCAAGGAGGTTGTTATTTTATCACGTCCTCGGAATCGGTAATCGATACTCGATACAGAGAGAGGTTTGCCGAGCGCAATACATGCGCGTAATATATTATGCAGGCCCTGATGTTATGTTATGCCAGAAAGATATCACCATGCTTCATTCCATTAGCAATGACGGCCTGCTAATGCATGTCGTGATAACGTGCTTTACAACGCGCGCGCTGTACAAGTCCGGTAATCCAATCATGGATTCCCAATGCCGTCAAATCACGCAGCAGATCTGAATAACACCACCACTCCAGTATATTGAACATCCCTGCTGGCGCAGAATTTAAATCAACACCGAGTTGTTTGATGACTTTTAAATAAAGTAGATGTCTGGGTGTGTTGTTGCAGTTTAGTCTAACAGAAAATTAGATTGGAGATTTGGGAGCATTTTCTTTTTGAAAAGATTGCTGATTTTTTTTATTAAAACATCAAGCGTTCGGAGTTCTATTTACAAGAATTTATTTATTTTTTTAAGACTTTAGTATGACAGACATTCCTCTTGACATGTGTTTTCGCCATTCACGCCAATAAAAAAATAGAAAAAAAATTAGGACTAGATATATGTGTATCTGCCGGTAAAAGTTTTCTCGCTTATTTATTTTTCATTGATATTTATTGGAGCAAAACGTTGCGGAGAAAAATATCAACAGTGCCAGAAGTATTTTTTTGCAGACTCAAAGTGATTTAGCGCAGGCATCGCCGGGTTACCGTACGGCAGGATAGGGCAACAGTAACACATTAAAAGAGATTTACACCGCAGAGTGGTGCGCTAAAATCCAGAAAATGAAATATCTCCGTGTCAGGTTCCGAGATTACAGCACCCACCGTTTGCTGCAGCTATTTTTAAACATTTCTCTCCCTCCAAGAAAATCACGATGACATTTGTAAAGTGAAATTGATTCTACAACATTTTTTTAGTTCATTTCTGTAGGAACTTAAGGCTGTTTTACGCTGTCCAAAATATTAGCCCAAATTCCGTTCAATATACTAGTCAGTTTCTCTGTAAAGTATATCTACTTCCGGGTTACTTTCAAACTTTGCAAAGTAGCTGGTACAAAGCATAATTGTCTTCGATATAACAACCAATAAGACTGCAATCGATAAAACGAGCTTTTGTCATACTGTCATACATGCACGTTCATATTAAATAAGCAAGTGAGATTATGATCAAAATTGAAACTAGAAAAGCCAATGTTTATAACATTAAACGATAAATTGTATTGTCCAATATTTTGGACAGTGTAAAACAGCCTTTTAGCTGCATTCATAGTTCGTCCTATTAATATTTGGTATGAAGAAAATAAGTTATGTTTGAATGTGTTGAAATCTAAAGCTATGATATTGGGAAATAGAAGGTGAAGGTCGATAAACGAATTTTGTCGTTCTCTGTGAAACCTCGTGCCAATTCAGCGGTTGGATGAGGAAATTAGAATCGCAAATACGCAGTCAGAAATCCAATACTTTAATTAACGACACGCGAATTCTCGAAATCGTTGGTCAGAATCCAATTTCCAATAACAAACATTGTGGCAGGCGATTGGCCGATGTACCAAGCAAGCCAGTGGCGCACGCAAAGATAGTGCCTCAGGGTACCAACCGCCAAAACAAACGACAAAAAATGTGCGTTGTAATTATGCATTTCTTCTCTCGACATGGCGTATTCTATCCGACTGCGCCAATTATATGCTATTTTATACATTCACCGTTTTATAAAGTACATCAGGCATGGAATTCACGGTCCACCGGATAACCATTACGAATTGTAAATAAATTCGGTAAATCGTTGAATTTTTCAAGCCTACCACCGTGAAAAACTGATGTTTATTAGGCGTTAAACGGTCTAAAAAATGTTGGTGTTTGCGTTCGATGACCCTCGGTCGGTAATATTTAGCGAATAAAGCGGGCGTAGTTTACATTTATTATGCAATAACGTCAAAGATTAAAGCAGTTCGAATAACAAATATGATGCGCGCCGAACTGCCGTGTTTACAACAAACATTAAAATTTATCGTTCGCGTCGAATACGTGATTCGATCCCGGTAAAAAGTTCCACAATAAATCAGTAAACTCGTAATACGTGAGCCCCAAATTCGCGCTTCGTGCAAAATATTTACGCTGAGAAAAAAAAACACACACGCGGGTTTGGAAAACATCGGTAATAGATGAATTATGAACAAATTCGTTTTAAACTTGTAAAATAAACTGTTTTTATTATAGGTAAGGTGACCAGACATCCCGGTTTTAGCGGGACAGTCCCGCTTTTTTATATTTTGTCTCGCATCCCGCGGTGTTGCGCTTTTTCGGAAGATTTTAGAATTTTCGTTTTTGTTCTTATTTGGTTCAGACATTCTTTTTCGAAGCTTTTGATAAAAAGTAGTGAATATTGATAAGTTTGTCAACATAAATATTTTTTCAGTTGAATGGCTGGATATAAAGTCCCTGTTCCATTTGTTGCACGTCAAACAACGTCAGATTAGCAAAAATAGCTAAACAAAAACTGTAATAATGCACCTACAGTATTCCAAGAATGTGGTTTACAAATTTTAAATTTAATGTTATAATTTGTACTACTTAGCAATGTTCACTCAATTTTCACAAAACTCCATATTTATTTATGTTTCATGATTAAAGTTAGAGCTGAAAAGGTTTTTGTTGAAAAAGGTCCAAAGGAACTGGAGGTTTACTCTAAACATTTTTCAAGGATTTTGCAAATGAACCGCCATTTCTGTAATTTCGTCAAATTAGTTAAATAATAAATTAAAGTAGAGGAAATTTTGTATAATTTATGTCTATAACACTTTTTGGGAAAGCTAATAGTTTGGCTGCATGAGCAAATTGTATTTGGTTGAGATCGGTCGTGTCTGCATTAATATAAAACTAGTTAGCCAGGATTTGACAGATATTTCCATTCTATGACAGTAGGAAGTGTCAAACGCCGATGTTTTGACAATACCTACTGTCAATAGAATCGATATTTTAATAGAATTTTATACATAGTTTGATAAAGTCATGTACCTGGCCACATCAGATTTTTTTCAGATCAAATGACTGGGTTATTATTCCCTACCAAAATAAATGTGGGAGTATAACAACACGACGTTCTTTCTCTAGAATTGGTCAGATGTTACCAGAAAACATAATTGCCATACATTTGCATTACGATGCCAATGTAGTCCACTATCTGTCTGCTCAACGTAATAAAAATAGCTAAAAGTAAATGTCTATAAAGTGAAACGATGCATCATTAAACATTAAACATTAAACTAAACATCTATACCGAAGCTTATTTAGTTATTTAGAAGGCTTGCGTTGCGTTGGCGTGGTATCATTCGAGTTCGTGACTGCGCCGTTGTCAATTTTGTGAGGCAATATCGGGTAACTGGATGTGTCCCGTTGACGCCTGAAGGTCTTACTACATAATCGAATGTTTCATACGCGCCGCCGGGGTAGGACAATCCAAAAGTAAATTTAAAGGAGGGACGTAAAAGCGGTCGTAAAGTTTTATGCTAGTAGACGACGTACCGGTAACATTTATTACCTCACAACTGCGAAGAAACACATCGTCTTCACGAACGACTGTATTGCAACGACAGCATGAAATTTTTACCTTATCGTACGAAATTATTATATTTTTCGAGTGAAACTTCCTTAGAGGAGGGTAAATGAAAGTTACTTTTATAACTCCAGTATCGTCGGGATACTGGAAAACCCAAAACTTAGAAAAATCTTCAGGTATTCACTGGTAAAGCAATCGAGTAATCAAATCGATTTTGTGTTTTCACTCTTAAGATTCCTTATCGTTAAAAAACTATAGCTTATAGGTAAATATAAGTAATATTTATATTAAATTCAACCTCTCTAATTTTTCGTCTTATTGGTGTATTTGAGGACTTGTTTCGTAGTTATATTTACTTTTGTTTTTCTTCAACTTTTTCAGCGGTTCTGGCGTTACTTAGTCCTTATTTCTGACTTCAGTTGCTAAGTTACGAACGTTGTTGAATGTGTACCACTGCCTTTCGAGTTATAATCCAACTGGTTAGAAAATGTCTGGCATTTATTCACTCAATGTTTCAAAAATAAGAGTAACCTGCCCAAATTCTTCACTACTCGCAATTTTTTTCATCTTCACCATTCAATTTTCACAAATTATAAAATAGTTGTATTGCGTTATACCCTTCAAGGGCCGCTGGGCCGCTTAGCCGGAACCGGTTTGTTATGGCCGTGGAAGATAGGTGCCTTGTGATACATGTACAATATTATATTTTTCAAAACGTCACAATCCTTCCAACTTCCGTACTTCTTTCGTCCAGATAATTCAGAATACCCTGTTCTAACTCATTGTTAGAGTTTCCTGGTTCTTCTAAGCTAAAAATGACCAAGTTTTCTCTACTTTCGATAGTTCTAAAAAATCCATTCTGGATGTCTCTTGTATCCCACGAGGAATTTTTGAAATACATTCCCGGGTGCAACGGAGTTTTCATCAAAGAATTGGGACACAATTTGCAAATCATTATCACCCGTATAACTTAAGCCGAAACCCACTTCTGTATCTCCAGTAGATGGTGCTGGTTCATCTATTTCGATGTCGCTGTTCATTACTTTTGCCGAAATATATATCGTTGACGGATTATAACGCGTCTTCTAAACACATCACTACAATAGTACTTTACGTATAACTACGTATAGCAATGAGCAGGATAGTTACCTTATAAGGAAAAAATCAACTATTAGCATAAGATATTCTAACCGTTAGAACATTGGTAGAACAAGAAACAATTGTGGGTTGATAAGTGTAATGTTAAATCAACAAACCGGATGTCCTAAAATAAAGTTCAATGTTGTAGATTTGTTATTTGATCCAACTGAACAAAAAAATGTCGGAATTTTGGACAGTGTTTGAATTTGCGACGTTTTCCTTAATACAATGATATTTAATACCATACAAATCTCCTTATTAATTGACGTGGGTCTTTGTTCACCAAGCAGAAAATTATTATGTATTCCGATTAAGCAGTCGAGTAAATGAGCAACGGAACAATTGGTCTACCCACCAGTAAGAGTTGTATATGTGGATAATGTCCCAATTATATCGTGGTTTTGCCGGTGATTGTAGAGTATTAGGGCTATATAATCTCCTAAACAGATGTACTTCGAAATTTGGGAATAATGTAATCATCAAATGTCTCGTATTGTTTCGCGGGCGGAACGCGCGGTTCCTGCTAATAACTTCCGCAGTTTAATTTAATTCCCTTTTGTCTTGTCGAGGAGGAGGAGGAGACAAGACAAGGCTGAGAAGCGACCCGATTATAAATACCAATTGTGCCATAATGAACTTGTCCATTTCGCTTCTTAATCAAGGCTCGGAGATGCGCAGACAATGAACTCGTCATCGTTGCGTTACGAATCGGTATTGTTCTATTTATTGTACGTATCGCAGCATGCTCACCGTCTAGTGGATTAATTGTTATTTGTGGATGTGTTCTGTAACGTTCCTCTTCATATTTTGCTTATTCTGCTTCGTCCTTAAGAAAATAAAATCTGGAGTACCGCAGGGTAGAGCTTTAGGGACAATACTTTACCTACTCTACATAAACGAAATTGGAAATTTAAACGTAAACATTCTGAAATAGGCCCCAACTTTTATCCTTATCGTTATTATTATATATTACCGAGTTTGCTTAGACTTCAGAAACTAATTGCTCGACTTGAATCCACTATACAAAACAATAAATTGTTCAGAAACCTGTTACGATATTATATAAATATTTCGCAAGCGGTTCTCATCGCATTTATAACAGCGTAATGGCAACCCAAGAGGGACACGCTGCTTTGTCGTACTTTTGTCAACGTTTTCTATCTGAATAGAGCCATAATAAAGCATCCAATTCCGGTTGGTTGAGAGCAACGCTGTAATTCCCGGTGGTGATATTTACATTATCCCACCGAGAGGGCGAGACATAATAGCTTTATCTTATTATTTGAATGAAATACTCCCCCCCCCCCCCCCTCCGTCGCTCTGTTGTGTGCGCGCCGCGTATTAATTCCGTCAGAGGGCGACTCGTTGCACTTCGCTAGAAGCGCGACAACATGGTAATTTCGGTAATTCGGTACGCGAATTTGCAAACGAATGTACGAGTCGAGAGCACTTTGAGAAAATTGAGATTTTTTCCTATTATTTGGACGTCGACCCCGGACTTCGGCAGTAATTTGAGTGCAGACATATATTTTTGTATGCGATTTATCAACGCTATAGTATTTAGAGCATTTGTGGCGATGGTATCAGACACAGCTTGCGTTAAAAGTTGCTAACATACTAAATTTGCAATAATATGAAAAATCTAATGATACCGGCGTAATCAGCGTCAAAAGTTGTATCAAGAACCGCAATTTTAATTTGTTTGTGGGCAGTTGAGTTTTCGCCGACTCTCTAAAATTTTCTAAGAAATCACATATTTTAAACCTTAATTTTGAACTGGCACACCTATCTCAAAAACTATGACCCGGATCAACATAAAACCTTTGCTATTTTACTAAAATGGGTGCGCTGATTCCAAATTTACATAGGAAAAGTCTCTGTCTCTACTGGTTACCGAGTTGTACTGAAATTGCGGTTTTTCAAATAATACAAAAATAAGCGAAATGGACCACATAACTTGAAAATGGTAAATCTTAGGCATATAAAAGTATACATTTTGTGATAGACTCAACGAGAGCTATCATTTGGTAGTGGGTAAACCTTTCTATCACCAACGGTTGCAATGTTCAATTTTTTTCTATCTAAAAGTGCTAAATTTAGACCGAAAGATCAATTACAACTTTTTGAGAGATAGAGCGTTCTAATGTAGTCATGCTTATGCATTGGGATGTGCTGAATTCAACGGTGAGGTCGGCTTTTCCGTAACGCGTACGGTTTGGTCAGAAAGTGGAAAACCATAGTTTCCGCAGTTTATCGCGGTTTTCTCGCGAACCGCGCATCTTAGAGCTACGCGACTTTCAGAAATGAATTCCTCGGCCAATTTCCCATCCGACAACGTTTGAACCGTCAAAATCCGTCGATTGGATCGGACACAGTTTACGTTCAAAGAGTCTAATATAGTAAAATGGGTGTTTTTGGCATCATTTTTGACAACTGGGAACGTAATAACTACCGAACAGTTCCCAATAAGTAAAATCTAATTATACCGGCGTAATCAGCGTCAAAAATTGTATCAAGAACCACAACCTTAAATTGATTGAAGGTAGTTGGGTTTTAGCCGACTGGCTAAAATTTTGTAAGAAATCGCATATTTTAAACTATAATTTTGAATTGGCACACCTATCTCAAAAACTAGGACCCGGATCAACATAAAACCTTTGCTATCTTACTAAAATGGGTGCGCTGATTCCAAATTTACATAGGAAAAGTCTCTGTCTCTACTGGTTACCGAGTTGTGCTGAAATTACGGTTTTTCAAATAATACAAAAATAAGCGAAAAGGACCACATAACTTGAAAATGGTAAATCTTAGGCATATAAAAGTATAAATTTTTTTGATAGACTCAACGAGAGCTATCATTTGGTAGTGGGTAATCCTTTCCATCACCAACGGTTGCAATGTTCAATTTTTTTCTATCTAAAAGTGCTAAATTTAGAGCGAAAGATCAATTACAACTTTTTGAGAGATAGAGCGTTCTAATGTAGTCATGCTTATGCATTGGGATGTGCTGAATTCAACGGTGAGGTCGGCTTTTCCGTAACGCGTACGGTTTGGCCAGAAAGTGGAAAACCATAGTTTCCGCAGTTTATCGCGGTTTTCTCGCGAACCGCGCATCTTAGAGCTACGCGACTTTCAGAAATGAATTCCTCGGCCAATTTCCCATCCGACAACGTTTGAACCGTCAAAATCCGTCCATTGGATCGGACATAGTTTACGTTCAAAGTTTCTAATATAGTAAAATGGGTGTTTTTGGCATCATTTTTGACAACTGGGAACGTAATAACTACCGAACAGTTCCCAATAAGTAAAATCTAATTATACCGGCGTAATCAGCGTCAAAAATTGTATCAAGAACCACAACCTCAAATTGATTGAAGGTAGTTGGGTTTTAGCCGACTGGCTAAAATTTTGTAAGAAATCACATATTTTAAACTATAATTTTGAATTGGCACACCTATCTCATAAACTAGGACCCGGATCAACATAAAACCTTTGCTATCTTACTAAAATGGGTGCGCTGATTCCAAATTTACATAGGAAAAGTCTCTGTCTCTACTGGTTACCGAGTTGTGCTGAAATTACGGTTTTTCAAATAATACAAAAATAAGCGAAAAGGACCACATAACTTGAAAATGGTAAATCTTAGGCATATAAAAGTATACATTTTTTTGATAGACTCAACGAGAGCTATCATTTGGTAGTGGGTAAACCTTTCTATCACCAACGGTTGCAATGTTCAATTTTTTTCTATCTAAAAGTGCTAAATTTAGACCGAAAGATCAATTACAACTTTTTGAGAGATAGAGCGTTCTAATGTAGTCATGCTTATGCATTGGGATGTGCTGAATTCAACGGTGAGGTCGGCTTTTCCGTAACGCGTACGGTTTGGCCAGAAAGTGAAAAACCATAGTTTCCGCAGTTTATCGCGGTTTTCTCGCGAACCGCGCATCTTAGAGCTACGCGACTTTCAGAAATGAATTCCTCGGCCAATTTCCCATCCGACATCGTTTGAACCGTCAAAATCCGTCCATTGGATCGGACACAGTTTACGTTCAAAGTTTCTAATATAGTAAAATGGGTGTTTTTGGCATCATTTTTGATAACTGGGAACGTAATAACTACCGAACCGTTCCCAATAAGTAAAATCTAATTATACCGGCGTAATCAGCGTCAAAAATTGTATCAAGAACCACAACCTTAAATTGATTGAAGGTAGTTGGGTTTTAGCCGACTGGCTAAAATTTTGTAAGAAATCACATATTTTAAACTATAATTTTGAATTGGCACACCTATCTCAAAAACTAGGACCCGGATCAACATAAAACCTTTGCTATCTTACTAAAATGGGTGCGCTGATTCCAAATTTACATAGGAAAAGTCTCTGTCTCTACTGGTTACCGAGTTGTTCTGAAATTACGGTTTTTCAAATAATACAAAAATAAGCGAAAAGGACCACATAACTTGAAAATGGTAAATCTTAGGCATATAAAAGTATACACTTTTTTGATAGACTCAACGAGAGCTATCATTTGGTAGTGGGTATACCTTTCTATCACCAACGGTTGCAATGTTCAATTTTTTTCTATCTAAAAGTGCTAAATTTAGACCGAAAGATCAATTACAACTTTTTGAGAGATAGAGCGTTCTAATGTAGTCATGCTTATGCATTGGGATGTGCTGAATTCAACGGTGAGGTCGGCTTTTCCGTAACACGTACGGTTTGGCCAGAAAGTGGAAAACCATAGTTTCCGCAGTTTATCGCGGTTTTCTCGCGAACCGCGCATCTTAGAGCTACGCGACTTTCAGAAATGAATTCCTCGGCCAATTTCCCATCCGACAACGTTTGAACCGTCAAAATCCGTCCATTGGATCGGACACAGTTTACGTTCAAAGTTTCTAATATAGTAAAATGGGTGTTTTTGGCATCATTTTTGATAACTGGGAACGTAATAACTACCGAACCGTTCCCAATAAGTAAAATCTAATTATACCGGCGTAATCAGCGTCAAAAATTGTATCAAGAACCACAACCTTAAATTGATTGAAGGTAGTTGGGTTTTAGCCGACTGGCTAAAATTTTGTAAGAAATCACATATTTTAAACTATAATTTTGAATTGGCACACCTATCTCAAAAACTAGGACCCGGATCAACATAAAACCTTTGCTATCTTACTAAAATGGGTGCGCTGATTCCAAATTTACATAGGAAAAGTCTTTGTCTCTACTGGTTACCGAGTTGTGCTGAAATTACGGTTTTTCAAATAATACAAAAATAAGCGAAATGGACCACATAACTTGAAAATGGTAAATCTTAGGCATATAAAAGTATACATTTTTTTGATAGACTCAACGAGAGCTATCATTTGGTAGTGGGTAAACCTTTCTATCACCAACGGTTGCAATGTTCAATTTTTTTCTATCTAAAAGTGCTAAATTTAGACCGAAAGATCAATTACAACTTTTTGAGAGATAGAGCGTTCTAATGTAGTCATGCTTATGCATTGGGATGTGCTGAATTCAACGGTGAGGTCGGCTTTTTCGTAACACGTACGGTTTGGCCAGAAAGTGGAAAACCATAGTTTCCGCAGTTTATCGCGGTTTTCTCGCGAACCGCGCATCTTAGAGCTACGCGACTTTCAGAAATGAATTCCTCGGCCAATTTCCCATCCGACAACGTTTGAACCGTCAAAATCCGTCCATTGGATCGGACACAGTTTACGTTCAAAGTTTCTAATATAGTAAAATGGGTGTTTTTGGCATCATTTTTGATAACTGGGAACGTAATAACTACCGAACCGTTCCCAATAAGTAAAATCTAATTATACCGGCGTAATCAGCGTCAAAAATTGTATCAAGAACCACAACCTTAAATTGATTGAAGGTGGTTGGGTTTTAGCCGACTGGCTAAAATTTTGTAAGAAATCACATATTTTAAACTATAATTTTGAATTGGCACACTAATCTCAAAAACTAGGACCCGGATCAACATAAAACCTTTGCTATCTTACTAAAATGGGTGCGCTGATTCCAAATTTACATAGGAAAAGTCTCTGTCTCTACTGGTTACCGAGTTGTGCTGAAATTACGGTTTTTCAAATAATACAAAAATAAGCGAAAAGGACCACATAACTTGAAAATGGTAAATCTTAGGCATATAAAAGTATACATTTTTTTGATAGACTCAACGAGAGCTATCATTTGGTAGTGGGTAAACCTTTCTATCACCAACGGTTGCAATGTTCAATTTTTTTCTATCTAAAAGTGCTAAATTTAGACCGAAAGATCAATTACAACTTTTTGAGAGATAGAGCGTTCTAATGTAGTCATGCTTATGCATTGGGATGTGCTGAATTCAACGGTGAGGTCGGCTTTTCCGTAACACGTACGGTTTGGCCAGAAAGTGGAAAACCATAGTTTCCGCAGTTTATTGCGGTTTTCTCGCGAACCGCGCATCTTAGAGCTACGCGACTTTCAGAAATGAATTCCTCGGCCAATTTCCCATCCGACAACGTTTGAACCGTCAAAATCCGTCCATTGGATCGGACACAGTTTACGTTCAAAGTTTCTAATATAGTAAAATGGGTGTTTTTGGCATCATTTTTGATAACTGGGAACTTAATAACTACCGAACCGTTCCCAATAAGTAAAATCTAATTATACCGGCGTAATCAGCGTCAAAAATTGTATCAAGAACCACAACCTTAAATTGATTGAAGGTAGTTGGGTTTTAGCCGACTGGCTAAAATTTTGTAAGAAATCACATATTTTAAACTATAATTTTGAATTGGCACACCTATCTCAAAAAGTAGGACCCGGATCAACATAAAACCTTTGCTATCTTACTAAAATGGGTGCGCTGATTCCAAATTTACATAGGAAAAGTCTCTGTCTCTACTGGTTACCGAGTTGTGCTGAAAGTACGGTTTTTCAAATAATACAAAAATAAGCGAAAAGGACCACATAACTTGAAAATGGTAAATCTTAGGCATATAAAAGTATACATTTTTTTGATAGACTCAACGAGAGCTATCATTTGGTAGTGGGTAAACCTTTCTATCACCAACGGTTGCAATGTTCAATTTTTTTCTATCTAAAAGTGCTAAATTTAGACCGAAATATCAATTACAACTTTTTGAGAGATAGAGCGTTCTAATGTAGTCATGCTTATGCATTGGGATGTGCTGAATTCAACGGTGAGGTCGGCTTTTCCGTAACACGTACGGTTTGGCCAGAAAGTGGAAAACCATAGTTTCCGCAGTTTATCGCGGTATTCTCGCGAACCGCGCATCTTAGAGCTACGCGACTTTCAGAAATGAATTCCTCGGCCAATTTCCCATCCGACAACGTTTGAACCGTCAAAATCCGTCCATTGGATCGGACACAGTTTACGTTCAAAGTTTCTAATATAGTAAAATGGGTGTTTTTGGCATCATTTTTGATAACTGGGAACGTAATAACTACCGAACCGTTCCCAATAAGTAAAATCTAATTACACCGGCGTAATCAGCGTCAAAAATTGTATCAAGAACCACAACCTTAAATTGATTGAAGGTAGTTGGGTTTTAGCCGACTGGCTAAAATTTTGTAAGAAATCACATATTTTAAACTATAATTTTGAATTGGCACACCTATCTCAAAAACTAGGACCCGGATCAACATAAAACCTTTGCTATCTTACTAAAATGGGTGCGCTGATTCCAAATTTACATAGGAAAAGTCTCTGTCTCTACTGGTTACCGAGTTGTGCTGAAATTACGGTTTTTCAAATAATACAAAAATAAGCGAAAAGGACCACATAACTTGAAAATGGTAAATCTTAGGCATATAAAAGTATACACTTTTTTGATAGACTCAACGAGAGCTATCATTTGGTAGTGGGTATACCTTTCTATCACCAACGGTTGCAATGTTCAATTTTTTTCTATCTAAAAGTGCTAAATTTAGACCGAAAGATCAATTACAACTTTTTGAGAGATAGAGCGTTCTAATGTAGTCATGCTTATGCATTGGGATGTGCTGAATTCAACGGTGAGGTCGGCTTTTCCGTAACACGTACGGTTTGGCCAGAAAGTGGAAAACCATAGTTTCCGCAGTTTATCGCGGTTTTCTCGCGAACCGCGCATCTTAGAGCTACGCGACTTTCAGAAATGAATTCCTCGGCCAATTTCCCATCCGACAACGTTTGAACCGTCAAAATCCGTCCATTGGATCGGACACAGTTTACGTTCAAAGTTTCTAATATAGTAAAATGGGTGTTTTTGGCATCATTTTTGATAACTGGGAACGTAATAACTACCGAACCGTTCCCAATAAGTAAAATCTAATTATACCGGCGTAATCAGCGTCAAAAATTGTATCAAGAACCACAACCTTAAATTGATTGAAGGTAGTTGGGTTTTAGCCGACTGGCTAAAATTTTGTAAGAAATCACATATTTTAAACTATAATTTTGAATTGGCACACCTATCTCAAAAACTAGGACCCGGATCAACATAAAACCTTTGCTATCTTACTAAAATGGGTGCGCTGATTCCAAATTTACATAGGAAAAGTCTTTGTCTCTACTGGTTACCGAGTTGTGCTGAAATTACGGTTTTTCAAATAATACAAAAATAAGCGAAATGGACCACATAACTTGAAAATGGTAAATCTTAGGCATATAAAAGTATACATTTTTTTGATAGACTCAACGAGAGCTATCATTTGGTAGTGGGTAAACCTTTCTATCACCAACGGTTGCAATGTTCAATTTTTTTCTATCTAAAAGTGCTAAATTTAGACCGAAAGATCAATTACAACTTTTTGAGAGAGAGAGCGTTCTAATGTAGTCATGCTTATGCATTGGGATGTGCTGAATTCAACGGTGAGGTCGGCTTTTCCGTAACACGTACGGTTTGGCCAGAAAGTGGAAAACCATAGTTTCCGCAGTTTATCGCGGTTTTCTCGCGAACCGCGCATCTTAGAGCTACGCGACTTTCAGAAATGAATTCCTCGGCCAATTTCCCATCCGACAACGTTTGAACCGTCAAAATCCGTCCATTGGATCGGACACAGTTTACGTTCAAAGTTTCTAATATAGTAAAATGGGTGTTTTTGGCATCATTTTTGATAACTGGGAACGTAATAACTACCGAACCGTTCCCAATAAGTAAAATCTAATTATACCGGCGTAATCAGCGTCAAAAATTGTATCAAGAACCACAACCTTAAATTGATTGAAGGTGGTTGGGTTTTAGCCGACTGGCTAAAATTTTGTAAGAAATCACATATTTTAAACTATAATTTTGAATTGGCACACCTATCTCAAAAACTAGGACCCGGATCAACATAAAACCTTTGCTATCTTACTAAAATGGGTGCGCTGATTCCAAATTTACATAGGAAAAGTCTCTGTCTCTACTGGTTACCGAGTTGTGCTGAAATTACGGTTTTTCAAATAATACAAAAATAAGCGAAAAGGACCACATAACTTGAAAATGGTAAATCTTAGGCATATAAAAGTATACATTTTTTTGATAGACTCAACGAGAGCTATCATTTGGTAGTGGGTAAACCTTTCTATCACCAACGGTTGCAATGTTCAATTTTTTTCTATCTAAAAGTGCTAAATTTAGACCGAAAGATCAATTACAACTTTTTGAGAGATAGAGCGTTCTAATGTAGTCATGCTTATGCATTGGGATGTGCTGAATTCAACGGTGAGGTCGGCTTTTCCGTAACACGTACGGTTTGGCCAGAAAGTGGAAAACCATAGTTTCCGCAGTTTATCGCGGTTTTCTCGCGAACCGCGCATCTTAGAGCTACGCGACTTTCAGAAATGAATTCCTCGGCCAATTTCCCATCCGACAACGTTTGAACCGTCAAAATCCGTCCATTGGATCGGACACAGTTTACGTTCAAAGTTTCTAATATAGTAAAATGGGTGTTTTTGGCATCATTTTTGATAACTGGGAACGTAATAACTACCGAACCGTTCCCAATAAGTAAAATCTAATTATACCGGCGTAATCAGCGTCAAAAATTGTATCAAGAACCACAACCTTAAATTGATTGAAGGTAGTTGGGTTTTAGCCGACTGGCTAAAATTTTGTAAGAAATCACATATTTTAAACTATAATTTTGAATTGGCACACCTATCTCAAAAACTAGGACCCGGATCAACATAAAACCTTTGCTATCTTACTAAAATGGGTGCGCTGATTCCAAATTTACATAGGAAAAGTCTTTGTCTCTACTGGTTACCGAGTTGTGCTGAAATTACGGTTTTTCAAATAATACAAAAATAAGCGAAATGGACCACATAACTTGAAAATGGTAAATCTTAGGCATATAAAAGAATAAATTTTTTTGATAGACTCAACGAGAGCTATCATTTGGTAGTGGGTAAACCTTTCTATCACCAACGGTTGCAATGTTCAATTTTTTTCTATCTAAAAGTGCTAAATTTAGACCGAAAGATCAATTACAACTTTTTGAGAGATAGAGCGTTCTAATGTAGTCATGCTTATGCATTGGGATGTGCTGAATTCAACGGTGAGGTCGGCTTTTCCGTAACACGTACGGTTTGGCCAGAAAGTGGAAAACCATAGTTTCCGCAGTTTATCGCGGTATTCTCGCGAACCACGCATCTTAGAGCTACGCGACTTTCAGAAATGAATTCCTCGGCCAATTTCCCATCCGACAACGTTTGAACCGTCAAAATCCGTCCATTGGATCGGACACAGTTTACGTTCAAAGTTTCTAATATAGTAAAATGGGTGTTTTTGGCATCATTTTTGATAACTGGGAACGTAATAACTACCGAACCGTTCCCAATAAGTAAAATCTAATTATACCGGCGTAATCAGCGTCAAAAATTGTATCAAGAACCACAACCTTAAATTGATTGAAGGTAGTTGGGTTTTAGCCGACTGGCTAAAATTTTGTAAGAAATCACATATTTTAAACTATAATTTTGAATTGGCACACCTATCTCAAAAACTAGGACCCGGATCAACATAAAACCTTTGCTATCTTACTAAAATGGGTGCGCTGATTCCAAATTTACATAGGAAAAGTCTTTGTCTCTACTGGTTACCGAGTTGCGCTGAAATTACGGTTTTTCAAATAATACAAAAATAAGCGAAATGGACCACATAACTTGAAAATGGTAAATCTTAGGCATATAAAAGTATACATTTTTTTGATAGACTCAACGAGAGCTATCATTTGGTAGTGGGTAAACCTTTCTATCACCAACGGTTGCAATGTTAAATTTTTTTCTATCTAAAAGTGCTAAATTTAGACCGAAATATCAATTACAACTTTTTGAGAGATAGAGCGTTCTAATGTAGTCATGCTTATGCATTGGGATGTGCTGAATTCAACGGTGAGGTCGGCTTTTCCGTAACACGTACGGTTTGGCCAGAAAGTGGAAAACCATAGTTTCCGCAGTTTATCGCGGTTTTCTCGCGAACCGTGCATCTTAGAGCTACGCGACTTTCAGAAATGAATTCCTCGGCCAATTTCCCATCCGACAACGTTTGAACCGTCAAAATCCGTCCATTGGATCGGACACAGTTTACGTTCAAAGTTTCTAATATAGTAAAATGGGTGTTTTTGGCATCATTTTTGATAACTGGGAACGTAATAACTACCGAACCGTTCCCAATAAGTAAAATCTAATTATACCGGCGTAATCAGCGTCAAAAATTGTATCAAGAACCACAACCTTAAATTGATTGAAGGTAGTTGGGTTTTAGCCGACTGGCTAAAATTTTGTAAGAAATCACATATTTTAAACTATAATTTTGAATTGGCACACCTATCTCAAAAACTAGGACCCGGATCAACATAAAACCTTTGCTATCTTACTAAAATGGGTGCGCTGATTCCAAATTTACATAGGAAAAGTCTCTGTCTCTACTGGTTACCGAGTTGTGCTGAAATTACGGTTTTTCAAATAATACAAAAATAAGCGAAAAGGACCACATAACTTGAAAATGGTAAATCTTAGGCATATACAAGTATACATTTTTTTGATAGACTCAACGAGAGCTATCATTTGGTAGTGGGTAAACCTTTCTATCACCAACGGTTGCAATGTTAAATTTTTTTCTATCTAAAAGTGCTAAATTTAGACCGAAAGATCAATTACAACTTTTTGAGAGATAGAGCGTTCTAATGTAGTCATGCTTATGCATTGGGATGTGCTGAATTCAACGGTGAGGTCGGCTTTTCCGTAACGCGTACGGTTTGGTCAGAAAGTGGAAAACCATAGTTTCCGCAGTTTATCGCGGTTTTCTCGCGAACCGCGCATCTTAGAGCTACGCGACTTTCAGAAATGAATTCCTCGGCCAATTTCCCATCCGACAACGTTTGAACCGTCAAAATCCGTCAATTGGATCGGACACAGTTTACGTTCAAAGTTTCTAATATAGTAAAATGGGCGTTTTTGGCATCATTTTTGATAACTGGGAACGTAATAACTACCGAACCGTTCCCAATAAGTAAAATCTAATTATACCGGCGTAATCAGCGTCAAAAATTGTATCAAGAACCACAACCTTAAATTGATTGAAGGTAGTTGGGTTTTAGCCGACTGGCTAAAATTTTGTAAGAAATCACATATTTTAAACTATAATTTTGAATTGGCACACCTATCTCAAAAACTAGGACCGGGATCAACATAAAACCTTTGCTATCTTACTAAAATGGGTGCGCTGATTCCAAATTTACATAGGAAAAGTCTCTGTCTCTACTGGTTACCGAGTTGTGCTGAAATTACGGTTTTTCAAATAATACAAAAATAAGCGAAAAGGACCACATAACTTGAAAATGGTAAATCTTAGGCATATAAAAGTATACATTTTTTTGATAGACTCAACGAGAGCTATCATTTGGTAGTGGGTAAACCTTTCTATCACCAACGGTTGCAATGTTCAATTTTTTTCTATCTAAAAGTGCTAAATTTAGACCGAAAGATCAATTACAACTTTTTGAGAGATAGAGCGTTCTAATGTAGTCATGCTTATGCATTGGGATGTGCTGAATTCAACGGTGAGGTCGGCTTTTCCTTAACACGTACGATTTGGCCAGAAAGTGGAAAACCATAGTTTCCGCAGTTTATCGCGGTTTTCTCGCGAACCGCGCATCTTAGAGCTACGCGACTTTCAGAAATGAATTCCTCGGCCAATTTCCCATCCGACAACGTTTGAACCGTCAAAATCCGTCCATTGGATCGGACACAGTTTACGTTCAAAGTTTCTAATATAGTAAAATGGGTGTTTTGGCATCATTTTTGATAACTGGGAACGTAATAACTACCGAACCGTTCCCAATAAGTAAAATCTAATTATACCGCCGTAATCAGCGTCAAAAATTGTATCAAGAACCACAACCTTAAATTGATTGAAGGTAGTTGGGTTTTAGCCGACTGGCTAAAATTTTGTAAGAAATCACATATTTTAAACTATAATTTTGAATTGGCACACCTATCTCAAAAACTAGGACCCGGATCAACATAAAACCTTTGCTATCTTACTAAAATGGGTGCGCTGATTCCAAATTTACATAGGAAAAGTCTCTGTCTCTACTGGTCACCGAGTTGTGCTGAAATTACGGTTTTTCAAATAATACAAAAATAAGCGAAAAGGGCCACATAACTTGAAAATGGTAAATCTTAGGCATATAAAAGTATACATTTTTTTGATAGACTCAACGAGAGCTATCATTTGGTAGTGGGTAAACCTTTCTATCACCAACGGTTGCAATGTTAAATTTTTTTCTATCTAAAAGTGCTAAATTTAGACCGAAATATCAATTACAACTTTTTGAGAGATAGAGCGTTCTAATGTAGTCATGCTTATGCATTGGGATGTGCTGAATTCAACGGTGAGGTCGGCTTTTCCGTAACACGTGCGGTTTGGCCAGAAAGTGGAAAACCATAGTTTCCGCAGTTTATCGCGGTATTCTCGCGAACCGCGCATCTTAGAGCTACGCGACTTTCAGAAATGAATTCCTCGGCCAATTTCCCATCCGACAACGTTTGAACCGTCAAAATCCGTCAATTGGATCGGACACAGTTTACGTTCAAAGTTTCTAATATAGTAAAATGGGCGTTTTTGGCATCATTTTTGATAACTGGGAACGTAATAACTACCGAACCGTTCCCAATAAGTAAAATCTAATTATACCGGCGTAATCAGCGTCAAAAATTGTATCAAGAACCACAACCTTAAATTGATTGAAGGTAGTTGGGTTTTAGCCGACTGGCTAAAATTTTGTAAGAAATCACATATTTTAAACTATAATTTTGAATTGGCACACCTATCTCAAAAACTAGGACCGGGATCAACATAAAACCTTTGCTATCTTACTAAAATGGGTGCGCTGATTCCAAATTTACATAGGAAAAGTCTCTGTCTCTACTGGTTACCGAGTTGTGCTGAAATTACGGTTTTTCAAATAATACAAAAATAAGCGAAAAGGACCACATAACTTGAAAATGGTAAATCTTAGGCATATAAAAGTATACATTTTTTTGATAGACTCAACGAGAGCTATCATTTGGTAGTGGGTAAACCTTTCTATCACCAACGGTTGCAATGTTCAATTTTTTTCTATCTAAAAGTGCTAAATTTAGACCGAAAGATCAATTACAACTTTTTGAGAGATAGAGCGTTCTAATGTAGTCATGCTTATGCATTGGGATGTGCTGAATTCAACGGTGAGGTCGGCTTTTCCTTAACACGTACGATTTGGCCAGAAAGTGGAAAACCATAGTTTCCGCAGTTTATCGCGGTTTTCTCGCGAACCGCGCATCTTAGAGCTACGCGACTTTCAGAAATGAATTCCTCGGCCAATTTCCCATCCGACAACGTTTGAACCGTCAAAATCCGTCCATTGGATCGGACACAGTTTACGTTCAAAGTTTCTAATATAGTAAAATGGGTGTTTTGGCATCATTTTTGATAACTGGGAACGTAATAACTACCGAACCGTTCCCAATAAGTAAAATCTAATTATACCGCCGTAATCAGCGTCAAAAATTGTATCAAGAACCACAACCTTAAATTGATTGAAGGTAGTTGGGTTTTAGCCGACTGGCTAAAATTTTGTAAGAAATCACATATTTTAAACTATAATTTTGAATTGGCACACCTATCTCAAAAACTAGGACCCGGATCAACATAAAACCTTTGCTATCTTACTAAAATGGGTGCGCTGATTCCAAATTTACATAGGAAAAGTCTCTGTCTCTACTGGTCACCGAGTTGTGCTGAAATTACGGTTTTTCAAATAATACAAAAATAAGCGAAAAGGGCCACATAACTTGAAAATGGTAAATCTTAGGCATATAAAAGTATACATTTTTTTGATAGACTCAACGAGAGCTATCATTTGGTAGTGGGTAAACCTTTCTATCACCAACGGTTGCAATGTTAAATTTTTTTCTATCTAAAAGTGCTAAATTTAGACCGAAATATCAATTACAACTTTTTGAGAGATAGAGCGTTCTAATGTAGTCATGCTTATGCATTGGGATGTGCTGAATTCAACGGTGAGGTCGGCTTTTCCGTAACACGTGCGGTTTGGCCAGAAAGTGGAAAACCATAGTTTCCGCAGTTTATCGCGGTATTCTCGCGAACCGCGCATCTTAGAGCTACGCGACTTTCAGAAATGAATTCCTCGGCCAATTTCCCATCCGACAACGTTTGAACCGTCAAAATCCGTCAATTGGATCGGACACAGTTTACGTTCAAAGTTTCTAATATAGTAAAATGGGCGTTTTTGGCATCATTTTTGATAACTGGGAACGTAATAACTACCGAACCGTTCCCAATAAGTAAAATCTAATTATACCGGCGTAATCAGCGTCAAAAATTGTATCAAGAACCACAACCTTAAATTGATTGAAGGTAGTTGGGTTTTAGCCGACTGGCTAAAATTTTGTAAGAAATCACATATTTTAAACTATAATTTTGAATTGGCACACCTATCTCAAAAACTAGGAGCCGGATCAACATAAAACCTTTGCTATCTTACTAAAATGGGTGCGCTGATTCCAAATTTACATAGGAAAAGTCTCTGTCTCTACTGGTTACCGAGTTGTGCTGAAATTACGGTTTTTCAAATAATACAAAAATCAGCGAAAAGGACCACATAACTTGAAAATGGTAAATCTTAGGCATATAAAAGTATACATTTTTTTGATAGACTCAACGAGAGCTATCATTTGGTAGTGGGTAAACCTTTCTATCACCAACGGTTGCAATGTTCAATTTTTTTCTATCTAAAAGTGCTAAATTTAGACCGAAAGATCAATTACAACTTTTTGAGAGATAGAGCGTTCTAATGTAGTCATGCTTATGCATTGGGATGTGCTGAATTCAACGGTGAGGTCGGCTTTTCCGTAACACGTACGGTTTGGCCAGAAAGTGGAAAACCATAGTTTCCGCAGTTTATCGCGGTTTTCTCGCGAACCGCGCATCTTAGAGCTACGCGACTTTCAGAAATGAATTCCTCGGCCAATTTCCCATCCGACAACGTTTGAACCGTCAAAATCCGTCCATTGGATCGGACACAGTTTACGTTCAAAGTTTCTAATATAGTAAAATGGGTGTTTTGGCATCATTTTTGATAACTGGGAACGTAATAACTACCGAACCGTTCCCAATAAGTAAAATCTAATTATACCGGCGTAATCAGCGTCAAAAATTGTATCAAGAACCACAACCTTAAATTGATTGAAGGTAGTTGGGTTTTAGCCGACTGGCTAAAATTTTGTAAGAAATCACATATTTTAAACTATAATTTTGAATTGGCACACCTATCTCAAAAACTAGGACCCGGATCAACATAAAACCTTTGCTATCTTACTAAAATGGGTGCGCTGATTCCAAATTTACATAGGAAAAGTCTCTGTCTCTACTGGTTACCGAGTTGTGCTGAAATTACGGTTTTTCAAATAATACAAAAATAAGCGAAAAGGACCACATAACTTGAAAATGGTAAATCTTAGGCATATAAAAGTATACATTTTTTTGATAGACTCAACGAGAGCTATCATTTGGTAGTGGGTAAACCTTTCTATCACCAACGGTTGCAATGTTCAATTTTTTTCTATCTAAAAGTGCTAAATTTAGACCGAAAGATCAATTACAACTTTTTGAGAGATAGAGCGTTCTAATGTAGTCATGCTTATGCATTGGGATGTGCTGAATTCAACGGTGAGGTCGGCTTTTCCGTAACACGTACGGTTTGGCCAGAAAGTGGAAAACCATAGTTTCCGCAGTTTATCGCGGTTTTCTCGCGAACCGCGCATCTTAGAGCTACACGACTTTCAGAAATGAATTCCTCGGCCAATTTCCCATCCGACAACGTTTGAACCGTCAAAATCCGTCCATTGGATCGGACACAGTTTACGTTCAAAGTTTCTAATATAGTAAAATGGGTGTTTTTGGCATCATTTTTGATAACTGGGAACGTAATAACTACCGAACCGTTCCCAATAAGTAAAATCTAATTATACCGGCGTAATCAGCGTCAAAAATTGTATCAAGAACCACAACCTTAAATTGATTGAAGGTAGTTGGGTTTTAGCCGACTGGCTAAAATTTTGTAAGAAATCACATATTTTAAACTATAATTTTGAATTGGCACACCTATCCCAAAAACTAGGACCGGGATCAACATAAAACCTTTGCTATCTTACTAAAATGGGTGCGCTGATTCCAAATTTACATAGGAAAAGTCTCTGTCTCTACTGGTTACCGAGTTGTGCTGAAATTACGGTTTTTCAAATAATACAAAAATAAGCGAAAAGGACCACATAACTTGAAAATGGTAAATCTTAGGCATATAAAAGTATACATTTTTTTGATAGACTCAACGAGAGCTATCATTTGGTAGTGGGTAAACCTTTCTATCACCAACGGTTGCAATGTTCAATTTTTTTCTATCTAAAAGTGCTAAATTTAGACCGAAAGATCAATTACAACTTTTTGAGAGATAGAGCGTTCTAATGTAGTCATGCTTATGCATTGGGATGTGCTGAATTCAACGGTGAGGTCGGCTTTTCCGTAACGCGTACGGTTTGGTCAGAAAGTGGAAAACCATAGTTTCCGCAGTTTATCGCGGTTTTCTCGCGAACCGCGCATCTTAGAGCTACGCGACTTTCAGAAATGAATTCCTCGGCCAATTTCCCATCCGACAACGTTTGAACCGTCAAAATCCGTCAATTGGATCGGACACAGTTTACGTTCAAAGTTTCTAATATAGTAAAATGGGCGTTTTTGGCATCATTTTTGATAACTGGGAACGTAATAACTACCGAACCGTTCCCAATAAGTAAAATCTAATTATACCGGCGTAATCAGCGTCAAAAATTGTATCAAGAACCACAACCTTAAATTGATTGAAGGTAGTTGGGTTTTAGCCGACTGGCTAAAATTTTGTAAGAAATCACATATTTTAAACTATAATTTTGAATTGGCACACCTATCTCAAAAACTAGGACCGGGATCAACATAAAACCTTTGCTATCTTACTAAAATGGGTGCGCTGATTCCAAATTTACATAGGAAAAGTCTCTGTCTCTACTGGTTACCGAGTTGTGCTGAAATTACGGTTTTTCAAATAATACAAAAATAAGCGAAAAGGACCACATAACTTGAAAATGGTAAATCTTAGGCATATAAAAGTATACATTTTTTTGATAGACTCAACGAGAGCTATCATTTGGTAGTGGGTAAACCTTTCTATCACCAACGGTTGCAATGTTCAATTTTTTTCTATCTAAAAGTGCTAAATTTAGACCGAAAGATCAATTACAAGTTTTTGAGAGATAGAGCGTTCTAATGTAGTCATGCTTATGCATTGGGATGTGCTGAATTCAACGGTGAGGTCGGCTTTTCCGTAACACGTACGGTTTGGCCAGAAAGTGGAAAACCATAGTTTCCGCAGTTTATCGCGGCTTTCTCGCGAACCGCGCATCTTAGAGCTACACGACTTTCAGAAATGAATTCCTCGGCCAATTTCCCATCCGACAACGTTTGAACCGTCAAAATCCGTCCATTGGATCGGACACAGTTTACGTTCAAAGTTTCTAATATAGTAAAATGGGTGTTTTTGGCATCATTTTTGATAACTGGGAACGTAATAACTACCGAACCGTTCCCAATAAGTAAAATCTAATTATACCGGCGTAATCAGCGTCAAAAATTGTATCAAGAACCACAACCTTAAATTGATTGAAGGTAGTTGGGTTTTAGCCGACTGGCTAAAATTTTGTAAGAAATCACATATTTTAAACTATAATTTTGAATTGGCACACCTATCTCAAAAACTAGGACCCGGATCAACATAAAACCTTTGCTATCTTACTAAAATGGGTGCGCTGATTCCAAATTTACATAGGAAAAGTCTCTCTCTCTACTGGTTACCGAGTTGTGCTGAAATTACGGTTTTTCAAATAATACAAAAATAAGCGAAAAGGACCACATAACTTGAAAATGGTAAATCTTAGGCATATAAAAGTATACATTTTTTTGATAGACTCAACGAGAGCTATCATTTGGTAGTGGGTAAACCTTTCTATCACCAACGGTTGCAATGTTCAATTTTTTTCTATCTAAAAGTGCTAAATTTAGACCGAAAGATCAATTACAACTTTTTGAGAGATAGAGCGTTCTAATGTAGTCATGCTTATGCATTGGGATGTGCTGAATTCAACGGTGAGGTCGGCTTTTCCGTAACACGTACGGTTTGGCCAGAAAGTGGAAAACCATAGTTTCCGCAGTTTATCGCGGTTTTCTCGCGAACCGCGCATCTTAGAGCTACGCGACTTTCAGAAATGAATTCCTCGGCCAATTTCCCATGCGACAACGTTTGAACCGTCAAAATCCGTCCATTGGATCGGACACAGTTTACGTTCAAAGTTTCTAATATAGTAAAATGGGTGTTTTGGCATCATTTTTGATAACTGGGAACGTAATAACTACCGAACCGTTCCCAATAAGTAAAATCTAATTATACCGCCGTAATCAGCGTCAAAAATTGTATCAAGAACCACAACCTTAAATTGATTGAAGGTAGTTGGGTTTTAGCCGACTGGCTAAAATTTTGTAAGATATCACATATTTTAAACTATAATTTTGAATTGGCACACCTATCTCAAAAACTAGGACCCGGATCAACATAAAACCTTTGCTATCTTACTAAAATGGGTGCGCTGATTCCAAATTTACATAGGAAAAGTCTCTGTCTCTACTGGTCACCGAGTTGTGCTGAAATTACGGTTTTTCAAATAATACAAAAATAAGCGAAAAGGGCCACATAACTTGAAAATGGTAAATCTTAGGCATATAAAAGTATACATTTTTTTGATAGACTCAACGAGAGCTATCATTTGGTAGTGGGTAAACCTTTCTATCACCAACGGTTGCAATGTTAAATTTTTTTCTATCTAAAAGTGCTAAATTTAGACCGAAATATCAATTACAACTTTTTGAGAGATAGAGCGTTCTAATGTAGTCATGCTTATGCATTGGGATGTGCTGAATTCAACGGTGAGGTCGGCTTTTCCGTAACACGTACGGTTTGGCCAGAAAGTGGAAAACCATAGTTTCCGCAGTTTATCGCGGTTTTCTCGCGAACCGCGCATCTTAGAGCTACGCGACTTTCAGAAATGAATTCCTCGGCCAATTTCCCATCCGACAACGTTTGAACCGTCAAAATCCGTCCATTGGATCGGACACAGTTTACGTTCAAAGTTTCTAATATAGTAAAATGGGTGTTTTGGCATCATTTTTGATAACTGGGAACGTAATAACTACCGAACCGTTCCCAATAAGTAAAATCTAATTATACCGCCGTAATCAGCGTCAAAAATTGTATCAAGAACCACAACCTTAAATTGATTGAAGGTAGTTGGGTTTTAGCCGACTGGCTAAAATTTTGTAAGATATCACATATTTTAAACTATAATTTTGAATTGGCACACCTATCTCAAAAACTAGGACCCGGATCAACATAAAACCTTTGCTATCTTACTAAAATGGGTGCGCTGATTCCAAATTTACATAGGAACAGTCTCTGTCTCTACTGGTCACCGAGTTGTGCTGAAATTACGGTTTTTCAAATAATACAAAAATAAGCGAAAAGGGCCACATAACTTGAAAATGGTAAATCTTAGGCATATAAAAGTATACATTTTTTTGATAGACTCAACGAGAGCTATCATTTGGTAGTGGGTAAACCTTTCTATCACCAACGGTTGCAATGTTAAATTTTTTTCTATCTAAAAGTGCTAAATTTAGACCGAAATATCAATTACAACTTTTTGAGAGATAGAGCGTTCTAATGTAGTCATGCTTATGCATTGGGATGTGCTGAATTCAACGGTGAGGTCGGCTTTTCCGTAACACGTGCGGTTTGGCCAGAAAGTGGAAAACCATAGTTTCCGCAGTTTATCGCGGTATTCTCGCGAACCGCGCATCTTAGAGCTACGCGACTTTCAGAAATGAATTCCTCGGCCAATTTCCCATCCGACAACGTTTGAACCGTCAAAATCCGTCCATTGGATCGGACACAGTTTACGTTCAAAGTTTCTAATATAGTAAAATGGGTGTTTTTGGCATCATTTTTGATAACTGGGAACGTAATAACTACCGAACCGTTCCCAATAAGTAAAATCTAATTATACCGGCGTAATCAGCGTCAAAAATTGTATCAAGAACCACAACCTTAAATTGATTGAAGGTAGTTGGGTTTTAGCCGACTGGCTAAAATTTTGTAAGAAATCACATATTTTAAACTATAATTTTGAATTGGCACACCTATCTCAAAAACTAGGACCCGGATCAACATAAAACCTTTGCTATCTTACTAAAATGGGTGCGCTGATTCCAAATTTACATAGGAAAAGTCTCTCTCTCTACTGGTTACCGAGTTGTGCTGAAATTACGGTTTTTCAAATAATACAAAAATAAGCGAAAAGGACCACATAACTTGAAAATGGTAAATCTTAGGCATATAAAAGTATACATTTTTTTGATAGACTCAACGAGAGCTATCATTTGGTAGTGGGTAAACCTTTCTATCACCAACGGTTGCAATGTTCAATTTTTTTCTATCTAAAAGTGCTAAATTTAGACCGAAAGATCAATTACAACTTTTTGAGAGATAGAGCGTTCTAATGTAGTCATGCTTATGCATTGGGATGTGCTGAATTCAACGGTGAGGTCGGCTTTTCCGTAACACGTACGGTTTGGCCAGAAAGTGGAAAACCATAGTTTCCGCAGTTTATCGCGGTTTTCTCGCGAACCGCGCATCTTAGAGCTACGCGACTTTCAGAAATGAATTCCTCGGCCAATTTCCCATCCGACAACGTTTGAACCGTCAAAATCCGTCCATTGGATCGGACACAGTTTACGTTCAAAGTTTCTAATATAGTAAAATGGGTGTTTTGGCATCATTTTTGATAACTGGGAACGTAATAACTACCGAACCGTTCCCAATAAGTAAAATCTAATTATACCGCCGTAATCAGCGTCAAAAATTGTATCAAGAACCACAACCTTAAATTGATTGAAGGTAGTTGGGTTTTAGCCGACTGGCTAAAATTTTGTAAGATATCACATATTTTAAACTATAATTTTGAATTGGCACACCTATCTCAAAAACTAGGACCCGGATCAACATAAAACCTTTGCTATCTTACTAAAATGGGTGCGCTGATTCCAAATTTGCATAGGAACAGTCTCTGTCTCTACTGGTCACCGAGTTGTGCTGAAATTACGGTTTTTCAAATAATACAAAAATAAGCGAAAAGGGCCACATAACTTGAAAATGGTAAATCTTAGGCATATAAAAGTATACATTTTTTTGATAGACTCAACGAGAGCTATCATTTGGTAGTGGGTAAACCTTTCTATCACCAACGGTTGCAATGTTAAATTTTTTTCTATCTAAAAGTGCTAAATTTAGACCGAAATATCAATTACAACTTTTTGAGAGATAGAGCGTTCTAATGTAGTCATGCTTATGCATTGGGATGTGCTGAATTCAACGGTGAGGTCGGCTTTTCCGTAACACGTGCGGTTTGGCCAGAAAGTGGAAAACCATAGTTTCCGAAGTTTATCGCGGTATTCTCGCGAACCGCGCATCTTAGAGCTACGCGACTTTCAGAAATGAATTCCTCGGCCAATTTCCCATCCGACAACGTTTGAACCGTCAAAATCCGTCCATTGGATCGGACACAGTTTACGTTCAAAGTTTCTAATATAGTAAAATGGGTGTTTTTGGCATCATTTTTGATAACTGGGAACGTAATAACTACCGAACCGTTCCCAATAAGTAAAATCTAATTATACCGGCGTAATCAGCGTCAAAAATTGTATCAAGAACCACAACCTTAAATTGATTGAAGGTAGTTGGGTTTTAGCCGACTGGCTAAAATTTTGTAAGAAATCACATATTTTAAACTATAATTTTGAATTGGCACACCAATCTCAAAAACTAGGACCCGGATCAACATAAAACCTTTGCTATCTTACTAAAATGGGTGCGCTGATTCCAAATTTACATAGGAAAAGTCTCTGTCTCTACTGGTTACCGAGTTGTGCTGAAATTACGGTTTTTCAAATAATACAAAAATAAGCGAAAAGGACCACATAACTTGAAAATGGTAAATCTTAGGCATATAAAAGTATACATTTTTTTGATAGACTCAACGAGAGCTATCATTTGGTAGTGGGTAAACCTTTCTATCACCAACGGTTGCAATGTTCAATTTTTTTCTATCTAAAGGTGCTAAATTTAGACCGAAAGATCAATTACAACTTTTTGAGAGATAGAGCGTTCTAATGTAGTCATGCTTATGCATTGGGATGTGCTGAATTCAACGGTGAGGTCGGCTTTTCCGTAACACGTACGGTTTGGCCAGAAAGTGGAAAACCATAGTTTCCGCAGTTTATCGCGGTTTTCTCGCGAACCGCGCATCTTAGAGCTACGCGACTTTCAGAAATGAATTCCTCGGCCAATTTCCCATCCGACAACGTTTGAACCGTCAAAATCCGTCCATTGGATCGGACACAGTTTGCGTTCAAAGTTTCTAATATAGTAAAATGGGTGTTTTTGGCATCATTTTTGATAACTGGGAACGTAATAACTACCGAACCGTTCCTAATAAGTAAAATCTAATAATACCGGCGTAATCAGCGTCAAAAATTGTATCAAGAACCACAACCTTAAATTGATTGAAGGTAGTTGGGTTTTAGCCGACTGGCTAAAATTTTGTAAGAAATCACATATTTTAAACTATAATTTTGAATTGGCACACCTATCTCAAAAACTAGGACCCGGATCAACATAAAACCTTTGCTATCTTACTAAAATGGGTGCGCTGATTCCAAATTTACATAGGAAAAGTCTCTGTCTCTACTGGTTACCGAGTTGTGCTGAAATTACGGTTTTTCAAATAATACAAAAATAAGCGAAAAGGACCACATAACTTGAAAATGGTAAATCTTAGGCATATAAAAGTATACATTTTTTTGATAGACTCAACGAGAGCTATCATTTGGTAGTGGGTAAACCTTTCTATCACCAACGGTTGCAATGTTCAATTTTTTTCTATCTAAAAGTGCTAAATTTAGACCGAAAGATCAATTACAACTTTTTGAGAGATAGAGCGTTCTAATGTAGTCATGCTTATGCATTGGGATGTGCTGAATTCAACGGTGAGGTCGGCTTTTCCGTAACACGTACGGTTTGGCCAGAAAGTGGAAAACCATAGTTTCCGCAGTTTATCGCGGTTTTCTCGCGAACCGCGCATCTTAGAGCTACACGACTTTCAGAAATGAATTCCTCGGCCAATTTCCCATCCGACAACGTTTGAACCGTCAAAATCCGTCCATTGGATCGGACACAGTTTACGTTCAAAGTTTCTAATATAGTAAAATGGGTGTTTTTGGCATCATTTTTGATAACTGGGAACGTAATAACTACCGAACCGTTCCCAATAAGTAAAATCTAATTATACCGGCGTAATCAGCGTCAAAAATTGTATCAAGAACCACAACCTTAAATTGATTGAAGGTAGTTGGGTTTTAGCCGACTGGCTAAAATTTTGTAAGAAATCACATATTTTAAACTATAATTTTGAATTGGCACACCTATCCCAAAAACTAGGACCGGGATCAACATAAAACCTTTGCTATCTTACTAAAATGGGTGCGCTGATTCCAAATTTACATAGGAAAAGTCTCTGTCTCTACTGGTTACCGAGTTGTGCTGAAATTACGGTTTTTCAAATAATACAAAAATAAGCGAAAAGGACCACATAACTTGAAAATGGTAAATCTTAGGCATATAAAAGTATACATTTTTTTGATAGACTCAACGAGAGCTATCATTTGGTAGTGGGTAAACCTTTCTATCACCAACGGTTGCAATGTTCAATTTTTTTCTATCTAAAAGTGCTAAATTTAGACCGAAAGATCAATTACAACTTTTTGAGAGATAGAGCGTTCTAATGTAGTCATGCTTATGCATTGGGATGTGCTGAATTCAACGGTGAGGTCGGCTTTTCCGTAACGCGTACGGTTTGGTCAGAAAGTGGAAAACCATAGTTTCCGCAGTTTATCGCGGTTTTCTCGCGAACCGCGCATCTTAGAGCTACGCGACTTTCAGAAATGAATTCCTCGGCCAATTTCCCATCCGACAACGTTTGAACCGTCAAAATCCGTCAATTGGATCGGACACAGTTTACGTTCAAAGTTTCTAATATAGTAAAATGGGCGTTTTTGGCATCATTTTTGATAACTGGGAACGTAATAACTACCGAACCGTTCCCAATAAGTAAAATCTAATTATACCGGCGTAATCAGCGTCAAAAATTGTATCAAGAACCACAACCTTAAATTGATTGAAGGTAGTTGGGTTTTAGCCGACTGGCTAAAATTTTGTAAGAAATCACATATTTTAAACTATAATTTTGAATTGGCACACCTATCTCAAAAACTAGGACCGGGATCAACATAAAACCTTTGCTATCTTACTAAAATGGGTGCGCTGATTCCAAATTTACACAGGAAAAGTCTCTGTCTCTACTGGTTACCGAGTTGTGCTGAAATTACGGTTTTTCAAATAATACAAAAATAAGCGAAAAGGACCACATAACTTGAAAATGGTAAATCTTAGGCATATAAAAGTATACATTTTTTTGATAGACTCAACGAGAGCTATCATTTGGTAGTGGGTAAACCTTTCTATCACCAACGGTTGCAATGTTCAATTTTTTTCTATCTAAAAGTGCTAAATTTAGACCGAAAGATCAATTACAAGTTTTTGAGAGATAGAGCGTTCTAATGTAGTCATGCTTATGCATTGGGATGTGCTGAATTCAACGGTGAGGTCGGCTTTTCCGTAACACGTACGGTTTGGCCAGAAAGTGGAAAACCATAGTTTCCGCAGTTTATCGCGGCTTTCTCGCGAACCGCGCATCTTAGAGCTACACGACTTTCAGAAATGAATTCCTCGGCCAATTTCCCATCCGACAACGTTTGAACCGTCAAAATCCGTCCATTGGATCGGACACAGTTTACGTTCAAAGTTTCTAATATAGTAAAATGGGTGTTTTTGGCATCATTTTTGATAACTGGGAACGTAATAACTACCGAACCGTTCCCAATAAGTAAAATCTAATTATACCGGCGTAATCAGCGTCAAAAATTGTATCAAGAACCACAACCTTAAATTGATTGAAGGTAGTTGGGTTTTAGCCGACTGGCTAAAATTTTGTAAGAAATCACATATTTTAAACTATAATTTTGAATTGGCACACCTATCTCAAAAACTAGGACCCGGATCAACATAAAACCTTTGCTATCTTACTAAAATGGGTGCGCTGATTCCAAATTTACATAGGAAAAGTCTCTCTCTCTACTGGTTACCGAGTTGTGCTGAAATTACGGTTTTTCAAATAATACAAAAATAAGCGAAAAGGACCACATAACTTGAAAATGGTAAATCTTAGGCATATAAAAGTATACATTTTTTTGATAGACTCAACGAGAGCTATCATTTGGTAGTGGGTAAACCTTTCTATCACCAACGGTTGCAATGTTCAATTTTTTTCTATCTAAAAGTGCTAAATTTAGACCGAAAGATCAATTACAACTTTTTGAGAGATAGAGCGTTCTAATGTAGTCATGCTTATGCATTGGGATGTGCTGAATTCAACGGTGAGGTCGGCTTTTCCGTAACACGTACGGTTTGGCCAGAAAGTGGAAAACCATAGTTTCCGCAGTTTATCGCGGTTTTCTCGCGAACCGCGCATCTTAGAGCTACGCGACTTTCAGAAATGAATTCCTCGGCCAATTTCCCATCCGACAACGTTTGAACCGTCAAAATCCGTCCATTGGATCGGACACAGTTTACGTTCAAAGTTTCTAATATAGTAAAATGGGTGTTTTGGCATCATTTTTGATAACTGGGAACGTAATAACTACCGAACCGTTCCCAATAAGTAAAATCTAATTATACCGCCGTAATCAGCGTCAAAAATTGTATCAAGAACCACAACCTTAAATTGATTGAAGGTAGTTGGGTTTTAGCCGACTGGCTAAAATTTTGTAAGATATCACATATTTTAAACTATAATTTTGAATTGGCACACCTATCTCAAAAACTAGGACCCGGATCAACATAAAACCTTTGCTATCTTACTAAAATGGGTGCGCTGATTCCAAATTTACATAGGAAAAGTCTCTGTCTCTACTGGTCACCGAGTTGTGCTGAAATTACGGTTTTTCAAATAATACAAAAATAAGCGAAAAGGGCCACATAACTTGAAAATGGTAAATCTTAGGCATATAAAAGTATACATTTTTTTGATAGACTCAACGAGAGCTATCATTTGGTAGTGGGTAAACCTTTCTATCACCAACGGTTGCAATGTTAAATTTTTTTCTATCTAAAAGTGCTAAATTTAGACCGAAATATCAATTACAACTTTTTGAGAGATAGAGCGTTCTAATGTAGTCATGCTTATGCATTGGGATGTGCTGAATTCAACGGTGAGGTCGGCTTTTCCGTAACACGTGCGGTTTGGCCAGAAAGTGGAAAACCATAGTTTCCGCAGTTTATCGCGGTATTCTCGCGAACCGCGCATCTTAGAGCTACGCGACTTTCAGAAATGAATTCCTCGGCCAATTTCCCATCCGACAACGTTTGAACCGTCAAAATCCGTCCATTGGATCGGACACAGTTTACGTTCAAAGTTTCTAATATAGTAAAATGGGTGTTTTTGGCATCATTTTTGATAACTGGGAACGTAATAACTACCGAACCGTTCCCAATAAGTAAAATCTAATTATACCGGCGTAATCAGCGTCAAAAATTGTATCAAGAACCACAACCTTAAATTGATTGAAGGTAGTTGGGTTTTAGCCGACTGGCTAAAATTTTGTAAGAAATCACATATTTTAAACTATAATTTTGAATTGGCACACCAATCTCAAAAACTAGGACCCGGATCAACATAAAACCTTTGCTATCTTACTAAAATGGGTGCGCTGATTCCAAATTTACATAGGAAAAGTCTCTGTCTCTACTGGTTACCGAGTTGTGCTGAAATTACGGTTTTTCAAATAATACAAAAATAAGCGAAAAGGACCACATAACTTGAAAATGGTAAATCTTAGGCATATAAAAGTATACATTTTTTTGATAGACTCAACGAGAGCTATCATTTGGTAGTGGGTAAACCTTTCTATCACCAACGGTTGCAATGTTCAATTTTTTTCTATCTAAAGGTGCTAAATTTAGACCGAAAGATCAATTACAACTTTTTGAGAGATAGAGCGTTCTAATGTAGTCATGCTTATGCATTGGGATGTGCTGAATTCAACGGTGAGGTCGGCTTTTCCGTAACACGTACGGTTTGGCCAGAAAGTGGAAAACCATAGTTTCCGCAGTTTATCGCGGTTTTCTCGCGAACCGCGCATCTTAGAGCTACGCGACTTTCAGAAATGAATTCCTCGGCCAATTTCCCATCCGACAACGTTTGAACCGTCAAAATCCGTCCATTGGATCGGACACAGTTTGCGTTCAAAGTTTCTAATATAGTAAAATGGGTGTTTTTGGCATCATTTTTGATAACTGGGAACGTAATAACTACCGAACCGTTCCTAATAAGTAAAATCTAATAATACCGGCGTAATCAGCGTCAAAAATTGTATCAAGAACCACAACCTTAAATTGATTGAAGGTAGTTGGGTTTTAGCCGACTGGCTAAAATTTTGTAAGAAATCACATATTTTAAACTATAATTTTGAATTGGCACACCTATCTCAAAAACTAGGACCCGGATCAACATAAAACCTTTGCTATCTTACTAAAATGGGTGCGCTGATTCCAAATTTACATAGGAAAAGTCTCTGTCTCTATTGGTTACCGAGTTGTGCTGAAATTACGGTTTTTCAAATAATACAAAAATAAGCGAAAAGGACCACATAACTTGAAAATGGTAAATCTTAGGCATATAAAAGTATACATTTTTTTGATAGACTCAACGAGAGCTATCATTTGGTAGTGGGTAAACCTTTCTATCACCAACGGTTGCAATGTTCAATTTTTTTCTATCTAAAAGTGCTAAATTTAGACCGAAAGATCAATTACAACTTTTTGAGAGATAGAGCGTTCTAATGTAGTCATGCTTATGCATTGGGATGTGCTGAATTCAACGGTGAGGTCGGCTTTTCCGTAACACGTACGGTTTGGCCAGAAAGTGGAAAACCATAGTTTCCGCAGTTTATCGCGGTTTTCTCGCGAACCGCGCATCTTAGAGCTACGCGACTTTCAGAAATGAATTCCTCGGCCAATTTCCCATCCGACAACGTTTGAACCGTCAAAATCCGTCCATTGGATCGGACACAGTTTGCGTTCAAAGTTTCTAATATAGTTAAATGAGTGTTTTTGGCATCATTTTTGATAACTGGGAACGTAATAACTACCGAACCGTTCCTAATAAGTAAAATCTAATAATACCGGCGTAATCAGCGTCAAAAATTGTATCAAGAACCACAACCTTAAATTGATTGAAGGTAGTTGGGTTTTAGCCGACTGGCTAAAATTTTGTAAGAAATCACATATTTTAAACTATAATTTTGAATTGGCACACCTATCTCAAAAACTAGGACCCGGATCAACATAAAACCTTTGCTATCTTACTAAAATGGGTGCGCTGATTCCAAATTTACATAGGAAAAGTCTCTGTCTCTACTGGTTACCGAGTTGTGCTGAAATTACGGTTTTTCAAATAATACAAAAATAAGCGAAAAGGACCACATAACTTGAAAATGGTAAATCTTAGGCATATAAAAGTATACATTTTTTTGATAGACTCAACGAGAGCTATCATTTGGTAGTGGGTAAACCTTTCTATCACCAACGGTTGCAATGTTCAATTTTTTTCTATCTAAAAGTGCTAAATTTAGACCGAAAGATCAATTACAACTTTTTGAGAGATAGAGCGTTCTAATGTAGTCATGCTTATGCATTGGGATGTGCTGAATTCAACGGTGAGGTCGGCTTTTCCGTAACACGTACGGTTTGGCCAGAAAGTGGAAAACCATAGTTTCCGCAGTTTATCGCGGTTTTCTCGCGAACCGCGCATCTTAGAGCTACGCGACTTTCAGAAATGAATTCCTCGGCCAATTTCCCATCCGACAACGTTTGAACCGTCAAAATCCGTCCATTGGATCGGACACAGTTTGCGTTCAAAGTTTCTAATATAGTTAAATGAGTGTTTTTGGCATCATTTTTGATAACTGGGAACGTAATAACTACCGAACCGTTCCTAATAAGTAAAATCTAATAATACCGGCGTAATCAGCGTCAAAAATTGTATCAAGAACCACAACCTTAAATTGATTGAAGGTAGTTGGGTTTTAGCCGACTGGCTAAAATTTTGTAAGAAATCACATATTTTAAACTATAATTTTGAATTGGCACACCTATCTCAAAAACTAGGACCCGGATCAACATAAAACCTTTGCTATCTTACTAAAATGGGTGCGCTGATTCCAAATTTACATAGGAAAAGTCTCTGTCTCTACTGGTTACCGAGTTGTGCTGAAATTACGGTTTTTCAAATAATACAAAAATAAGCGAAAAGGACCACATAACTTGAAAATGGTAAATCTTAGGCATATAAAAGTATACATTTTTTTGATAGACTCAACGAGAGCTATCATTTGGTAGTGGGTAAACCTTTCTATCACCAACGGTTGCAATGTTCAATTTTTTTCTATCTAAAAGTGCTAAATTTAGACCGAAAGATCAATTACAACTTTTTGAGAGATAGAGCGTTCTAATGTAGTCATGCTTATGCATTGGGATGTGCTGAATTCAACGGTGAGGTCGGCTTTTCCGTAACACGTACGGTTTCGCCAGAAAGTGGAAAACCATAGTTTCCGCAGTTTATCGCGGTTTTCTCGCGAACCGCGCATCTTAGAGCTACACGACTTTCAGAAATGAATTCCTCGGCCAATTTCCCATCCGACAACGTTTGAACCGTCAAAATCCGTCCATTGGATCGGACACAGTTTACGTTCAAAGTTTCTAATATAGTAAAATGGGTGTTTTTGGCATCATTTTTGATAACTGGGAACGTAATAACTACCGAACCATTCCCAATAAGTAAAATCTAATTATACCGGCGTAATCAGCGTCAAAAATTGTATCAAGAACCACAACCTTAAATTGATTGAAGGTAGTTGGGTTTTAGCCGACTGGCTAAAATTTTGTAAGAAATCACATATTTTAAACTATAATTTTGAATTGGCACACCTATCTCAAAAACTAGGACCCGGATCAACATAAAACCTTTGCTATCTTACTAAAATGGGTGCGCTGATTCCAAATTTACATAGGAAAAGTCTCTGTCTCTACTGGTTACCGAGTTGTGCTGAAATTACGGTTTTTCAAATAATACAAAAATAAGCGAAAAGGACCACATAACTTGAAAATGGTAAATCTTAGGCATATAAAAGGATACATTTTTTTGATAGACTCAACGAGAGCTATCATTTGGTAGTGGGTAAACCTTTCTATCACCAACGGTTGCAATGTTCAATTTTTTTCTATCTAAAAGTGCTAAATTTAGACCGAAAGATCAATTACAACTTTTTGAGAGATAGAGCGTTCTAATGTAGTCATGCTTATGCATTGGGATGTGCTGAATTCAACGGTGAGGTCGGCTTTTCCGTAACACGTACGGTTTGGCCAGAAAGTGGAAAACCATAGTTTCCGCAGTTTATCGCGGTTTTCTCGCGAACCGCGCATCTTAGAGCTACACGACTTTCAGAAATGAATTCCTCGGCCAATTTCCCATCCGACAACGTTTGAACCGTCAAAATCCGTCCATTGGATCGGACACAGTTTACGTTCAAAGTTTCTAATATAGTAAAATGGGTGTTTTTGGCATCATTTTTGATAACTGGGAACGTAATAACTACCGAACCGTTCCCAATAAGTAAAATCTAATTATACCGGCGTAATCAGCGTCAAAAATTGTATCAAGAACCACAACCTTAAATTGATTGAAGGTAGTTGGGTTTTAGCCGACTGGCTAAAATTTTGTAAGAAATCACATATTTTAAACTATAATTTTGAATTGGCACACCTATCTCAAAAACTAGGACCCGGATCAACATAAAACCTTTGCTATCTTACTAAAATGGGTGCGCTGATTCCAAATTTACATAGGAAAAGTCTCTGTCTCTACTGGTTACCGAGTTGTGCTGAAATTACGGTTTTTCAAATAATACAAAAATAAGCGAAAAGGACCACATAACTTGAAAATGGTAAATCTTAGGCATATAAAAGGATACATTTTTTTGATAGACTCAACGAGAGCTATCATTTGGTAGTGGGTAAACCTTTCTATCACCAACGGTTGCAATGTTCAATTTTTTTCTATCTAAAAGTGCTAAATTTAGACCGAAAGATCAATTACAACTTTTTGAGAGATAGAGCGTTCTAATGTAGTCATGCTTATGCATTGGGATGTGCTGAATTCAACGGTGAGGTCGGCTTTTCCGTAACACGTACGGTTTGGCCAGAAAGTGGAAAACCATAGTTTCCGCAGTTTATCGCGGTTTTCTCGCGAACCGCGCATCTTAGAGCTACACGACTTTCAGAAATGAATTCCTCGGCCAATTTCCCATCCGACAACGTTTGAACCGTCAAAATCCGTCCATTGGATCGGACACAGTTTACGTTCAAAGTTTCTAATATAGTAAAATGGGTGTTTTTGGCATCATTTTTGATAACTGGGAACGTAATAACTACCGAACCGTTCCCAATAAGTAAAATCTAATTATACCGGCGTAATCAGCGTCAAAAATTGTATCAAGAACCACAACCTTAAATTGATTGAAGGTAGTTGGGTTTTAGCCGACTGGCTAAAATTTTGTAAGAAATCACATATTTTAAACTATAATTTTGAATTGGCACACCTATCTCAAAAACTAGGACCCGGATCAACATAAAACCTTTGCTATCTTACTAAAATGGGTGCGCTGATTCCAAATTTACATAGGAAAAGTCTCTGTCTCTACTGGTTACCGAGTTGTGCTGAAATTACGGTTTTTCAAATAATACAAAAATAAGCGAAAAGGACCACATAACTTGAAAATGGTAAATCTTAGGCATATAAAAGTATACATTTTTTTGATAGACTCAGCGAGAGCTATCATTTGGTAGTGGGTAAACCTTTCTATCACCAACGGTTGCAATGTTCAATTTTTTTCTATCTAAAAGTGCTAAATTTAGACCGAAAAATCAATTACAACTTTTTGAGAGATAGAGCGTTCTAATGTAGTCATGCTTATGCATTGGGATGTGCTGAATTCAACGGTGAGCTCGGCTTTTCCGTAACGCGTACGGTTTGACCAGAAAGTGGAAAACCATAGTTTCCGCAGTTTATCGCGGTTTTCTCGCGAACCGCGCATCTTAGAGCTAATCGACTTTCAGAAATGAATTCCTCGGCCAATTTCCCATCCGACAACGTTTGAACCGTCAAAATCCGTCGATTGGATCGGACACAGTTTACGTTCAAAGTTTCTAATATGGTAAAATGGGTTTTTTTTGCATCATTTTTCATAACTGGGAACGTAATAACTACCGAACCGTTCCCAATAAGTAAAATCTAATTATACCGGCGTAATCAGCGTCAAAAATTGTATCAAGAACCACAACCTTAAATTGATTGAAGGTAGTTGGGTTTTAGCCGACTGGCTAAAATTTTGTAAGAAATCACATATTTTAAACTATAATTTTGAATTGGCACACCTATCTCAAAAACTAGGACCCGGATCAACATAAAACCTTTGCTATCTTACTAAAATGGGTGCGCTGATTCCAAATTTACATAGGAAAAGTCTCTGTCTCTACTGGTTACCGAGTTGTGCTGAAATTACGGTTTTTCAAATAATACAAAAATAAGCGAATGGACCACATAACTTGAAAATGGTAAATCTTAGGCATATAAAAGTATACATTTTTTTGATAGACTCAACGAGAGCTATCATTTGGTAGTGGGTAAAGCTTTCTATCACCAACGGTTGCAATGTTCAATTTTTTTCTATCTAAAAGTGCTAAATTTAGACCGAAAAATCAATTACAACTTTTTGAGAGATAGAGCGTTCTAATGTAGTCATGCTTATGCATTGGGATGTGCTGAATTCAACGGTGAGGTCGGCATTTCCGTAACGCGTACGGTTCGGCCAGCAAGTGGAAAACCATAGTTTCCGCAGTTTATCGCGGTTTTCTCGCGAACCGCGCATCTTAGAGCTACGCGACTTTCAGATATGAATTCCTCGGCCAATTTCCCATCCGACAACGTTTGAACCGTCAACATCGGTCGATTGGATCGGGCACAGTTTGCGTTCAAAGTTTCTAATATAGTAAAATGGGTGTTTTTGGCATCATTTTTGATAACTGGGAACGTAATAACTACCGAACCGTTCCCAGTAAGTAAAATCTAATTATACCGGCGTAATCAGCGTCAAAAATTGTATCAAGAACCACAACCTTAAATTGATTGAAGGTAGTTGGGTTTTAGCCGACTGGCTAAAATTTTGTAAGAAATCACATATTTTAAACTATAATTTTGAATTGGCACACCTATCTCAAAAACTAGGACCCGGATCAACATTAAACCTTTGCTATCTTACTAAAATGGGTGCGCTGATTACAAATTTACATAGGAAACGTCATAACTTCCGATCCCTTCCAAGCAGGAAAATCTAATGCTGTCGGCGTAATCAACGCCAAAAATTGTATCAAGAACCTCAATTTTAATTTGAAACCCTTTATCAAAGATGGTTTTGTGCTGTGATAACTCAACAGTAAAAACTAGTACTACCTGCTCCGAAAAATATAAACCTTCAACAGTAAAAATTAAATTAAGCAATAATAATTTTTAATAAGGTTTTCATGTACCTTCCTGGCTACTTCGCTCTCAATAGACCAACCCTGCATGGGGTATTTTACAATCTACGCAACATATCACGTAATGTCTTCATCCGCCTCATAGTACGCGAGTGCATCGTATTTAATAAATTTTTCATAACTCCGCGCTATATTAAATTGTACATTTAATAAATTCACGGCAGTTTTAATATCCACCGGTAGAGCGCGCTGGAGCCAACGCTTGCAAGCCAGAGATGCGCTTACTGGTGTATACGTATATATATATATATATATAGTGACTATACCTATATATGGTACTACTATACGTTTATATATATACGTGGGAGCGTAAGTTACTGGTGCAGTCGTAAATTCTCGCGAAATGCGTATTCGGACAGACAGAGGTAGTGCAAAATTGAATAGGAAATTTATACGTTACACCAGGATATAAGAATTCGCGTACGTAATATTTCCTATTATTATAATGTTAATTGTAGATGTGTGAGGGACCCTCACTGAGGGTGACATAAGGTGACCTTTAGGTTATATTCTGACCGTTAAAACATTGGTAGAATAAGAAACGATTGCGGGTTGATAAGTGTAATGTCAAATCAACCAACCGGATGTCCGAAAATATCGTTCTATGTCGTAGATTTCTTATTTTGTCCACCTGACCAGAAATACGGACGGAGATAGCAACCATTAGATGATTGTCTAGCTTATCGACCACGAGGTAAATCTCGTTTTCGGGTTAAAGCGTGGCTCAGAGGAGTCGTTACGTGTTATAAGCACATAAGGGTGAAGGAAAAGGATATACGGATATATTCTCAACGTTTATTTCGAATGTCCATCGTTCATATTAGATGTAACAGATGTTACGAGAAGATTTTACTGATGTATCTGTTTCGGTGCTCACGTCCCAATTCGGCTTTTGACAAGGACACGCCGTAACAGATTTTCTTGTGGGAGATTTTATTGGAAGTTTATTTTCATATAAATTCCTTTTCCTTTAATATTATTTACCTGGAAAAAATAAAAATTAAACACGAAGTACCAAACCACTATCTTTCTCTTCTGAGTGCCACCGAATCTACGCCTTAGCTATTAAATTAAATCAAGTGTGTAGATGGCAAGCCAGTTGCCCTAAAAGCATAAATATCTCTAATGGTTTCTGGAGTCGGTATACTGTATATGGTTGTTTGTCATATTAATACAGTATACACTATTAACAAATATCAGAAATCGGTTCACGTCTTTAGCAAACAACTGACGGTTGAAAATTGCCGCAATACGCGGAATAAATCGTTCTATAATTCGATACGAGCCGGCGATATTTGTCATGGTTAAACTCGCTGCATAATTCATGTGTATCCTCGCGGGCGTAGCCCCGCGCGTCGTATGATTTTTCTTTGTTTTCCGCCCTTCGTTTTCTCCGGATGCGGATTAATGCGCCGGCAAAATGATAAATATCGGGCGGCCGCAAATGGAAGAAAAGTCGTTAAATTGAACTCGTCGGACAGTCCTAGCCTCGTATAATAAAATGTCACTGCATGGAAGATGATAAATTGGCCGTTTCTTTCCCAGGATTCCCTGCGTGAGGCGGCCGTCTGTCCTTGATGGAAAATCGTCCTTTCACGCGTCTGGCTCCGAGCGTAAAAAATAGTCCTCGGATTTATTTTCGTTCCGAATAGATTTGGTGTATTAAGCTGTTATATTGCCTCATTCTATCCGACCCTGAACGTCATTGTGTAGTAAAGAATGTAGATACGTCAATTTTTGTGGTTTTTATCCTGATTTCCTCGCAAACCACTCTTGTTAGAGCAACGCAGTCTTCATAATTCCCTTCCTCGACCAATTTGCCATCCAATACCGTTTGAATCGTCTACATCGTACGATTAGTTCGGACGCAGTTGCTATTTTAATTCCTGGCGAACTATCCTATCGACTGCGCCAATTCAGTCACTCGATGCCCAACTAATAAATTAACGATACTTAATCCACACAACAACCCATTTCAAGGAGTCTGTTATCTGTTAAGCAATTATAAATCCCACAGACCGAACGCTCGTAACTGCACTCACGCCCATACAAGTTTCAGTTGTTGCGAATCCGGGCGCCCGGACTCCGCCGTTATGTAAACTCGTATTAAGTTTCACTTGTCACTTACCGCGGTAACTTAATCTAACGTAATTACCGACGTAAACATTTTCCCATTGGGCGTGGACCGAAATGCAACCAACTCGCTTCGCTGCCGCCACTAAATCCGAGCGCAACGATTCCTACATACACCCCATAACTCCAGCGCGCCGTAACCGCAAGCATAGCGGCCGTAAATCCCAGAACCGAAGTCCAGGTCGCTCGGTGAGATTACGCTGAGATAACGTCATCTTAATCATTGGGTAATTAAAATTTTAATAGTGCTTGTAAAATGTAGAAAAAAAATCGTACCGTAGAAACGTACCGTAAAAACGTACCGTAAAAACGTACCGTAAATACGTACCGTAAAAACGTACCGTAAAAGCGTGCAAACGCTCTGATAAATCTGGCAGACGTAAGCTCGAGGATGGTCGGTTTCGAGTGGTTCCGCAGGTCGGTAAAACAGAGATTTCGTTATCTTAATCATCTGGCAATTAAAACTTTCCCGGTGGCCGTATTTTTCGCGTCTAATTGGGCCTAATTTATTCGCCGGTCGTAAAATTGCGGTGCTCTTGTATCCGCGACCGCTAATTCGATTTGATTATACCCGCAATAACTTGGGTAAAGCCGTAAGCGGGAGGAATTGCATCTGGGTCTTCTTCCTCTCGCCTCTCACTCTTATTTCCGAGAGGGGCGTCGTCGATTTTGTCCTTTTTGGCGCTCGTTATCGCGCCCATTGTTCCCGCGCTCTCATCTCAACCACTTCAGAAATAAATATATTCGTTAACGACGCTTCAATGTCGGCAATTACCGCTGCTTTCGCCATTTGCAAGTGTCCTCTGTCGTTCGGGCGAATTGACGATGATTTGTTAAGTGCCTCACAATGGGCGTGATTATCGAAATTAAATTGAACGTGGAATTGAAGAAGCTTCTTTATGTGATTATGATTACATCCTTATAAGCCAGTTCTTGCTAAATAACCAAGAGCTGGTTGGAGTTTCCTTTTAGTATCGTTATTGCTGTTACAAAACACAATCCGAAAAACCTAACACTTGAGAACTACGCATACTATTTAAGTGGTGGTTTAAATATGGCTCTAGATAACACATATTGATAAAGTATTTTATCGCTTGTTCTTGCAAAATATCCAAGAGCTGGTAGGAGTTTCCTTGTTGTTTCTTTATTTCAATTACCTAAAGAAGGTAAAGAAGTGGTCCAAGTACACTACCTTGTGGTACTCCAGCTCTAATACTTTTGAGAGTTGAGTACTCATTATCGGATATCGATTTCCTTGGATTATTATAGAATTAGTAGTGTCTTCCATACTTCTGTCTTCATTTGGAGTGAAGGATTGTTCCAAGTAGTCGGCAAAGACTATTAATCAAGAGCTGGTTGGAGTTTCTTCGTTCTTTCATCATTGCAATTACAAAATACAACCTGAAAAACGCTTCACATGGGAACTACAAACCTTAGCACACTATTAAAGTGCTTGTTTAAATATGGCTTTAGAAAAGTCTGTGTGTCAAGCGGTACTCTACAAGCATGTATATTTATCAAATTCAAATCTCTCTCATTCTTATCCCGAAATCCACAAGACAGGCAGTCCTTTCCGTGCTGTGGGGCGCGGCCCATTTAAAATATATCCCCATATAGATGGAAGTAAAGTCGTTGCCCATAACCGGGACGCATAAGTGTGTTGGCTCGAAACACAAAGGGAATCTCGAATTTCCCCGCTCCTCCACCGCTAGGAGCGCATAAATTGCCATTCTGCCGCAGAAAACAGTTGTGGGGAGACCGAGGGAATATATTTGTCGTCGTCGAACGGTGCTGCTCCTCATTTTTCTATTGGGGTATTTGTTCGCACAAATTCAACATGCCCTTAGAGCACAAAGGATGATGCACTTTTGTACTTTCGTAAATGTTATCTGCGGTTGGTGCAACCAATATTGCATCGAAAAGATATGCACTTGTGGAACTGAATTTTCGTTTCTCGCTTCCTCTAGTTTTTACGGTGCGTTTTTACGGTACGTCCTTACGGTACGTCCTTACGGTACGTTTTACCTCCTTTTTTCAGTAGAACAAACTCATTCTGTAAATCGTAACATTTAATAAAAACTTTATTATATGTAAGGGAAACAATTTTAGAGAGGTACGTATGCCGTTGTTCCCCCCCATCCCCCCATCTCTCCCAAAAGTATCCCCGGGAAAGTTAAATGTATATTTTTCGGGGGTAACGTCGAAAAAAATTATGCCGTCGGTTGTTCATTTGACTTGTTCCACGGGTTTATTTTTGCCATGCCATGGACTGGAAGGCGGTAACAGCAAAACCGGAGGGTTTCTGCATGGCTGAGTGGCCGCCGCGGCATACTGTTTGATTTACGTGCTGTTTGTTTTCGGGTAAATTTGAAATTGGATTTCTGTTGTGTCAACAGCTTCCTTACCCTCGGTATAGCCGAATTGAGATTTCAGTAAAAAATTTACGACAGGCGACGTGACGACAACACTGTAACACTGGCTACAGAAATAGCCTGAAGATAACGTTTTTTTTTTAAGATCAGGATTGTTCAGGCTTCAGTTAAACAAAAAGTGTCTTTATTTGCATAAGGATAGGTATTATAAAGGACCTATCAGATACTGTAAATCAATAGAACAGAAACTAAATAGTGAATTGTTCTGAAAATTGTATGCGAAGTATAACAATCATTTAACGCTGGTACCTATATGAAACGATAAAGGAGAAACTAAAGAAGAATGTTTCTGACGTAAAGGTAACTTTAATTAGGATAAAATTTGCATTACCTACAATAAATGTACGCTCACTTTAAATAGGTAATAAGATTTAAAATTTATATTACACCACGAGTTCACAAGTAAATGTTTCAAAAATTAAACACAGAAGATTTGTATGAAACTTGCCACGACTGTTTATGATTCATCAATACGCATTATAAAGGCGCTAACAAGACATAAAACTCCCTCTAAAGCAAAAGCTGATTTTTTGAATTTATCGAAACAGCCATATTTTCAATATAAATCGTAAACAAATCATAACTCTAAAATTAACCTAAGAATTTTTATGAAACTTTCGACGATTGTTTATGATGCATCAATAAACAGTATAAAGGCCCTAACAAGACATAAAACTCCCTCTAAAGCAAAAGCTGATTTTTTGAATTTATCGAAACAGTCATATTTTCAATATAAATCGTAAACAAATCATAACTCTAAAAATAAACTAAGAATTTTTATGAAACTTGCTACGATTGTTTATAATGCATCAATAAGCAGTATAAAGGCCCTAACAAGACATGAAACGTCCTCTAAAGGAAACGCTGATTTTTTGAATTTATCGAAACAGTCATATTTTCAATATAACTCGTAAACAAATCATAACTCTAAAAATAACCTAGGAATTTTTATGAAACTTTTTACGATTGTTTATTATGCATCAATAAACAGTATAAAGGCCATAACAAGACATGAAACTCCGTTTAAAGGAAACGCTGATTTTTTGAATTTATCGAAACAGTCATATTTTCAATATAAATCGTAAACAAATCATAACTCTAAAAATAACCTAAGAATTTTTATGAAACTTGCTACGATTGTTTATGATGCATCAATAAACAGTATAAGGGCCCTAACAAGACATAAAACCCTCTGAAGGAAACGCTGATTTCTTGAATTTATCGAAATAGCCATATTTTCAATTAAAATCGTAAACAAATCATAACTATAAAAATAACCTAAGAATTTTTATGGAACTTGCTATGATTGTTTACGTTGCATCAATAAACAGTATAAAGGCACTAACAAGACATAAAACTCCCTCTGAAGGAAACGCTGATTTTTTGAATTTATCGAACCAGCCATATTTTCAATATAAATCGTGAACACATCATAACTCTAAAAATAAACAAAGAATTTTTATGAAACTAGCTACGATTATTTATTATGCATCAATAAACAGTACGAAGGCCCTAACAAGACATAAAACTCCGTCTAAAGGAAATGCCGATTTTTTGAATTTATCGAAACAGCCATATTTTCAATATAAATCGTCAACAAATCATAACTCTAAAAATAATCTAAGAATTTTTATGAAATTTGCTACGATTGTTTATTATGCATCAATAAATAGTATAAAGGCAAGACGTGCCATTTTAACGTTCGATCAGTTAGTTCAACACATCTTTCAGTCCTTGAGAAAACATCTTTCAGTTAGGATCGTCGACAATAAAAATCTTGGAAATGTAGCAATGCTGCTCTTTCGGTTGCTCGGAATTTATATTAAAGTGGACAAGTGTCCCGAGGACTTTAATTCCCGAGGATTTTTCGTACGAAGCCGTCGGTTTCCTTACATGACCTTTGAGGGTAGCAGTAGCATGTACAATGGTTAGAACTTACGGTACCTTCAACTGTGTCCCTTTGCTCATTTCGCGTGTGTATTAAAGGTGTGCAAGCGCGAGTACCGTTGCAGGTATTAGATATTAAATTCTTTGCGCTGGTGGCCAAAATGGCGTCTTTTCGGTTTTTAATGAAAGCACTGGCTGCCAGCGGAAGAAAGTTTAGATGGTGTCGGATCCTATTGAAGACGCACTTAGATAAATATGACATTATGTATGGGGTTACCAACCATAAATTAACAATTTTTAACCGGGATAACAAAAGTGGCAACGGTAACACCATCTGGTTGCGGAAGATCATGCGTGTAGAGAAGGTAAAGCATTGGGTCAAGTACGCTACCTTGTGGTATTCCAGTTTTAATACTTTTCAGTATTAATACTTTTCAGAGTTGAGTACTTATTATCTTGCTTTATACGGAAGTATCTGTTAGAAAAATATAATTTTAAAAGTTTTACGTATAGGCGAAAATGAATCTATCTAATCTCCTCGAGTAATATCAAATCTTGCGCTCGTAAGAACTCACCTAATGAAGTAAACGGCGCAGATTTCGAAAAATTCTGTTTACACGTTCCAAAATGAATCACTCAATATTAACCTAGATATTTCTTTCCACCTGAACAAAATAAAACAACACAACAACGCATCGCCTAGCACTGCCGCCCGGTACTTTCAAATACCTCCTAGAATCGTATCTTACGTATTGATTCCACTATTCCTCCGTGTACTAATCCACGGTTCATCTCCTCTCGAACGCACGGTCGATCGCACACACAAGCAGGACGATACCATATCGCGATGGAGGCGAGCAACAAGAAACACAATTCCATCTGTAACCATTGTTATCTGTCGCAAAGCGAGGACTACAAAGTCGTAGGTCGTGAGCGAATCCTACATCCGCTCAAACCGAGGCGGAGATTTTCAGGAGGTCGCGTCTAGCTGTACTCTTTAACCTCCTCCTCCCCCCACCATCGGGGGTGATATTACCCTCCCCCCCCCCACCCAGTCGTGCCCGTCGCTTCGGCATCCATTTAATGTTACGCGAAAATGGCGTAATGTGACATCTGCAAGACTCCGCGCGGAGGCACTCACTCATGTGGCCCAGAGGGCGCAGAGCGGCACGTGTATGAGTGTGTATGTGTGTGTTGATTTATCAAGGATAATGGGAAGGAGTTTCGGTGCTAGAAGTAATGTGTACACAACGCATCCGGTGTTTGCCTTCTTACGTCAGATGGCGTAAGGACAGAAGGCGAAAACTGGCTGTCTGGAGCGTCGTGAATTATATAGTATGGTGGAGGAAACTGTCGCAGCATGTGCGAGAGGGTCCTTGCCAAAATATAAATGGTGTGCACGCTGCGCAGAAATTGCAATAATGGTTGTTGGTTTGATCTATTTCACTATTTCTCGAGCATACAGTGGAGGTGTTTTAAACTAGGACGATTTCAACCAAGATAAATTTTAGGTTAGGATTGTTATTATTATTTTTATTTAGTTGCATCTTACAAAGCAAATATACTAGGCTGGGCTAGCAGACCTGTAGACCGCCTATTGGATAGATCAGTGAACCGGTATATCGCAGAAACTGAAATATAGACTATAGGCTACCCAATAATTCATAGATTTAAAGTTTATTACATAATCATTGTTTATCTCGCATTTTTCATACAAAAGATCGTGCTGAAACTCCGCGTGAATTCCGACGCTCTACGGTCTTTGGGGTGCTGCGGGGAAGGGAGGCGTTAGCGGTGCTGTCATGTCGGAGAGAACCGGCACAGCTGAGAGAACCGGGGCAGCTTATTATCAATACACAAAAAGAACGATAACTTGTCAATGTAGTAATTTTAACTAACAATTAAATTCTTAATTTTTGGATAATTTTGATTATAATATGTGACCCGGTACGAGAGAAATCTCTTCTATCGATTGGCGTTTATGTTTTCTTCAGTTTTATACGATAAGGTTGTAAACAAGATTTTGATGGAAGCGGATAGATCTAATAATATGGAGTTAGCAGATTTTCCGATTAGTGCGGAATACTAAATTAAGTTTGTTTTTTTAACCCAAAAAATATTTAAAAAGTATGCCCGATTCCAGTTCCAACAGCTTATTTATTAATAATATTTAAATACAACAGAAACAATATAAAATAAATACCAACTCTTGATATATTACATATATTACAAACATCAGCTCTGAGTGTATAAAACTTAGAAATATCAAAAAACTTTTACAAATTTAGCATCGTAAATTTGTAGACACACAGATTATTTTGCAGATCGTTCATTAATTTTAAATGCTAATCCCGAAACCCGATTTAAATTGCCAAGAAAATCCATGGGACTTCCAAATGCCTGTTCGTGGTTCTGTTATCTTATTGACTCATTTTGCCATTATTTTTTAATTCGGTAATCTGTCGCCGGATATCCAAATTTCTTTGGCGAGGCATAATCGCCGTGTCGTTATATGTATTGTGCCCCTAAACACTGTTCTCCTAGTAACTAATGCACGTGCGATCCGCCACTACTTGCAGCGTCGGTCGCTGTCGATCCCTTCCCCCGCTCGCCCAAAAGACCGAAGAGCGCCGCGTCAATTGCAGCAATCATGAGATGCTTCAACTCGATCTTTTGTGGGGAAAATGCAAGATAAACAATGATTATGTAATAAGCTTTTGGAGCTTTTGGATCCACTGATAAGGATCAACCATAAGGTGATATTTATATAAAAAAAGGGTCTATCCCTTTTACGCGATATTAATATTACCTACGACGTGTTATCACATATCTAGTCATTCATGCACCTCTTCATCTTCATCGCCCCATATATAGATATACAGAAGACATCCTCATTTTATCTGGGGGCTTCTCTTGCGCCCTGAAGCTCGTAAAATATTGGCTATACCATGAAGAAGAGATATTTGAAGTGTGCGAAGTATTTTTACAAGGAATAACGAAAGGAACCGGAAAATATGAACGACGCGCGACGTAAACCGTAGCTGTGTTTTAATATCCTGGACCGCCGCAAGGTTCGGAAGCTTTAAACATTTTTTATAGGAGTCTTTATACGTCATCGAAATTTGTCAGGCATAAAATAACGTCGTCGCCGAGATGGCGCTGTACGTCCTCGCGTTGACATCGACGCGCTCTTGATCTTATTTGATTTTATGTCTCCACTTACGTATACCGTCATCATGTGCAGATTTCGCTTTTATCTTTATCATTTTCTATACTGTTACTGGCTTATTATTACTAAGGTAAACGCCGGTTGGTTAAAATCTCACCTATTTAATAAAATTTAATAAAACCTATTTAATAAAACGTCTTGAAAATTTTTGACTTCATATTAGGATTCATATTGGTCTCTCACAGACCAACGCGCGGTAAAGTTGGTTCCACAAACGAAAATAATGCCAATTATCACATTATCACATCTAGAATGATTTTCTTTTGTGCTTTCTTCTTTTGTATTATCAAATAGTCTCTCCAAGCAGTCTACATTATAAATCAATAAATATTTGAGTGCTTCGCTAAAGAAAGCTTGTTTAAATTAAAATATCAAATCAAATTGAGACACTCTCTACTAGTCACTCACTTCCGTGGTAGCATGAGTTCCTGATACATCGGCCTGTCTTCGTTATCTTCGTATTGTTATCAAACGGCACTGTAGAACTTGTTCGTACCACCAAGGCACGTTTTCAGATACAGCCGGTCGTTAATTTCCACGACTGAGAAAATGAATTGCGATAATATGTCTACAGCACAAGGTTATACGATTAGGGTTCTCGCTTATCGCAACAAATTAATGTGGTAAACTTTTTTACGCGCACGCGAACCTGTTATTAAGTGCGACACGTAGGAATATACGCAAGATAACATGCCTGTACTGTCACCGTGAATGCTAACAAGATCGCATTCCTGTCACTTGGGTTTTCAGTACTATTTCTATGGCTTTAGAAATTTCTATGTCCCTTTCAGTTATTAATATCCTTCGATTTCCACATTTTCTCCACTTTTTACATTTTTTATTAGGGTCATGGAGGACGATTGTGTTTGTCAGGAAATATTAATATTGAAATCGGTTCATCCGGAAGCGGGTGACGGGGTGGGGGGGGGCTCTGTTTGATCGGCATCTTATCGAACGGAAATAACTTTGTATATTAAAAAGCTAATAAGAATTTTTTGTCCTCTTCTTTGTGATTGGGACGACATTTTTATTAGATCGGAATATTCGGGAACTCATGAATTTTGGGACGCCTTGAATTGATTTAATTAGGAAAAAAAATATATTTTATTACTCAAAATATCATGAATTCTTTTGATATTTGATGTAATTATTGTTAATGTGTGGTTTCTTTTGTTTCAGGTACGTGAGTCATAATATTCCGGGGCTCTGAATTTAATTTAGTATCGAGTAAGTAAAAAATTGCCATCCATTCTAAATAATATAAACAATATAACGGAATTAATCATAATAAAACTGTCATGCGCGTCCAAAAATATATCCAATTCAGCGGCACATCATGATGTGTTAATTTCGCGAATGAATAACATGTATTTTAATTCATTATTAACTCGTCAAAATGTCAGCTAACGACAAAGCGGCGCGCCTCAAAGCGAAAATCGGGTACAAAAGCCGCAATAAAACCACAACAGTTGATTTTCATTCCGGCCGGGTCGGTTTTATTATTATTGGAAATAGACAAATATTTAAATCAGCGATGACCCTCTGTTCGACTGCGGTTCATTTTTATTAAATTCTCATATTAATGGACTTATTTTGTTATTGAACCATCATCCGATGCCCCTGCAAATTAAAATATACACTTGGATAAATTTCGGCTTGAATTGAAAGGTTTTTTTTTTATGTATTTTGGAGCATTTGGTTGGATACTGATCAACGTTTATTGCAGCTTTAAGTGGTTTTAGGAGTGTATTTGTTTGTTTGATTGTCAATTTATAATTCAGGATTTTTAGATTAAGCTATGTATAGTGATAGGTTTTGCGTTACATACCTTTTCAACTCTTTTTATAGTTGTAGAGGGTACACAAGGGTGTAATTTTAACAAATTCATATTGAGCTGATAAAATAAATAATATAGGAAAGTCATAACTAATTCAAAAAAGAAAACTCAAAAACTAATATTATTTATTTAGCTAAAGCAACTTAATGAAAAGATTTTGATAAATCTTTGCTACTAAAAAAATTCTGCGTACTTTATGAGTGACTGATCTCAAATTTTATGGTTTTTATATTGTTTATTCATGCATATTAAATAATTATTATAAATTTCATCGAGAATCTGCTAGTATTTTTCGATTAGTCATTTTTTAACTGTCTCTAGAGCAATTTTTATTAATCTTTGTAACTGAAAAAGATCTGTGTACTTTATGAATGACTCATCTCAGATTTTATGGTTTTGGTATTGTTTATTGATGCATATTAAATAATTATTATAAATTTCATCAAGGTTATTTCATTATTTTTCGAGTTGTTATTTTTTAATTGTCTCTAGTGCAACTTTGATTAATCTTTGTAACTTAAAAAAATCTACGTACTTTATGACTGACTGATCTGAGAATTTATAGTTTTTATATTGTTTATTGATGCATATTAAATAATTATTATAAATTTTATCAAGATTCTTTTATTATTTTTCGAGTTGTTATTTTTTAATTGTCTCTAGTGCAATGTTTATCAGTCTATGCAACTTAAAAAAAATTGCGTATTTTATGAGTGACTGATCTAAGATTTTATGGTTTTTATATTGTTTATTGATGGATATTAAATAATTCTTATAAATTTCATCAAGATTCTTTTATTATTTTTCGAGTTGTTATTTTTTAATTGTCTCTAGTGCAGTTTTCATTAGTCTTTGTAACTTAAAAAAATCTGCGTACTTTATCAGTGACTATTCTGAGATTTTATGGTTTTTATATTGTTTATTTATGCATATTAAGTAATAATTATAAGTTTCAACAAGATTATTTCATTATTTTTCGAGTTGTTATTTTTTAATTGTCTCTAGTGCAATGTCTATTAGTCTTTGTAACTTGAAAAAATCTGCGTGCTTTATGAGTGACTGATCTAAGATTTTATGGTTTTTATATTGTTTATTGATGCATTTTAAATAATTATTATAAATTTCATCAAGATTCTTCTATTATTTTTCAAGTTGTTATTTTTTAATTGTCTCTAGTGCAATTTTTATTAGTCTTTGTAACTTAAAAAAAAATTGCGTACTTTATCAGTGACTGTTCTGAGATTTTATGGTTTTATATTGTTTATTGATGCATATTAAATAACTATTATAAATTTCATCAAGATTCCTTTATTATTTTTCGAGTTGTTATTTTTTAATTGTCTCTAGTGCAATTTTTATTAATCTATGTAACTTAAAAAAATCTGCGTACTTTATGAGTGACTGATCTGAGATGTTATGGTTTTATATTGTTTATTGATGCACAGTAAATAATTATTATAAATTTCATCAGGATTCTTCTATTAGTTTTCGAATTATTATTTTTTAATTGTCTCTAGTGCAACGTTTATTAGTCTTTGCAACTAAAAAAAAAATCTGCGTACTTTATCAGTTACTGATCTCAGATTTTATGGTTTTGGTATTGTTTATTGATGCATATTAAATAATTATTATAAATTTCATTAAGATTATTTCATTATTTTTCGAGTTGTTTTTTAATTGTCTCTAGTGCAATGTTTATTAGTCTTTGCAACCTAAAAAAATCTGCGTACTTTATCAGTTACTGATCTTAGATTTTATGGTTTTTAGATTGTTTATTGATGCATATTACATAATTATTATAAATTTCATCAAGATTCTTTTATTATTTTTCGAGTTGTTATTTTTTAATAGTCTCTAGTGCAATTTTTATTAATCTTTGTAAATTAAAAAAATCTGCGTACTTTATGAGTGACTGATCTGAGATTTTATGGTTTTTATATTGTTTATTGATGCATGTTAAATAATTATTATAAATTTCATCAAGATTCTGCTATTATTTTTCGACGTTATTTTTTAACTGTCTCTGAAGCGACTTTTATTATTAGTCTTAGTTACTTAAAAAAATCTTTAAAAAACCACGCACAATGTTGACAACATTTACAGGAGTTTCACATATAATAACATAAACACCAGGTTACATAAGATCGTAACTAAATTTCAAATAATCCCAGCATAAAGAAATAACAATCAGATTTAAAAAATGTCAACTGATTATAGGTATGATGAACCAGAAGTTACTAATCGTATTGAAGTTTACTCTTGTGAATTGCTGGTAACTGGTCATAAAATGAATCGTATGTAGCGTATGTAAATTTAGGTACTGCATAATTGTGACAAAGGAATTTATTAGAATGGATCTACTAGAACAACTTGAGATCGATAAACAAAAAAACAGATTAAGATTAAACACCCCCACAACAACTAAGTTAAAGATGTAGCTATAACAAATCTGTATCCTGTAAACGAGCATCCCCCGATTTAGATAGTCGTAGACAACTGCCAAAATTGGGCCTGACCCCCGAAATTGATCACAGTTTATAATGAAATCTGATAAGGAAGCGAACGGGACAATAATAGGGTGCCGGCGTTGGCACAAGTTTGCGGCAACCGGCCCTGTATATCTTGTTTATGGCCTCGGCATCCCCCCCCTTTCTCCTCCACGGTCACGTTTAACGTCCCTCCCTTTAAACCTAAAAGGTTTAAGATCTACTAAACCGGCAACCCCTTAACGGTGATCGCTACACAATTATCAGTTGATGTATTGTCCGGTAGGTGGCAGGCCGAACGGTCTAACAAATCCCCGTATACGAGGTCACCAACTCTCTCTCTCTAAAGCCCGTGCTTTGTCAACTTTGACATCTATAATTTCCTTTTCGGCAACTTTCGCTTCACCCACACGCCGAAACTTAGAATCGTAGGGTCGTTATGGTGGGGGTAGTTCTGCGATCAGCTAACTCCTCTCCTGGAGGCTTTCTCTAAGCAGGAAATTGCGTAAATTCAAAATTGCTCAGATACATTGGGTAATTAATTCTAAAAAGTACAGCCCTCTATCTATTTTAGTTTGTTCAGGAGGATTTTTGAAACTTAGATTTTACGTTGTTTATCGGTGGTTGAATGTTATTATTTCGCTTCATTTGCGATTACGAGCAAAGTAGTTGAGATACAAATTATTATTATACACGTTTATAGATCAGATACATTGGGTAATTAATTCTAAAAAGTACAGCCCTCTATCTATTTTAGTTTGCTCAGGAGGATTTTTGAAACTTAGATTTTACGTTGTTTATCGGTGGTTGAATGTTATTATTTCGCTTCATGTGCGATTACGAGCAAAGTAGTTGGGATACAAATTATTATTATACACTTTTATGGATCAGATACATTGGGTAATTAATTCTAAAAAGTACAGCCCTCTATCTATTTTAGTTTGTTCAGGAGGATTTTTGAAACTTAGATTTTACGTTGTTTATCGGTGGTTGAATGTTATTATTTCGCTTCGTGTGCGATTACGAGCAAAGTAGTTGGGATACAAATTATTATTATACACGTTTATAGATCAGATACATTGGGTAATTAATTCTAAAAAGTACAGCCCTCTATCTATTTTAGTCTGTTCAGGAGTATTTTTGAAACTTAGATTTTACGTTGTTTATCGGTGGTTGAATGTTATTATTTCGCTTCATGTGCGATTACGAGCAAAGTAGTTGGGATACAAATTATTATTATACACGTTTATGGATCAGATACATTGGGTAATTAATTCTAAAAAGTACAGCCCTCTATCTATTTTACTTTGTTCAGGAGGATTTTTGAAACTTAGATTTTACGGTGTTTATCGGTGGTTGAATGTTATTATTTCGCTTCATGTGCGATTCCGAGCAAAGTAGTTGAGATACAAATTATTATTATACAGGTTTATAGATCAGATACATTGGGTAATTAATTCTAAAAAGTACAGCCCTCTATCTATTTTAGTTTATTCAGGAGGATTTTTGAAACTTAGATTTTACGTTGTTTATCGGTGGTTGAATGTTATTATTTCGCTTCATGTGCGATTACGAGCCAAGTAGTTGGGATACAAATTATTATTATACACGTTTATGGATCAGATACATTGGGTAATTAATTCTAAAAAGTACAGCCCTCTATCTATTCTAGTTTGTTCAGGAGGATTTTTGAAACTTAGATTTTAAGTTGTTTATCGGTGGTTGAATGTTATTATTTCGCTTCATGTGCGATTACGAGCAAAGTAGTTGGGATACAAATTATTATTATACACGTTTATGGATCAGATACATTGGGTAATTAATTCTAAAAAGTACAGCCCTCTTTCTATTTTAGTTTGTTCAGGAGGATTTTTGAAACTTAGATTTTACGTTGTTTATCGGTGGTTGAATGTTATTATTTCGCTTCATGTGCGATTACGAGCAAAGTAGTTGGGATACAAATTATTATTATACACGTTTATAGATCAGATACATTGGGTAATTAATTCTAAAAAGTACAGCCCTCTATCTATTTTAGTTTGTTCAGGAGGATTTTTGAAATTTAGATTTTACGTTGTTTATCGGTGGTTGAATGTTATTATTTCGCTTAATGTACGATTACGAGCAAAGTAGTTGGGATACAAATTATTATTATACACGTTTATGGATCAGATACATTGGGTAATTCATTCTAAAAAGTACAGCCCTCTATCTATTTTAGTTTGTTCAGGAGGATATATGCTATTTATTTGTTACTTATTTGCTAGTTATTTGTTATTTATTTGTTATATATTTATTCGCTATTTATTTATTATTTATTTTTTATTTATTTTCTATTTAGTTGTTATTTATTTGTTATTTATTTGATATTTATTTCCAATTTATTTGTTATTTATATGCTATTTATTTGTTATTCATTTGCTTTTTATTTGCTCTGAAAATTGCTTGTTTTTCCGCAATTTGTGGAGAAATATGTTGATATTATATGCAAGTAATAATATACGGAGTGTTCTTATATTAGCTCAATTGAAAAACTTTTAAAATTGATAACTAGTCGACAATAAAATTTATAGTTTAAATCCCCATATACGAGGTCACCAACTCTCTCTCTCTCTCTCTCTAAAGCCCGTGCTTTGTCAACTTTGACATCTATAATTTCCTTTTCGGCAACTTTCGCTTCACCCACTCGCCAAAACTTAGAATCGTAGGGCCGTTACGGTAGGGGTAGTTCTGCGATCAGCTAACAGGTTAAGAGCTTTTATTGACTTGGGAGCTTTCGCGTGTCTCGCGTCATGAATTATGAATATGCCCGGAGTGGGATTGTCCCTGCGATTGTCGAAGTTTTTCTATTTTATGGGAGCGAATCGCCGGTGAAGGTTATTGAAAAAGTTGGGCGGTTTTATTATATTAATTTCGATAGATGAATTAGGGATTCGAATACCGGAAATATTGGACAAGTTTTAGGGGTGACGTTTATGTCTCGTAATGTCTTCATGCCGGTCCATCAGTTAGTTTTATTATTATAAAGATCTTTTAATTGAAAAATGAATATCTTGGAACTACTGAAATATCAGCTCCAGTAAATAAATAAGAAAAAATAAGAAATAGGATACATATAAGAAATTATAATAAGAAATAATAAGATAATTTAGTTTACTTATTTGATCAAAGATAAAAAGTTATTGACAGATTTCCCAAAACTTTTACTGTTTTGAAAAATAACAGAAATTGTTATTTTTCAACGTATATCTAACAACTATTCAAAGTACATAGACAAAAAAAATAACAATTTTGATCAGTCTAAAGTGGAAAGTAAACCACTGTGCGACGTTGAAAGTAAATTAGATGCAATTTGATGCCACTGTGACCTTACTAAACTAATTTATTTCTTAAATAAGAATTTGTGTCTGGGAATTTATTATGTACATCGTCTAAATATAATATAATTTACTTTTAGCAGTAATGAGATCATTAAAATGCATCTTGCCTTGTGCCCACTGCTTGCAAAGCGAAAATTGATGACTTCAACAATGCCTTTGTCAAAAGATAAAGTAAAGAATGTGTTTTGCTTGTTTATTTCTCAAACGGATTCAAGTTCTAATTATTAAAAGCCTGTTTTATTTACCTTTATTTTGTATTGCTATACCTAAAATATTGAAAAATATTGTTAAGCACATACACATTTTCACTGTAGAACAAAATAAAGCTTAATTGTGATTTAAAACGACCTCAGCCAAACAACTTCGTATCAAATGCATGCAAATTAAGTCCTAAATTGTAGAAAAATAGCTACACCATTCAGGACAAAAGAAACTTTTGAACGTACACCATTAAAACCGAACTGAAAAGCTTCGAAACAAAATAAAAACAATAAAAACACCCTCTAACTAACCGGTTACCTGGAAAACTTTAACCACCGTCCTCAACTCCGCGAATTAATCAACAAAACCGAGAGCTAACGAAAAGATAATCTGTCAGGTTTAACTTTAATTCCGGCCCAAGTGGAAAAGTTTGTTCCTAAATTTTCCTCAACTATTTCAAACAATTCCAAACTGTCGACTTGAATGAACCGAATAACTATTAGAAACAGTCCACGGCCTCTGTTTATCGGTTTGCGCTATATTCGCGTGCCTTTTGACAGTATATTATGCGCGCTGGCGCTCGTATTCATCTGTTAATTAACGATTATTACTAGGACAACGCGCACTTTGTTTTTATTGCACCTCCATGCGCCGCTTGCTATGTTTAAAGCAACATTAAAACGAAATTATCGTCCCCAAGTTGTGAACTGTGCATGTGCCACGTTCTCTACCATAGTTATTCTGGGTGCCATTAGAAAAGTTTAAAGTACTGTTGGTAATAAAGGAACGTATACCGTTGTTTATGGCAGCGTGATGGTATATGAAATCTATGTAGTAAGAAATAGCAAAATGTGCTGTTGAAATAAACATAAATAAGTTTCTTTCCTCTAATGCAAGTTCGCTAAATTTCTTCACTTCTTTCTCTTGAGTCTTCGGATTAATTCGATGTTGTCGAGGAGCTGGATGGCCTCAACGTTTGCGTGATGGTGAAGCCTTTTCTCGTGACTTCTTGCTACTTTTTGGATTTCTTTGCACACAGACTCCTTTTTGAGGTCCTTGTGGTGATTGTTATTCCTAATGTATCAAGGCGCATTGACAATGCGTCTCAATATTTTATTTTGTAAGGTCTGGGCAATTTTAATGTTACTTTTTTTGGTGCAACCCCAGAGTTGAGCACCATACGTCCACACGGGTTTTAGAATTTGCTGGTACAAGAGAAGCTTATTATGTACAGACAGCGTGGAGTTTCTTTCTAGCAGCCAGTACCTCTCTCTCTAACAGGTTCCTAGTTCCTCTCTTTTCTTTTTGACATGGGCTTTCCAGCGGAGCCTGGCCTCTAATGTCATGCCGAGATATTTGGCTGTTTGCGTACGGTACTATTTGGTTATTAATAGTAACCGAGATGTGTTGTATTTTCTTGTTCGTGAAGTCACCATGTACTGACTTGAGTTAGTTCAGTTTGATTCTTTTTTTCTTTGTCGAGACTTGAAAATAACCAAGAGGTGTTTGGAGTTTTCTCGTCGTTTCTTCATTGCTGTTCCCAACAGCTAGGATAGCCGACACAGTTCTGCAAAAGTTGCGACAGTATTATTTTCTAGTGCTGGGATGTCGCTGGTGTAGAGTAGGTAAAGGACCGGCCCTAAAACACTACCTTGCGGTACTCCTGCTTTTATTTCCTTAGGGGGAGAATACTTCCTAATTTATTGTTCCGTCCTTTAAAGCTTTAACCTCGATTTTTAATCTAATATTTAGCAGTCAGTGTAGTTCAACCTTAACGTCTGTCTTTTTTATTCTTTTGGCTTATTGTTGTTGCAAAAAAAGCGAAAATGTTTTCGAACCACATGGACTCGTCAGAGCCAGACAGGCAATAAAACTAGGTTATAACGCGAGAGTGCACTTGTTAATTCCGGCACAAGTACAAAGCAGTTTACGACATACGCGAGTAAGGCCCGAGGGTAGTTTCGCATTGGTAAACTTGTTCGAACACGCCCGCCTCGCTGCTCAACGACGTACAACAAGCGCTGAAATTTAGAGAACCGCCGCGGCTGTGTTAAATGAACCGTAAGATTTCTTTCTTACGAAACCGCCGACGGCTCCATCCTGGTTACACAGACGCGAAACCAGAGGAGATTCAAGAAATTGAGGATTTTCCGAACCTGAATTTTTATTATTTAAAAATATTAGTAATTTAGTTTGTACGTAATACAAAAAACTAAATAAAATTAGTTCCCCGTGTCCTGGAGGCTTTCTCTAAGCAGGAAATTGCGTAAATACAACTTTTGTAGAAATGGTGGAGGCGCCGGGGAATCAGAAAATTTCGCGTTTTTCCGTAATTTGTGGAGAAATATGTTGATATTATATGCAAATAGTAATATACGGAGTGTTGTTTTATATTAGCTCAATTGAAAAACATTTAAAATTGGTAAAACTAGTCGATAATGAAATTTATTGTTTCCAATCTAGCGCGAGTTTGTATCCTTTGTACGACGGCACCTAGACAATCTTAGCCTATAAATCTTCTTTCCTAAAACCATCAAATCGTTTCGACTATCTTATTCGTCATATATAATACCACTATAAAATCTGTGAACGTTACTATCGACGATTGATATCGCGTTTCGCGCTCGACAGGCGTTTAGTGTTGTATCGGCTCGAATCCTTGCGACACTGGTAGGACGGTGTAGCGACGACGTCCTACAAGACGTCGTATAAATTTATGTCGAAAGCTTTCTGCAGTTTATGTGCTCGTTACGCGCTTTTTTATAAGGCGTACCTAACACGTTCGCCCTTCCGCGACATAAATTAAGTGATATTTACGGCCCTTTGTTTTCGGGAGCGCGCGCGCGCGCGCCCCCTGGCGGCCCGCGACGAAAAAGCCCGGTGATCATGCGGATCGCTTGTTCCAGGCCAACTTTTTAACAGGATTTCGAGCACCGTCGTCCTTGACGACGCTCAACCCAACACAACTTTCGAACTTGTTATTCGCTTATTTGACGGATACTGGCCGCTGTTACGGCGAATGTTTTAAGTGTTTTTTGAGCGGTACCCTTTCCGGAAGTTTGCTGATGATGTTGTATCGGTTTGGGGTAGGTATTATGTTGTGGTATTATGATAAATTTTAGAGGGTTGTTTTGGCTTTTTGTTGTAAAATATGAATGATTTTCTTTATTCGAGTAATACCTACCAGAAAAAGCTTTCCCTGTTATACTACAAGTGATAAGGAGCTGCTATTTTCAGGATTAACTAACCGATTCATCTGTGAGCTAAACACATTCAATATAAATTTTTATCCTATCAACTTTGCTCACCATGACACATCAAGTAAGACCGCAACAGTGCAATGAATAATTTTGTTGATATTCCAAATTTAAGAAAATTCTCCCGATTCAACTACAAGAGATAGGGAGCTGTAATTTTCAGGATTAATTAACCGATTTATCTGTGAGCTAAACACATTCTATAATTTTTTTTATCCTGTCAACTTTGAACTCCATGACACATCAAGTAAGACCACAACAGTCCAATGGATAATTTTGTTGATATTCCAAATTTAAGAAAATTCTCCCGATTAAACTACAAGTGATAGGGAGCTTGAATTTTCAGGATTAATTAACCGATTTATCTGTGAGCTAAACACATTGTAAAATTATTTTTATCCGTCAACTTTGAACTCCATGGCACATCAAGTAAGACCAGAACAGTCCAATGGATAATTTTGTTGATATTCCAAATTTATGAAAATTCTCCCGATTAAACTACAAGTGGTAGGGAGCTTGAATTTCCAGGATTAATTAACCGATTTATCTGTGAGCTAAACACATTCTACAATTATTTTTATCCTGTCAACTTTAAACTCCATGACACATCAACTAAGACCACAACAGTTCAATGGATAATTCTGTTGATATTCCAAATTTAAGAAAATTCTTCCGATTAAACTACAAGTGATAGGGAGCTTGAATTTTCAGGATTAATAAACCAATTTATCTGTGAGCTAAACACATTCTATAATTATTTTTATCCTGACAATTTTGAACTCCATGACACATCAAGTAAGACCACAACAGTTCAATGGATAATTTTGTTGATATTCCAAATTTAAGAAAATTCTACCGATTAAACTACAAGTGATAGGGAGCTTGAATTTTCAGGATTAATTAACCGATTTATCTGTGAGCTAAACGCATTCTATAATTATTTTTATCCTGTCAAGTTTGAACTCCATGAGACATCAAGTAAGACCACAACAGTCCAATCGATAATTTTGTTGATATTCCAAATTTAAGAAAATTCTCCGGATTAAACTACAAGTGATAGGGAGCTTGAATTTTCAGGATTAATTAACCGATTTATCTGTGAGCTAAACGCATTCTATAATTATTTTTATCCTGTCAACTTTGACCTCCTTGACACATCATGTAAGATCACAACAGTCCAATAGATAATTTTGTTGATATTCCAAATTTAAGAAAATTCTCCCGATTAAACTACAAGTGATAGGGAGCTCGAATTTTCAGGATTTAGTAATCGATTTATCTGTGAGCTAAACGCAGTCAATAACAATTTTTATCATTGCTACTTTGCCTGCCACATCAACAAAACTATTCCGATAAACACAAACAAGCACAACATCGGACTTTAGTGGTTTTCCCTGGCAATTTTCTTCGTGTTTTCGTCACCCAATCATCGGACTAATTCACCAAAAATGTCTGCGTCGATCGCGCCGGCTAGATAGACCGCCTCAACATGAACATTTCGTGTTTCGTTATCAGCAGGAACGATATTTGTCCAATTCCTTCGTCGGAATGGATGGGCATTCCCATGGCGTGTCTCGCGTGTCCGAAACCATTTACTACGTAGCCCACCTTGCATACAATTATTAAATTATTCGATTTTTACCCCGCCTATTCTCCGGGTCGTAAATATTCGACTGGCCCGATTTTCGTGCTTAAATTACGATATTGGAAATATCTGAAAGGTTTTACGTGTTACTTAGTTAATTAGGTGAGTACCTACAATGCAAATAATGTTGTTTTTTCGGGTACACACCAAAAAATCCTTTGAGCCGCGTCAATAGACCGACATTGAATGGATCGACGCGAACGCGAACAAATAAAGCGGTTTATGGCGAGACACTCGCCGAACGCGTGATTTTTTTCTAACTATCTGCATCCGTAGAGACTTCTGGCAGTTCGAATGTTAGCGGATTTATCACGGGGTGAATTTTAATCAACCCTGAAGATCGCAAAACATCGGAAAATTCGAATGAGCTGAGCTGAGGAGATCAGCTGAGTAAATTATAATACTTGCCTAGTAAAAAATAACTGCCTAGTAAATTGCTTATTCTGCGTTTATAATACCCCCGGCCACAATGTAATAATGCTCGTGTATTTGTTACGTTTATATGCTCTAGGGTTGTCGGCATGTCAAGGGGGGGTGGGGGTATGATAAATCGTTGTTGCCCCAAATATTGATGGGGTTATGCAAATCCGTACGCTGGCGTAATTTCTGGGTACACGCGCGCGCGCTTACGAAAAATCGCCGGTTTTCAAATCAGATTTCCACTCATTTACGGTACGAGATTATCTGGAATCAGAGAAAAACTCGCCTGGAGCGGACCAAAAAAAATTCAACCTGGCATTTGCATAATAATACCATCGCTTGGAGCGCGCTGTACGCCCATTGATTCTGTAAATCAACCCAAGGGGGACACGCCGCTCCGTGGAATTAGAGTAAATGGAAAAAATACGCTTTTCCGACAACTGACTGAGTTTTCCCAAAGAGTAAATTGTTCAATTTGATTGGAATATCGGTCAACCATCAAGGAAACACTTAGCGACCTTAAGAAATTGTTCTGAGTAGCTTAATTAGCAGTCCGGGGAAATTTGTATGTTTCGGAGTACCTGCAGTCGCTCAATAAACCAAATTTGCATATTTTTGAGTAATATAAAACAGTTAATATGTTAAGAACGAATTTCCCTTTAAATAAAATAACCTCTAAGGTTAAAGAGGGGTGTTCTGGTGCTCCTGTAAGGGTGGGGACTCGGTTGAGAATAAATTAGATCAAAATGTGCCGATTTAGTCACCTCTTGCGTCTGCCCTGAACCCCACTGCTGCTTTTAAAGCAAACATCGCCCAAGGTGGTATTTTTAATGTAATCCGAATCAGAACGAACCCCCAGGGCGGCCAACCCTCCGCTTCTTGTCCCCAATGGGGATAATCATGAACTCGGGGACTGGTGGTCGTTGCCTACAGCTTCAGGAGGGACGTCTTTCTCCCTGGGGACACTTCCGAACGTGTTGCTTAATCTACTGCTTTGTAATTCTGGGGAGTACTTTCGACGATCGTCTGAGGGAACCAGGGTACTTCTTGAAAAATTGATTTACTGACTCATTATGATGTGTATGATATAATTTTGTTTTATAATATTATGAATATTATGAAAAAATGTGGATTTTTACATATGAAAAAGTTTTCTTTCCACACTGGATATTGTTAAACTCTGTTGTTAGTTGTGTGTTGTTCTACGGAAATTCTTATTAGGTAAATTGAAACTGAAGTATTAATTAATGTTCATTTATATAAGAATAAGAACCCGTTGTAAAGAAAATCATGGGAACTGTAAAGAAGTAAACACAGCGTTTGAAAATGTAGAAAACAAAATAGCGTTTAGGGATGGTTATTCCCACTTTTCGCGAAAATCTTTTTCAATCTTTTTTTTATCATCAACTGAGTTTCGGCAGCAATTATATTGCGAAATAATAATAAATCACAAAACATAATATACAAACTTTCATGTTATTATACATAAATGAATGAGTATCAGGCCAATCTATAGAAGAGAACAAAAATTTAAATTTGTTTGTGGTTTGGAAGAAAAAAAATCGGAAGGTCAAGCATTATTTAAAAACTGCAAAATCGGGTACCTTTATTACTTCTCTCACGCTCGTGGCTAAACCGATGCACAGTAGGGTATTTGACCTGAAAACATGGCCAAAATTATTTTTTCAAGGCGTGATAGTAGAGGCAATTAAGAACCTATTTTACCATTTTTATCACTATAAAATCCATTATTTTTAGTATTATTTCAAAATTGTCTAATATTTATACTTATTGTTTCCATGAAAACTTTCGAAATTTGTTCATACTTCAAGCTGAAACGGTCGCTTTTTAGTAGTATGACCCTAATACGCATGTTCTGAACTCGCATTCGCATTCCGCATAAACACATTTATCGAAAACGCCTAACCAGTTTCTATTCACAAACTAACTATTGTCTCTCCTCAACAAGAATCCAACCAGTGAACTGTGTATGCGACTAGGTGGTTTCGAAGTATTTTCTTGCCTTGAATATGAATCCGATTGGCTTCAAGCTACCAATTTCCAAGAAATGCATATACAAGTACAAAGTTTAAGGTTCTTTTCGGATGATTTTTAAGAGTCTAGGTCATCGGGGTTGTTTGCTATACATGATCCAAAACGGAAAAATATACGTACATAACGGCATTTACAACATACAAGATGCATTGAACATAAAGTTGTCAATATCTCGATAACCGTAACCATTTGTATATAGCTAAATATGGTAAAATATGTTCTAAATTACCTCCACTATCACGGTATCAAGAAATTGCACCAAATTACATATAAGCCGGTACATCAATTTTTGGATTTTCCTTTACAACGTATTAGAAATAAAATCACAAAAACCGCATCCGCAGCAGATTTTCTAGTAGTTGTAATGTCAAATATGTATAGGTACTATAATTTGAACCACTTTCAAAATCTTAACAAAGCTAAACACTCAACTAAAACACTCAAGTTCTGCATAAAACAGTTTTTTTTTTATAATAGCGGATGTTCTCGGCCCTGCAACAAACAAAATTTCGGGTAAATTTTAATAATGTCGAATGAAAGTTCATACTTGGTTCTAAAGAATGTATAACAAAAAAGTCACATTTATCGTTAAAATACAAAGTTGCAACCGTTTTTAAGAGCGTCAACTTATGTGCATCTATGTTCAGCCATAGTAAAATGTAACTTTTGGCTGACAAGGACACGTGACTCAGGGCTCAGGTGAAAAAATATTGCCGCCTTTTAATACATCGGTCTTTTACCTATCCCAGAAACTGGTTTACTTTTTGGAATTTAACAATTTAGAAATTTGATTTATGGCCAGCTTTTTGGGTCTAATACCCCAATGTGCGATAGGCAGAAAAATTTTATACTCACTCCTGTTATATGGAAATGATTCAGGAGTATAATGGAGTTATAGGCCTTCAAACACAGGGGGCAATACTTGCAACCGGTAATAGGCTTCAGTGGCAATAAAATGGTATATGTACCTGAAAATGGGCAACATTTTGCAGTAATTGTATCAAAAATTGTTCCATATAATTGGAACTTTTCTCGCAGAGCTTTGTGCGGCTATTGCTCGCTCGACCGATCTGCATCGATGTAAAAGCGAAATAATTTAGTTTGCGCGGTGCGGCAATAAATTTCCAACCGGCAGCACATAACAAAATCGGCCAGCAGTAAATTATTAATTGGCACCCATGCGTACGGTGTGTGTGCGTTATCAAAGACAAATGATTGCGTTGAACCCAACTTTGGGGAGGTCGGATTGAATATACATTGTAATACTATGCGCGCTGCGTTCCAATGATTATCGGATTAAATTAATACCGGAATTATCGATTCCAGCTGATAATTGGGCGCCTGAATTACGTATCTGTTAGCTAAAGCCTCCGATACAGTTCATGATAAGTAGCTTTGATAACAAACCGCACGTATTAATGCGTAAATGGAGATTTTGGATTTACGTGCCTTCCAAAGCACGGCAACGGATTTTTTTTTAAATTGTTTAAAAGTAATAGCAGCCATTCCGAATAGGCCTTAATGGTATAAGTGGTCAATATTACCATAACGAAATTATGGCTCTTAGGAACACAGCAAGTCACGTCATAATTCGCTCCCTAACTCAATTTAAACTTAATAAAACTTCCCCGCGGCAAGCACACCACGGTTGCGAAGTACTCCCGTAAATTTTAATTATGCCATCGCGGGTAAATTTCGATTCTAGGTGGACAACAGTTTGCGGGGCGAATGTAGCGCCACCAGCGGTCTTAATTCGTACTAACGGCGAGACATTACCGACGGCCGTTGTTACATGTTGTCTGGTTAAGAAGTTAGGCTCTTCCGATGACAGTGAGTAATGGTCAACGTTGTCGTCTAAGCATGGGGAATTCTTCATTTTTGAGTTACTCAATTGTTGGACGGTGGACGATCAATTTCAATCAAAAGACGTTCCTTTGCAAAGCAGGAGATTTATCAGAATTAAGTTATGTGTTGAGTCGGTTGAATGCTTTTAGCGCTGTAACGACCGTCCATTTGTTTAGTTTAAGTCGACTGGTAAAAAGGAGAGCTCGACGATACTATGATATGGTGGGTATCGAAAAATGAAGTCTTGAAAAATTGGTAGGTATTTGTGTTAACGATTTTTCATTTCTCTCGTGCTCAAGTTTCATGATCCTTTTATATTAGCTATTTGTTTGAGAAGTCTTTTCACGCGATGTTATAAATAATACCCGGGTACAAGAATATATCACACACTTGTGGTGTGCTATAACATATCACGGGGTAACTGGGTCATATGTCTTGGATGGACATAATCAACAGAAGTATTTGGATATGTTACTAAATTATTTTGATGACTTTGTGGCCAGCTCGTAGCCCTGGGAGTCTACTCTCGTCATCTTTTTGAAGCGAATGCGAGGCTTCTCAAATGGCTTGGTGAGGCGGTGTGAGGATATCGGCGGTTGCCATGTGTTTGGAACGTATGGGCGTGGCGCGTGAGTTATTGTTCGTAGCGACAAGCAAATTTGCTCGTAGATACGTACCAAACAGAGGGCAATCGCTAATATCCCACTCCGTCTCGCCTAACCATTCGAGAAGTCTCGCATTCGCTTTAAAAAGATGACGTGAGTAGATTCCCAGGTCTGTCAATAATGGATTTTTATTTTTGGAACGATTGAAACAAATTGTTTATAGTAAACCATTACAGAACGAATCAGAACTATTAAAACTAACACTAATGAGGCGATAGAAACTTTAATTGATATTTATAAATTGTAGTGTGAGCGCGTAAAGTATGAAAACATGAAAATTTCGCTGAGACGGTTTGTTATTTTAAAAAATTGTCGAACACGTCGATTTTTAATTATAAAAATACACGTTTCTCTGAAAAGTTTAATGTCCGGCCATCAATAAATAATTGTTACTGAGTTATGACATCATAAACAATTTTTATAAATGGCACCCCATATTATTTCTTATTGATTTTGGTGATCATTTAATAGTCTAAATATTATCGCAAATATTTTATGGCCTGACATAAATTTGCAATTTTATAACGTTATTGAACAAAATGGGATTAAAGAATAAAAAAATCGCCATTTTGGAAATTTTTCCAATTTATACCAAATCATCCCATTGTCCTAGAAACATAAAAACTATGTTCCCAAATGTTTTTGGAGCATTTACTCAAAGACGCAATAACCTGCATAAATCAAACAAGAACGCCTATTCGCTTTCCCTAAACAAACAAAATTTATCTATATTACCCTAATTTTCAACAACCTTTTCTCGAAAATTTTCTTGTAAAAGGCGATTAATTTTGTGAATTACAAAAATTAACAATTAAAAAAAGTGACAATACCGTTATAAGTTGAAAACAATTGATGGTCGGAAAGAAAATTTGATGTTGTAAATATGTATATTTTGATAATTACAAAATCGTACCGTTCAAGGATGTTGTCAAATAACAAACCGTTTCAGAGATTTTGTCATGTTTCCATACTTTACGCACTCGCCGTATATTATTTAATGTGTTTTACTGAAATTGTAAGTCCGAACAAATTAGGATTTGTAAACAAATATCGCATTTTCGCGTCGGAATATTCAGATCAGTGGTCCAAACAGAAATTAGTTACCGACGTTAATAAATATTCAAATTGTATTTGTGCCTGGTTATTGCTCAAACACTGTAAGCAAATTGTAATGAATGTTTAATAAACTGTTATTTTGGGTATAATGAACAACGAAATTTGATAAAAAAAGATAATTATCAGGTTATAACTTTACTTATTCTAAAAAATAATTTTAATAATATTTCCAGTCCACAACCAAACACATAATTGCACAGATTTCCAATCAGATTATCTAAATAAACTATAGAAATAGACCGACCAGCCTTAGGGTTTAACTCCCACTGCAATACTCCACTATATATATCTATATATGTATATATAGAAAGAGAGAGAGGGGGGACCTTTTGCTAACGCACCCGTGAAAAATGTAAGAGGCTTACTGATTAATTGGAAGAATTTTCGTCGCTGACAAAAGCTCACATAAGCGTCACCGTAAAGCTTAAGAAGCGTGGAGAAAGATACGTATCTCCCGCAGCGCCGAAATGACCATCTAAATGAGTGCTTTCTCCGTTCTCGAGCAAAAGGGCACTCCGCGCCCTCTGCTGGCGATACCCCTGCAGCATTTAATTTCGTATATAAAAAGAAAGATCCTACCAGCGAATAAGAACGGATGAATATAACGCCTCTGCAACACGATGGAATCTCATGTAGAGAAGAGAAAAATTGTGAACATTTTCTTTAAGGTACCTCAGTTACACCTAAGAATGTAACAAACGTTAGACTTAAAAATGTATAGATGATTATAAATTAGAACAAAAAATAAAACATCAAAATGGCGGGTCAAATATTTGCTAACATTTGTTGTTATATTTTGAATTAAGTTGGAATTTAGTATTCGAGAGTTTTTGGAGTTGGTGATTACAAAGCCAAAATTAGAAGAAATGGCAACGCACTTAATTAATTCTGGCCACCAAGGGTTAAAATATCAATTTGGTTTTGCTTAGTATTCTGCTTTAATAATTGAAATACGAATGAAATAAGTAATTTGCTAAATTTAGTAAATAAAAAGATACTGTATTAAATACTATAAAATTATGACTTTCTACATTTTCGTATTCGGAACTGTCTTCTTTATTTTCATGTCCCGGTGATACATTTTTTCTACTAATAATAATGATATTAGAAAATAAGATGATTTTGGGTTATGCCACGTGTAAATTTTTTTATATGTTGACGTTTCGCAAATAATATTGCTCGCTTCTTCATAACTAACTGAATATTTGTCATTACGGCTAATTTCAGAGTTTTAAAACTGTTTTCTGCGTCTGATATCATTCTGTCCAGAAATCGGTCCCTTTCAATATCCAGGTACAGATGCCATACAATCCAAAAACGACCTTTTAGCAATTTTTATCACCAAGCTTAGCAAAACTCGTTTACTCATTTTTGTTGTTTATTGCTACAGTTAATTATAATACTCAAAAATTATTGAATTTTTGTGCTGCAGACAACTGCAGCAGATTCAAGTCGTCCTATTAAAGCACAACGAAAATGCATTGGACGCACGAAAAATTTAAAGGAAGACGTAATTTTTGGCAAGAAAAAGTAAATTCAACGTTAAGAAATCTCAAAGAACTAGAAATCTTTCACCAAAGTTGATTCGTCTAACTTAATTAGAAAAAAATTAAACTACCTTCCGTTAGATTCATACGTAAATTGTATGTACTACATTCTGAAAATAAAAACAAAATTTATTTTAAGTAAGTATGAGGAGAAACTGTCTACATACTAAATAAGTACAAAGACAGATCTTTACTATGAACTATAATTCTAACTGGGGATACGCGGGGAATTTTATAAAAGTCTAGGCGAACTTTAAGTTTATAGAATTTTTGCTACGTTGTAATAAAAGTTACAAAAAGAAGATTTAAATTATTTATCTGCATAGAATAAATTATAAAACGTATCTACATACCGTGAGGAACACCCTTCATTTTACAAAACTAATTAAGTTATTGTCAACAAGCCCATGAAATTGTGGTTATTATTAATTAATAATTAAATGATATAACAAAAATAAAAATTTAACTAAATATTTGAATTTTCTTACATGCTATTGATTTAATATTCTGATTAGATACTGTATTAGTATATGATATAGTAATATGATTTTCCATAGACAAAATTTAATATTTCCATAATTATTATTTTAGTATTTTGTATAATGTATTGCGGTATAAATCAAATAGTATAGTGCATATCCATACAGAGTTAGTCAAAATTACAACTAAATAATTCTCCAACCGTAAACAAATATTTTTTTTTATTTTAAACTATCTAAATTTGGTAACATTTCTGTTTACAAATAGAACATACTTCATAGTTATTTTTTCTTATTCTGCGATTATTTTTACGAATTTACGTGCGAACCATTGTTCATAAAAGGCGTCATTTTTAGGTATCAGCAATTAACTAAAAATCCTGTATTTACATTTAATTTGCTGTTTGAACATTTAATTTAATTCTATTTAGTTGTTCTGCTATTTTGTATCCGGTTAGTTAAAATAAAAGTTTATGAGTTTTGATTAATTGCTTATAACTCAAAAATGGTGCATTGTATAAAAAATTATTCCTACAAAAAGTTATTGGAATTAATCTTAGAATCAAAAAATGTTAAAATATTTGTTCTATTAGAAAAAGGAAAGGTTACCAGTTTCTATAATAAAATAAGCACTCTGTATATTAAAAATATATTTAGACGATAGCTAAAAAATAGCGAAATTTTCATTAGTAATCTTATAATACGGATGGTTAATTTATTGATATGCATTTGCATTACTTCAATAATACAGAAATTAATATCATTATCTGGTATATTTTCCATTTTAACTTTGCGTATGTGATTTTTTTGCTGATAAATTATAGGTTCGAATGTTAGCAGATTTGGTTTTGAAGTTACAGATTTTGAAAATCGTGTTCCTCTAATTTTTTTGACCAGTGTGTTTATAGAACAGCATTAAACCTAGAGTTCCACCGTCTATATACAGTACCAACACCACAACTGTACCGTGCTGGCAACTTCTCGTGTAGTTTACAAACTTGTAGAATTAAACTTAATACCTGTCGATAACATCCGCGCGATTTTGTACTTAGCTTCCAGCCCTTAAAAGAGTCATTGTACAACAACGGTTTAGTTCGCATATGTGTTCGCAGTGGCGCCTTTATGACTAAATTTACAACGGCAGCTTCATTGTTTAAGGCTTATTCGTAGGTTTAATACGAACATAAACTTACCCGCGTTCGCATATAGCTACCCCCCCAAAAGTACCAGACGCGGGCAACCCCTTTGCCTAAAGCCTACGCCAGTACCGTCGGAATTTATGTGAACGTTGAGCATATTCGCTACATCCCGCCTCGGTTACGGTCCGTGGGGCAGGTAAGCCGATTTCGGAAGACTTGTTTGCCGTGTATGTCATGTGCGTATAGCCGTAAACAACTTTGTTATGGTAATTACAGGCGGCGTGCCGCGGTAATTGCCACCAACGCGCATTACATAATCAACCGCGCCTTTGTTTATCTCGCAGCGCGTACGGACACTCGGGATAAAAAGAAGAGACCGTGTGTTGAATACTGCATAACATTAATAATAATAATGATATTTATTTAGTTAAAAGAAACTAATAATCACAATAAATTTGGTTTCCTAAGTAATAAACTTATCAACTACTTAAAATTAGCCAATACATGAACCCGACATGATGTTTTAAAAAGACTTAGCGAACTACTGTTTTTTATATCACTTGGCAGGGTATTAAACATCTTCAGTGCTTTATAATAAAATGAATTTTGTGTGCTGCTTTTTGTATATTTTGGTAATCTGAAGTGGTCCTTTTGCCGAGTATTGTATTCATGCTGCTGACTATTGTATGTTAAATAATTACTCATATAATTTGGGAGTTTATTATTTATGAATTTATATACCAACGTGAGTGCCTGATATACCGTTCCTTGTTTAACATTCAAAAAATTTAATTTACTCAGCATGGACTCGACACTGGCTAACCTGGAGCTTTGTAATAAAATTCTGAGTGCTCGATTTTGTTGTACTTGAATCTTTTTAATGTCTTTGTCTGTACACAAAAATATTATACTGCTGCAATAGTAAAAATATGGTTCTATAATCGTATGGTACAAAGATATTCTAGCTTTTAATGTAAGTTTATTAGATATTCTTCCTAAGTAGCTAATCTTTCGACTCACCTTCTTAACTATATATTCCATATTACTCGTAAATTTCAAACTATTATCTAAAATGACACCTAGATATTTAAATTCGACCACTATCTCAACAACTGTGTTATCGATAACTATGTCTGGTGTAGGGCTTACCGAATTTCTATTTCCCAATACCATAGCTTTTGTTTTCAATACATTCAAACATAATTTATTTTCTTTATACCTATTTGATATCGATACTAGTTCGGAGTTTAATGTCGCGATTACATCAGGTAAGTTATCTCCTGCAATTGATATTAGTGTATCGTCTGCAAATAGGTGCATATCACAAGCTTTAACTTGTGAAGCAACATCGTTTATGTACAAATTAAATAAAACCGGTCCAAGAACAGAAGCTTGTGGTACCCCTAAGCTGTTTATTAATTCACTTGACTCATTTTCTCCAATCCTAACCTTCTGTCTCCTGTTTGTTAAATAGTTTTCAAACCATTTCAATTCTTTTCCTCTGATTCCGTAAGTTTCCAATTTTTGTAGTAACTTTTGACGACAAATTGTCTCGAAAGCTCTTTTCAAGTCTACAAAAACAGCAACTATCGTTTTACCGTCTTCTAATTCTCCTTTCCAATTTGCCAATACCAAATCTAGGGCCGTCTCGCATGAATGCTGAGCACGAAAACCTGACTGTTGGTCAGTAATAAATTGATTTTCATCCAAGTACTCACTGAGCTGTTGTTTAGCAATAATTTCCAGTATTTGTTTTAGTTTTGGTAACATGTTAATAGGCCGAAACTCTTCGCATTTGGTGGTGTTCACAATTTTTTGTATTGGTGTAATGGTACTTACTTTCCAAGAGTCAGGTACTATTCCTGTATTTAGTGACTCATTAATTAAATCTGTTATAAATTGTCCATTGTACATTCGTACTGTTCCACATTGATTCATTTGCTATTTTTAGTTGGCCAAATAATTTTTTACTTTTAGATGAAGTTAAAATAATAATTTCGTAACTAGAAAAATAGTGAAACAATCTAAACCTTAAGGGGTTGTTTTTAGGGGGTTGAAACGCTAAATGTTCGTTTAATAATTTGAATTCGTCTAAATGTGATAGTATTGTACCCACAAAGACATATAAATAGCAGATAATATTTAACATACCAATAGGGTAGTGTTTGAGGGGGGTTGAAAAATAAAGTATAATTAAATATTCTGAAACTTTGCAAATGTGTTAGTATTACAATTGGGAACTCTTTAAAAATATTTTTTAAATCATTTGATGATCGGGTGGTTTTAGAGGGGGTTGATAAATAAAGTATGTTTCTTGGATATTCCAGTGGATCAGAGATAATGTAGTAAGGAAGGTCGTAAATAAGTAAGTTATAATGCACGTTTTATATACAAATATGAAGTCACACAGATATTCTTGTTATTATGTTTCTATATCAACATGTATTTTATATATAGATAACTAGATATTAACACTGAAGATTATAACATTTGATCTCCAACAAAACTTATGAAACTTTATGATTATAATACTATATTATCCCTGATAACATACTCAAAATGATGTCAATCACAAGAAAAATGTTTTTGGAAATCAATTAGCAATAGCGAATCGCCTAGAACAAGGTAGCTGGACAAAAATATTTTATAGTTCGCTTTGATTATTTATTGATTATAGCAAATTGTACACAATAATAACAAAAACAACAAAATATCCTTGACATTAAATAAAAAATATAAAGATGAAAAACTTGCAGAATATACATACTTTATAATCAATTTTAAATAAGACATTGTTTTCGAATAGAAATCTTATTAGCTTTAATTTTATTCGATGCAGGCCATCTTTCAGCAAATCTGGACAAAACACTTGAAATTTTTGACTGAATGCGCTTCAGTGAATCATTGTTTATATCCGCAACATTAAACTTGTGACTGATATAATCCATTAGACCAGCATTTTGTTCTTCTTTCCTATGTTTTAGCGATTCTTCAACAATCTCCAAATTCGAAATCAAGAACACATGTTCTGAAAAAAAAAATCAAGGTAGATAAGTGTGGCAAAATGTGGTATTCAAATTTAAATCATTTAAAAGATAAATGTTTAAACTATATATTATTATACAAAAAAATAATATATAATTTCGTATATTTCCTTTCGGTAAATGGGAAACACTAACTCGCCCAACTTTTGACAAACAATTCCAAAGCGTCGATTTCGTGTAGAGAGCTTATCTGCCTGTAGAGGGCGTCCCTCGTTTACGTGCGTTCGGCGGGCCGCCTATTTGCGCTCTCTCGTAAATATCAATCGAATAAATATCGAAATATCGTCGTTTGCACAAACCGGTCGCCGAGCAAACAGAAATCGCACATAAAGCGGGATTTCGAGCACGGACGGGGGCCCCACTGTGTACCGACCAAGATTTTCGCGGCTGCGACCAGTGAGCCACTGCAAACAGCGTAGGACTCTGCACAGCGAAGTTATGCGTTGGCCACTAATGCTAAATCCCCTACTGTGTGCGAAAACCATGATAGATACGTACCAGATTATTACGAATGTTATTTGCTAACTAAGCAAAACTATTGTGCATTTAAATTTGGCTAACTGTGTGATGGTTTCGTTTGATGTATTGTTAAATTCCAAAAAGTAAACCAGTTTCTGAGATAGGTAAAAGACCGATGTATTAAAAGGCGGCAATATTTTTTCACCTGAGCCCTGAGCCACGTGTCCTTGTCAGCCAAAAGTTATATTTTACTATGGCTGAACATAGATGCACATAAGTTGACGCTCTTGCAAACGGTTGCAATTTTGTATTTTAACAATACATGTGACTTTTTTGTTATACATTCTTTAGAACCAAGTATGAACTTTCATTCGACATCATTTTTATTAAAATTTACCCACAATTTTGTTTATTGCAGGGCCGAGAACATTCGCTGTTATAAAAAAGAAACAGTTTTATGCGGAACTTGAGTGTTTTAGTTTAGTGTTTAGCTTTGTTAAGCTTTTGAAACTGGTTCAAATTATAGTATACATATTTGACATTACAACTACTGAAAAATCTGCTGCAGATAGGTGCGGATGCGGTTTTTGTGATTTTATTTCTAATACGTTGTAAAGGAAAATCCAAAAATTGATGTACCGGCTTATATGTAATTTGGTGCAATTTCTTGATACCGTGATAGTAGAGGTAATTTAGAACATATTTAACCATACTTAGCTATATACAAATGGTTACGGTTATCGAGATATTGACAACTTTATGTTCAATGCATCTTGTATGTTGTAAATGCCGTTATGTACGTATATTTTTCCGTTTTGGATCATGTATAGCAAACAACCCCAATGACCTAGACTCTTAAAAATCATCCGAAAAAAAACCTTAAACTTTGTACTTGTATATGCATTTCTTGGAAATTGGTTGCTTGAAGCCAGTCGGATTCATATTCAAGGCAAGAAAATACATCGAAAGCACCTACTCGCATACACAGTTCACTGGTTTAAATTGGATCTTGTTGAGGAGAGACAATAGTAAGTTTGTGAATAGAAACTGGTTAGGCGTTTTCAATAAATGTGTTTATGCGGAATGCGAATGCGGGTTCAAAACATGCTTATTAGGGTCATACTACTAAAAAACGACCGTTTCAGCTTGAAGTATGATCAAATTTCGAAAGTTTTAATGGGAACAATAAGTATAAATAGTAGGCAATTTTGAAATAATACTAAAAATAATAGATTTCATAGTGATAAATATGGTAAAATAGGTTCTTAATTGCCTCTTATATCACGTCTTAAAAGGAATGCATGAACGGAAAACAGCATGAATAGCGTATGTACCGTTTCAATACACAATATCGGTGTAAACTTTCATTTTCTTCCTCTACTACTGGTCTTTAATCATAAAACTTTTTTCAGGATTTTCTTACAACATAACAGACCCAAACTATCTCATATAACTCAAAAAAGACATGTATAGTTTAATTTTAAATCCATATATGCTGCGTATTTAAACTGGACACGCCATATATTATTTTATGAATTTGACACGGTAAAACATAATAGAAATAAAATCACAAAAAAATATTGATGACAAATGTTGTAGCAGTAATTAATTTACAATAGGTGTCGTGCAGTGAAGAACAATTTTTAATACAGTTTGCTTTTTCCTATTTTGTACTGTTTTATTGTGTTTATTAAGTTATTAACTTTCAAATTCTTAGTATGAAGGTTAAAATATTATACATAAATAAAACAACACATCTAAATCAATGACAGCAACCCGTTCCAACGTCATATTACCAAATGGGTTCGCTATGTAGACGATGTGTTTTGTCTGTGGAATGGTAACAGTGATGAGCTTGACAACTTTTTGATCTTTATAAACAATTTACATAATAAGTTAAACTTCACTTTAGAAATAGGAAACATCCCAACTTTGAAATTCCTTGATTTTCCCTGCTTTTAAGAGCTCTACTCAAATTTATAATTTATTATCCAACCTCAAAATCCTCTCCCCTATCATGGATTGTTCTGGTGTCTACTCGATCAGCTGCTCTAACTGTTCTTCGTCTTACATAGGCCAGACTTGGAGGAAAATCTCATTAAACATAAAACGAGACATTCTTCAAATTTGTTTAAACACTAATTAGAAACGGGGCACAATTTAAATTATGAAAACTTTAAACTTTTACGTAGATGTAAAAAAGGTTATAAACTCGATTTACTTGAGCAATACGAAATCGAGAAACTTTCCACACCAACACCTTTTCAAATATATCCATCTATGTGCTTCCTTTTTTTATTAGCAAATATTCTCTCCAAGCATTAGATAAAATGTTACAGGAGAACAGTTTCTTTTTACTTTATTTGGGTGTTTTAGGCCAGAATCATGATTTTTGTTAATGGAGATGGCATGAGTTCAACTGTTACCTCTAAAGGTGTTGCTTCTTCAGGGCTAAATAAATACAGTATTCAGTAAGCTCTGAAAAAGCGAGCAGTTCTAAAACTTTCCCAGGTTACCACGAATTTGTTGCCTTTGTAAGATGGAAGAATCCTAACCGAAAATTATCAAACAATATCAAACAAAATCAATACCATAACACCTGAAGTCGCTCCCTGTCGTGTAACAAATGCAAAATATACCTCTACACTATAAATAATTCAACCATTCCTAGAGTTTGTCCTGAAGCGAATAAATCGCGTGTGTGTGTGTGAATTCGCAAACGTCCTGCCGCCCTGTGAGATGGAATTAAGGATCCGGAAAAAGGTAGCGCCGGACAGTATCCCGGGGTAGTAAGTATCCCGTACGATGTGACCCGGTACTGATTCAAGCCATCGGACCCAATAAAAACTACCCAGCCAGTCGATGCGACGCCCTCTTCTGGCGTAGAGTCAAACTCGAAACCAGAAACCAGAAAATCCTCACCGGCAACAGTAATGGGATGACCGCAAACGAAGCAATCGCAATTACGAGCGGCGAACGGACGGCTCGGGGTGACCGGAAGTTGGACGGAGTTGGGGGGTGTCAAAGCCAACGGACCAAGCGTGTCAAAGGGGACCGCAACAACAGCGCTTTTATTAGCAAGGAAGGGTAATTTGCGGAGTGCACTGGTTTGCGGAAAGCGCGCCTGATGTGCTAATGTATCATCAGAGGAAGGCTTGTTGTTATCTTTCAATCAATACCGGGTGGTCGTTTTAACTTGAGACTCCTAAATATCTCGTGAAATATGCATGGTACGACAAAAGTGTCTTAACTAAACTTGTAGGACTCAAAGGGGGAAATGAGATGACGATATCAGTTTCATTGCAGATGGCGCTGCAATCGGTGAAAATGAGGCTAACTTCATTTTTTTAAATGGGAATACGCAAATTTTTTATCAAATTATGATTTTACGCTAAATAAGAAGAATCTTTTGTCTGAAACTTTTTTTCGTACGATGCATTTTTTTCGTGCGTAAACAAACCCTATGCGCATGACGGCGCAACGCGCGAGAAACCAAAACGTGTCCCGGTTACGCACATACCTTCCTACGTTGTACCATGAGTGTGTACTAAGTCGACGCTTTGACTGCCAGACGGCGAGCGCTTCCCATGCAGTGGCAGCGGTCGTAACTACCGCAGCCGCCACAAACTTCCATCGTCAATAACTTTTAAGAGATGCATCGTACGAAAAAAATTTTTAGACAAAAGATTGTTATTTTTTAGCGTAAAATCATAATTTGATAAAAAATTTGGGTATTCCCATTTAAAAAAATGAAGTTAGCCTCATTTTCACCGATTGCAGCGCCATCTGGAACGAAACTGATATCGTCATCTCATTTCCCCCTTTGAGTCCTACAAGTTTATTAAAGACACTTTTGTCGTACCATGCATATTTCACGAGATATTTAGTAGTCTCAAGTTAAAACGACCACCCGGTATATAGCGTATTTAATTAGGAAAAGCCAACGGCCTGCAGAGTATTTATTTTAAAATATTTTTGGGGGAAAATATAGTTAAAAGTAACTGATAATAAAAATATGGTTTAATAAATATTGGTTTCCTTAGTAACCAAAATAACCACTTCAACACACTTGTGGTCTGTTTTTCCATATTCGTTTAAACTAAAGTGTACCTAAACTAAATACTGAAAAGCGGTCCCAAGACGGAACCTTGTGGTGCCCCCAAGCTGTTTATTAATTCAGTTGACTCAATTTCTCCAATACCAACCGTTTGTCTCCTGTTTGTTAAATAACTTTTAATGTGGTTACCATTACCACCTCCCATGTACATAATTCACCAGTTGACAAATGGTCTGCTGCTTAAAAAAAAGAAAGATTTTGGTAGTATTTCAACACAAAATGCGAGATCGAAATTTCAAGTTCACTCTGCCGTAACTGGCGACTGATGAATATTTATTATATTTTTCGCTGATCAAGCGCTCGCGGCCAGCACGGCGTGCATCGTTCGCTTTGTGGTCATCTAGTTGTTTGCGTCAAAACGCCTGTCGAAAACGATATCCATTGTCAGATATGTTGGTGTAATAATGGGCTAGCGATATACAGGGTCCTGCAACTCAGCTCCCGTCTTCTGTAACTCAGTTACTAATTAAGCTAAGACTTTGACATTTTGCAGCGCTATCCTGTACTTCAAGGTCCATTTCAAGAAGTTATTTTTGATTATACATAAATTTTTTTCCACATTTGGAAGCCTTTTATTGTTGCCTAGATACGAAAACCTACCAGTGTATTGTAGAAGTAAAAAAAACGTCATAACATACTATGAGACACTCTGCATTCTGAATTAAGCAAACAATCTGAAAATCAAACGTAACAGTTCTATATCTCGCGAGTTATACAAAAGTCATAAAAAGTTCTCATGCTTATGAACTGAAATAAAATATACGCAGGAAATGTTTCAGCGTCCGTGTGTTTTTTCCGGATGTAGGTACCTTATTATACTGAAATAACAAGCGCGCCAGGTCTTTCAGACTCGACAAATATTTGTGCTCCCCGCAAAGGGTAGAAAACTCAACAGCACGTTCCACCGATCATTTGGATTGCCTACAAATATGTAACTCCGTGCAGCCCGGAGATTTTAAATAATATTTCCGGATATATAGTTATGTGCACTTTTATCCTTTTGATCTACCGCGCATCTCGAGTTTACGCGAAAAGCTAGCAAAAATAAGCGATATATACAGTACATACCTCCTGAAAGGAACTCTTTTCAATATACAGTAAAATTAATAGAAATGTGAAATGTATGATGTTTGTTTTGCGGGTTGTGAGCAGACTCAATATTTGTGCACATTATCTGAATTCTGCTCGCAATTTTGACGAGTGAAAATCGTGTCTCGTATCAGTGGAGTTTTAGCTCGTTTACTTAAATTCGAAACTCTCAAATTCTCTCTCAGAACCAATCCTGAAACTTAGAAGTTCGGTACTGCAGATTGATCTGCATGAACTTCAACAACAAACTTACTAGTTGGCAGGACGTCTGCAGATGGTACAGTACGTTACTGGGGGCATGTAATTTAACTTTAGTGGGACTTGTTTCATGAGATACTCACTAGCTCCGATGTGCGTTACATTTCGAATGGTTAAATGTAAATTTTATTGTATTTCCATTATCGTTACTGCCGAATAACTGAAGTAAGAATACCTACGAGTTTTCTAACTTATTATGAAGGTTATTTCAGAGATAAACTGCTGATTCGTATGCGAAATAAAACTTTGATCAACCGCGACGCGCAGTTGCGGCTTTAAGTCGCTTTCTTTTATCCTTCTGAAGCATCCCTGTATAAGGGGGGTATCGTTTATATCAAAATTATGGACATTATCATAGTATCAAAAGTTCTGATTCCCATTCATTAGATACCTAACTCAGTTTGTGTAAAAATGTGACATGTTCGGTTTTGATCGTAGTCGTGTTCATATCGTCACCGTCGATATTATTCACGTACGTGAATTTCTGGGCCGTGAGCTAAAATTACCCGACGCGTTCGTGAGGGTAATCTTAACAAATGTAAGTACTTAATCTCGTGAGGCATGGCACGTTTATCTTTAGTTATTAAAGCTATAACTTGGGGAAAATTAAAGTTTTAGTCGCGGGAAATACTATTTAATGCGGGAGATTAAACGCTAATACGACGAACTTCACTACGTTTGATTATATACGGGGTGTCCCACTTTCTCCCCGCGAAACTTTTTTACCAGATAATAAATGTCGCACTGAACAAATTCCAGTTATTTTTTGTCCTTGAAACGTTACATACGTTTGAAATAATAGCAAAATTGTATGTATTGTATTGTTTATTTTCTATATTTTAGTAATGCTTTAAGCTGCTGTAGCTTCTCAAGGATTTGAAAAAACGTTTAAGTCCATATAAAAAGTTTTATTCAGAATGGCATTTTATTTCTATAGTGTTTGTTGGAATGACAAAATGCGTTCTAGAACGTCGTTTTGTTTATGGGATTGGGTAAAACTTTTATTGTTATTCTTATCTCTACCGACTTTTTTGGTATATTGTAGTTGGGAGAATTTCAACGTATTTTATTGCATATGTGACCTACATTGTATTTTCTATATCTATTTATTAGTTTAGTTTAGTTTTGGCAAATATCCCAAAGCGGAAATTGATAGTTAGATTTTCGCTTGCCACACAAATTTAATTCTTGTTCAGGTTGTATTTAGAAGTTTATCTATAGATTGGCGTTTTAGTTTTCTTTAGTTTTTGTGTAATAAAGGTTGCGAACAAGATTTTCATGGAAGCGGATATCTCAGTAACGAATACACGTGTCACAGAGAAAATATACTTTTCAAGAGACATAGTGTAAGTTATTGAGCTGGTAGAACTGAATATAATGGCATATACGAAATTTTCCAAACACCTCCAAAATCCCGATTTTTTTTTTCAAGAAACCGTTTCTGGGTACTTGGATGTGTATAAAACTCCACAACTCCGTGATTTTCCAATCGATTTCCAAAACAAAAAAATGCAGTTGAAAGAGGGAACACAGGCCATTATAATGGTCAGATCCAATAAAAAGTCGAAAAGTTATGGACGTTCAAATTGAGAAGTTTCCCATTAATTACAGATTTTCTGAACTTTAACAACAGTTTTATAACCTGTCTCAATCCGTAATATTTTATTTCTATTTTTTTATTGAAAGCCCATTTAAATTTGCGTTTAATACGGGTTTGTTTATTAGAATCGGTTGAAATTTTACTGAGTTATCGAAGTTTAATAAGTCCGTACTCTTGATTCAGATTAACTAGTCAGTATTTTGTTTGTTTTTTACCTTGTTTTATTGTATTTTAGTCTATCTAATATCTACGACGCGTGGGCAAAAGAGTATAAAAGAATATCTTTCTAATAGTAACTTATACTCGTTTTCCCACGCATCATAGATATGTTATTAAGTATTATTTGACTTGTACCCAAATATCGTAAAATCATTAATCGACAATCTTAACCTATTACCATTGTGTATACTATTAGGACGATGTAGGTCTTTTGTAATACCAAATTTCATATAAAATTACAATCAAACTGATCCATAAGCAGTTTGCAATCAATAAGTTTTGTTGAACTAGAATACTTGTGTGTAGTTTGTTATCAAAATTGAGGTTATGGAAATAAAAAAAAAGTGAAATCACTATAGTAACTGAGTACCGTTCCAATAAACGTGTAAGCGCAATTTTACTGTTGGTACCATTTATTTTGAACCAAAAGTACCTCCAAATGTAACGAACGTAGACTATAGTGTAGTCTACGTTACATATTGTGATAGTTTGGCAGGTAACAACAAGAACGAAATTAATTGAAATTACAAAAATACAACACGGCACGTTAAAGTTATCTCCAAATATAAATATATCCAAATATTTAGGGCTAGTATAGACTGATGTCCGAAACAAATCCCCTATGTAAAAAATAATTTTCAATAAAGCAAGAATTAAGTTGAAAAATCTGAAAATAATTAAAAACTTCTGAACTTGAACGTCCATAACTTTTCGATTTGTTATTGGATCTGACCGATCAGTATAAATTTATAATGGTTTATTCTTCCTTTTTCATTTGCAGTTTTTATTTTGTTAATCGAATAGAAAATGGCGGTGTTATAAATTTTTGTACACGTGCAAGTACCCAAAACGGCTTTTTTGAACTAACAGGTTCATTCTGGGTTACTTAATGAATATTTTTGGGTCCGTTGCCTCCTAAAACAAACCAATTTATTGCCATTTTCCCAATTATACAGCCAATCATCAGATAGGTAGTTTCGCCCTGATTTTCCAACCGATATCCATTCGTCGTTGTGTCGGCTCCGCACGTCGTTCTATCGTGTAGAATTCGTGCGGATTCCATTCCCAGAAATTAATGTTGCGTTCCCGTAGCCATAATTAACGGGTGCAGACGCGAACGTATTAATTTCGACGTGCTCGCCGGCATCGCACAGGCATGCGAGTGCATGTTACGTTGCGCGCATGATAGTAAATTTCGCGGTCGAACCAATAGTGATCGATCCAGATCAATGACTCGGTAATTACCGCGGCCGTATATTTCCGCTCGCGCCATTCCGTAATATGACGCGACCGTCGAACGACCCCCCTCAACCCCCTAGAGCACGGCCGCGGCCGTTGGATGTATGGATTCAGCGGGTATCGCCGTTCTGTTTTACATGCAAAAGCGCTTTAATTTTCGATCAATTACGAAGGTTTGTTTCTAGAATTACACGTACGGCTGTTATCGAACTCGCCCGCTGCGGACGGACTTCATATTAACGTCCAAACATCATCAATTTAGGGGTTGAAATAGTGGCGTGATGTGTCCGCGATGCATATTGCATGCTTATCGGGGAAGGTTTTTGAAATATGTCCCGCGGGACGGACTATTTAGCCAGACAAACAAGAAAATATCAAACGCTGTAGTTCGGAAATGGTGTTATATGGCGCAGTCGATAGGATATTTTTCCCGAAATCCCGAGAATTGATGTACGATTTGGAGTTTTATAGCATACAAGAAAATTAGATGATGCGTATGTATTATAGTGTTTTAATGCCACGTTTGTGTTTTTGCGGTATTATGGAAAAAATTGGATAAAGATGATTATAATGATACTTTTGAGAATTTAGCAAAGCAAATGTTTAATGGAAGCATTGTTTGCTTTGTAATCAAGAGATTTAGTTGAATTTATGGGTAAAAAAGAGAAATAAGCAGTTTTCCATTTTTGGTGGAGGCGCCGGGGACTTTTTCTAAAATGGCCGGTTAAATGTGAAATTAGTTTGATAGCCATGATTATTATATATGTCTTGGTCATAGACCAATTAGGTAATTATTCCTGAAAATTACAACTCTCTCTCTGTTGTGGTTTAACCAGAAGGAATATTGAATCTCAAGTATGGGTGTATTCAAGCTGTCTCGATGCTATGTTTTTGGTATTTGTGGTATTACGAGACAAGTAGATAGGATAGAGTCGAATATGATCCATGTCTTGCTCACTGATAAATTAGGTAACTAATCCTGAAATTTGCAACGCTTTCTCTGCTGTAATTTAGCCAGAAGGAATATTCAAATTTCAAGTATAGGTGTATTCAAGCTGTCTTCATGTTAAGTTTTGGTATTTTTTTATTTGTGTTATTACGATAAAAGTAGATTGGATTGAGTAGAATATCATACATGTTTCGATCACTTATAGATTAGGTAATAAATCCTGAAACCAATAGAGATCGATACAGATCAATGACTCGGTAATTACCGCGGCCGTATATTTCCGCTCGCGCCATTCCGTAATATGACGCGACCGTCGAACGACCCCCTTCAACCCCCTAGAGCACGGCCGTGGCCGTTGGATGTATGGATTCAGCGGGTATCGCCGTTCTGTTTTACATGCAAAAGCGCTTTAATTTTCGATCAATTACGAAGGTTTGTTTCTAGAATTACACGTACGGCTGTTATCGAACTCGCCCGCTGCGGACGGACTTCATATTAACGTCCAAACATCATCAATTTAGGGGTTGAAATAGTGGCGTGATGTGTCGGCGATGCATATTGCATGCTTATCGCTGAAGCTTTTCGAAATATGTCGCGCGGGACGGACTATTTAGCCAGACAAACAGGAAAGTATCAAACGCTGTAGTTCGGAAATGGTGTTATATGGCGCAGTCGGTAGAATATTTTGCCCGAAATCTTGAGAATTGATGTACGATTAGGAGTTTTATAGCATATAAGAAAATTAGATGATGCGTATGTATTATAGTGTTTTAATGCCATGTTTGTGTTTTTGCGGTATTATGGAAATAATTGAGTAAAGATGATTATAATGATACTTTTGTGAATTTAGCGTAGCAAATGTTAAATGGAAGCATTGTTTGCTTTGTGATCAAGAGATTTAGTTGAATTTATGGGTAAAAGAGAGAAATAAGCAGTTTTCCATTTTTGGTGGAGGAGCCGGGGACTTTTTTAAATATCCGATTAAATGCGAAATTAGTTTGATAGCCATGATTATTATATATGTCTTAGTCGCAGACCAATTAAATAAGCAATAAACTCAATAACGAAACAGGACATTGACGCCCGAATACTAAATTAGGCGGCAAGCTCGTACCTGCAAGCTGTAGGAACAAACTTGTATATTCAGCGCGTTGTTCCGCGCAGGTTCGGACGAACTCAGGTCGGGACGTGCGCGAGGGATAGAGAATTCGCCGGACTAACAATAAATTTCGCGAATTGCATCTTTAGACATAAATCCTTTCTGGCTCGGCCATGCCCACCAGACGGTTACCGTATTTGCTACGTTTGTGTTTAGAATACGTTATCGCGGACTTCTCTGCATTTTTCGGCTGCGAGCGGATTTCGTATAAAGTAAAATCTGCCGTACGTACGACGTACACCGGAAGTGAAGCGTGTAATGTCAAAAATATCGAAATTTATGGTTGGTTTGTATCGGTGCCAGGAAGACGATCAATATAGTGAAAGTTTGGTTGCTTAAATTCGTAAATTGCCATCAATTTTCTGTAAAAATAAATTAAGAGTTGCAAAATTTAACGTACCAGAGAGTTATATTTTTCAGAAGTAATTATCCAATGTATCAGTGACGAAGACATGTATGATAATCGTCTTTATTTGTACATCTACTTTTCTCATAAATTGTCGTATACTTTTCTAACCTCGTGTGCATCCACGAATGTATCCACGGTGTGCCATTCTCACCGCTGGTTTAGGAAGTTTCTTGTCGCCGTTCTACTATTTTGTTCGCTCTTTGCTCCGCGAATTAATTACAAGTCTGAATGGTTGGAATTGAAGAAGGTACGCGGCCGGGTTCTTACAAAACGGCGGGCGGTACCATTAGCGGGAACTGCTTAGACCGCTTGAATATTCCAGTTTGAAACGTATTTAATCTACTTTCTGTCACTGCGAAGACCTCTGAGCCGGAGTTACGGACGGTGTTTTCCATAATGTAGGTAATTGTGTCCCGTTTCAGCGTTTTTAATGGCATGACAGAATGGTACACGGAAGAATTATGTCTTATGAATTTGGTCTTCATAATTTGTGTTCGCTGCTAGAACAAGCTAAGCAGATTTGACCCACGACTTACTCTTTCGGTCTTTAAGAAATTGTTATTACTTAAATTGCAAGTGATAAAGAAACGTTTTACTGTAAGTACTCACCTAATTAAGTAACTGGTTCGGATTTACAGGCGTATTTAACTGGTGCAAATTAATAATAATTTGTCCACGATACATTTTTGGAAAATAACGCCTCGTTCTGAAAGTATCGCACAACTATAAACCGAAATATTTATGTTTACATTGTTTACATATCTGGCAGTTATCGCATTTTTCGATTAGCGGAAAAGTTATAATGTTTCGGATGAACTTGTACATAGACAAAACATCTATTATTGTATTGTGAGTTGGGCTAGGGGTATTATATTTGAAAAAAGAGAAAGATGTAGAATTAAATTCTTTTTTATCTTGCCATAAGTTATTTTTGCCCTAGCTGAACTTCGTATTTATCAGAGAAGTTGTAAGAGAAATTGAACGGTCGAACTGGGTCTTGAATGCACTCTACTTGTTTAAAAAAATAATGGATTCTGCTGAAGATTTTCACGGTACCACTGGCAAAACTCCATTCGTTGCTGAGGGTCTGTTGGTTGCAAATGATGTTGTTTTCTTATAGCATACGGCCTAAATTTATGCTTCTTGAGGATTCTCAAAGCTCGACGTCTTGATACCCCAGATTCAGTTTCTAGTTCACGACTTGAAGTTAAGAGATTTTGAACTGCGGCTGCAACTGTGTTGGCGGCAGCTTCTTCGGCAGTTTCAATATGGTAATGTTTGGGTCTTGGCATACTAAATGACCCGTGATTGATGAAATTTTCTTTTAATCTCCCAAACATAGATTTGTGAGTTTGTCTTCTTTCTGGATAATGATTGCAAGCAAACTTATTTTCTTTAAAGCAAGTCTACAAAATCTGCAATTATCGTTCTTCCGCCTACTAATTCCCCTTTCCAATCAATATGCCAATACCAATTCGGTAGATTAGCGAAACGCTTATCGGATAGCAATGATACAGCCAGTCGGCCAAACAAAGGAACTTCAGGTATCGCCATACCGGTCAGTGGTGCTAATGTGACGAGGGTCTTCGCAAATGAGTTTGGGCAATACTGGGCAACAAGTACGGTTTACATAATTTCAATTTGGTTGTCATTAACGGCAGAGAGGGCGCCACCGCCGGTCGCCCTCTTCCCCCGCTCGCCCCGCACAGCGTACAAAACAAAACACCGTATCATGCTGGCCGCCGCTGGACCTAATTTAATATTAGAGCTGAATTGCCGCCGTATCTCCGCCAGTGTGTACGCAGTTAGAGCTCCCTCTATTAGCCGGAACGTGCAAAACCGATATATGCATAAGCGTATAACGTAGCAAAAACGTAGCACGCTAATGGCCCACTTAATGGCGTATTTTGAAACTAATAACCGAGCTTTTGATACAGGCCTTTACGGACAATGCGATTATGTGCGTTGCAAGCGCTGGGGAGTACGCAGCTTATGCAATTTTCAGTATGTATGTCGGGGGATTCGTCCGCGTATACCAGCAACAGGTATAATCGCTTTCAAAAACGGAATTATGTTCTGCAAATCGAGTGTTTTCGTGCTGAAATTGTACGAGTTTATAAATAAAGTTCCGATGTGTATTTCGGGTATTACGAAAATCCGATTTCGCCGGTTTTGATCGGTTTTATGTTTATTCGAGATTGCACTCGAAATATGCAATATTTTAGCGATAACTTGATACTAATATAATACTCTTTTGTTACAGGTGAGTCCTCGACACCACGTTTCCAGTAAAGCGTTCGAATAATGGGAGGAAATTCTTCGTAACGGTAATTTTATCTGACTTGAATTTACGCTCTTTATCTGTAGTTCAACTTCCAACTCTTGTTTTTAAATTATTCTTATAAAACTTACTTAATAAGTTACCAGAAAAGTTTCACAAGTTTCAAACAAAAGTTTACTAGGACAGTAGCGATCGTTTCATATCGGTGACAAGTTTGATTCCAGTTCTCAACCGACTTAATAAAATAAATATAATACCACAGAAAAATAAGTACGTATATTCTTTTAAAACTCAGAAACTTTTTTATTTAAAGACTTATACAAGGTGGAATTTTTAAGCAGTGATTAAAGTAGATAACTTTGTTAATATTTATGATAAAGAAAAAGAAATGTAGACAGCCATACAACTTATGTAGAAATGAGTCAGGAAAACTTTATTAAATTTTTTCTGTTCGGTAGGTTTAGTCTTATGGGTCTCTAATGATATTTAGTGAATTCACGCATTTCTTTAAAACACAAAGTGCTTGTATTGTGAAACCATTGATATATCAGGTTTAATATCGGGTTAATTTAATGTGAAATGAAAGGTGTATTAAAATTTGTCTGCTTTTGGTAAAAGAGAACAGTTGAAAGTCTATAGCTTCGTGTACACGGTGATATTTTAGTATATAAATTGAAATTTTATAGCATCGTTATTTTACTGTTTTTACTCAAAAAAGCAGTTTCGTTGGACGTATGTTTTTTTTTAGTTTTTTTATGTTCTCTGTGTTTCATTTTTACATTTTTGAAGTATTATCTTACTTTCTTTTGACATAAAGTACCACACTTGTGGGTCTGTAGATCTTTTGCAATGTTTTTGCAGTGTTTAGGAATTAAACTCAACATCTTTTTTTATTCAACTACAATTATGACAGGTTTATTTCACTTCTCTGACGTCAGGGCTTGGTTGTTCGTTTTTTCGCGTGAAAAATACACCTTCAAATGAAGAATTTCGAAACAAAGAGCAACAAAACAATGTATTCCAGTTTCAGGGTCATGTTGGAAATTGTCTTCATTCAAAAATGCTATGGCAAATATAAAAGACGACCTCGTTTGAAGTGATTATCAAATAATGATGTTTATTTAGTTAAAAGAAACTAATAATCACAATAAATTTGGTTTCCTAAGTACTAAGCTTATCAACTACTTAAAATTAGCCAATACATGAACCCGACATGATGTTTTAAAAAGACTTAGCGAACTACTGTTTTTTATATCACTTGGCAGGGTGTTAAACATCTTCAGTGCTTTATAATAAAATGAATGTTGTGTGCTGCTTTTTGTATATTTTGGTAATCTGAAGTGGTCCTTTTGCCGAGTATTGTATTCATGCTGCTGACTATTGTATGTTAGATAATTACTCATATAATTTGGGAGTTTATTATTTATGCATTTATATACCAACGTGAGTGCCTGATATACCGTTCTGTGTTTAACATAAAAAAATTTAATTTACCCAACATGGACTCGATACTGGTTAACCTGGAGCTTTGTAATAAAATTCTGAGTGCTCGATTTTGTTGTACTTGAATCTTTTTAATGGCTTTCTCTGTACACTAAAATAATATACTGCTGCAATAGTAAAAATATGGTTCTATAATCGTATGGTACAAAGATATTCTAGGTTTTAATGTAAGTTTATTAGATATTCTTCCTAAATAGCTAATCTTTCGGCTCACCTTTTTAACTATATACTCGATATTACTCGTAAATTTCAAAGTATTGTCTAAAATAACACCTAGATATTTAAATTTGTCCACTATCTCAACAACTGTGTTATCGAAAACTATTTCAGGTGTAGGGTTTACCGAATTTCTATTTCCCAATACCATAGCTTTTGTTTTCAATACATTCAAACATAATTTATTTTCTTTATACCAATTTGATTTCGATGCTAGTACGGAGTTTAATGTCGCGATTACATCAGGTATGTTATCTCCTGCAATTGATATTAGTGTATCGTCTGCAAATAGGTGCATATCACAAGATTTAACTTGTGAAGCAACATCGTTTATGTACAAATTCAATAAAACTGGCCCCAGAACAGAACCTTGTGGTACCCCTAAGCTGTTTATTAATTCACTTGACTCATTTTCTTCAATCCTAACGTTCTGTCTCCTGTTTGTTGAATAGTTTTCAAACCATTACAATTCTTTTCCTCTTATTCCGTAAGTTTCCAATTTTTGTAGTAACTTTTGACGACAAATTATCTCGAATGCTCTTTTCAAGTCTACAAAAACAGCAACTATCGTTTTACCGTCTTCTAATTCTCCTTTCCAATTTGCCAATACCAAATTTAGGGCTGTCTCGCATGAATGCCGAGCACGAAAACCTGACTGTTGGTCAGTAATAAATTGATTTTCATCCAAGTACTCACTGAGCTGTTGTTTAACAAAAATGTCCAGTATTTGTTATAGTTTTGGTAACATGTTAATAAGCCGAAACTCTTCGCATTTGGTGGTGTTCACAATTTTTTCTATTGGTATAATGGTACTTACTTTCCAAGAGTCAGGTACTATTCCTGTATTTAGTGACTCATTAATTAAATCTGTTATAAATTGTCCCACAACAGGTAATGCATCTTTTATTATCTTAATTGATATAGAATCCGTGCTGTTGGATTTTTTTATCTTATTTACGACAGAAAAGAGGTGTGTTGAACACTAATTGTCTTAAGAGTAAATATTAATAAAAATACGGGTAAATAAAAATCTGTACCGTTTTGTTTTCCTACAATGTATAATCAAGTGTTTGTTTCCATTGATGACATAGCATATTGTTGCGTGAAACCACCAGCTTTCACCAAAAGCTATTCACACCCGATGGCATTGAATGAGCAGTAACGTTCAATTCAGCTCCACCGAAATGCAGGGTGCATGGCAAGGAGTTGTAATAGACCTCTCGTCAGCTAGAATTTCATTAATATGCGGCGAAACTGTCGCTCTAATGTCACTCGTGACAATACCTTATTAGCGCCGAAGCAAATATTATTCGCCCTTCAACGCTAAATACACGCTACTCGACTTTGAAGCCATTTTCTGGTATAAAACGAAACAAAACCATTTTGGTGGATGCGCCGGGATGGTAAAATTTATTGTCAAATTTACGATTCAATTCCAATTTATGCAATCGGAATAAATCAATAGTGCGTTCTATATATATATACAAAGGAGTATAAAACATGATCCGATACACGGGACCTATTTCGAGTAATTTGGTTTAGCTGTAATGGGGGATTTTTATGTGGGGGTGGTAGATGAAGGTTTCGTATAAACTCGACAAATATATATCCATCGAAATGTGTGCGTAGAGATCCAGCCGATTTTTATTGGCCCCAGCGCTGAATAATGGCCCAATTTCAGCCCGGAGAATCGACTTCGAACTGTCGTTTATACCAGTTGTCTTCTTTTTTTCCCCAGAATTTTCTGGTCGATTTCAGATTTCATATATTTGGTTTTGTTTTTGGGTGTTCTGATCCCTGACCTGTCAAATTGTTGATTTTAAAAATTCAAAATATTTTTGTATTACTTTCTAATGCTGGAAGGTCGCTGGTGTAGAGTAGGTAAAGTACCGGCTCTAGAACACTACCTTGCGGCACTTCTGCTTTTAAGGCTAGAGCATGCATCATCTTGTTTGACTCCAAAGTATCTCTCAGTCAGGTAACCATTAAAAATACATAAAAAGGAATCTAAACAAACCTAAATATTCATACTATACACATTGTGTATTATACATTGTATGTGTCGCATATAGATACATATATCCACCCTTCGTAGACCACATACCCCCGATGTAGGACATAAGATATTAAAGCAAGTACATCCCTTAAGCTGCTATTTGTTGCAAAACGCCGACCACCCATAAATTGCGTATCCCACTTAAGATTATAATTTTAATGTGGCTAACTTTGGTCGGTAGGGTTACTTAGGAACTGCCGTCTTAGCAAGTACATCTTGCGCGCACCGCTCGAGTCCCTAAAGGATCTAGAACGTCCTACGGTAGCTCACGTTACATATATTATTAAAATAGTGCCGTAATTACACCGCCCTGGACTTATGTTTAAGTTATTAAGCACCATTGAACATGTAGTTTACATATATTAGCCGTGCGGTTCGTATGAATAACTATATGACGAGGCTATAGGGTCCTCGGCACCCATGAAACATTGCATGTCTCCAGATAAGATTATTAACATGGTACTAACATGACCGCTGTTCGATTTCACTCGTTGGTTTTGTAAGATTAGGGGTGAATTAGTGGGTGGAGTGTTTCGATTAAGTCGTTGCGATGCCATAAAAACGATGAAAGTAGTAATTAGTTCTTGTAATGTATAGCTGTTACAAAATATGTGTATGGTGTGGTCGAAAAATAAAAAGAATTATTCAATTTCTTGAAGAGTAAGCATAATTTTTTAGTAATGTAATTTTATGCACTCATTTTATGTCCTTTAGGTTTGAAGAGTACTATTTTTTTCTAAAAAATTCGAGCACAAGTTAACAAAATAAATAAAAATTCAATAAGGATTTTTTATCAAACATTTTTTATTTGAAATTTATAATTACCTAAGAAAAGTACCATGAACATTAAAAACAAATGTTAGTGTTTACAATTTAACGAAAATCATAGAAAATAACATCAACTAAAGAAGGAAATGATAATTAAATCCACGTGAGGATAATGGAGGGTTCCTGGTTCAAATCCAGGCGGAGGTGTTTTTTTCCAAAAATTTATCTTTACATGGATTAATTCGGTTCTTTAGTTGATACTACATTACGTACGAGTTTACGTAATAACCATTTTCCCTTGAATTTATACAAAATAGCTTATAAACGTGACTACACCTTCACCTTTCATGTTTAAAAAACCATTCAAATGATATTAACGAAAATATTTAAAAATAATCAATTTTTAATATTTTGTTTGCCAAAGAAATGTATACCGACTAATTCTTTCTCCCCATATATGTTTAAAACTAAGGAATCAACTCACATGTGAATAAAAAATCATTAAAACCAGTTAATCGGGTCTAGAGAAAATCAACTTTGAAATCGTGCCATTTTGTTATTACCTGCTGTTCTTGTTCTATGGCCTTTAAAAACAAAGATAATGAAGTGAATCGAAAATCAACATATTCAAAAAATATTACAGTGTCATTCCAGTTATTCCCAGTTTGTCATAGCTGGAACTCTATATAGTACTTCAAAGTTCAGGCAAAAATCATAACATCATTCTTACACCCTGTCTATATTCAAAACTGAACGTTGAAATAAAAATTCTTCATGCGTACATCCTCTGAAAATTTAGGCTACCAGTAAGTGAAAGAATCGTCAAAATTGCTGGGGAGAAAATCAACTTTCAATTTTTGACATATTTTTCATTAACCCATAAATCTTTTGAACAGTTTAGTACATAATTAGCAGAGCCGAGCAGAGATCGGGCAAGTCAAGTTTTTTCGGGGTTATTCCAGTGGCGGGTAGACCGAGAAGTGACTAGGGTCACGCGCGCAGCCACAGCGGTCCTATTCGCTGTTTTCTTTTGTTTCGATGCAGGTTATTGTACGTTTAGCCGTTAATAGTATGAAATATTTATATTGCATGTTAAATTATATAGAATAAAACCTTTGTGCAAAAACCTTGCAACATTTACATATATTTTTATATATTAATTATAGAATTATTGAAAGAACCTTGCCTTAAAGAGCAACTGGAATTTATTCATAGCAATTTTTCATTTTTAATTGCAGACATTAAATATTTCGAAGGGCGTAACATCAAAGTGAGAGAATCGATAGCAAAATTGACCAAAATAGTAAATAAATTGAAATCGGTTCCGGGAGAAATGTGTGAACGTTTAACTAATAAAGTTGACGTTATATTAGATAGAAATCCCAATCTCAGAATAGTTCAAGAATTTTGTATGACAAATAATTTTACAAATTGCGAAAAATATCAATTACATGCGCATTGCTTTACTTATGCCCCATTGATAAGCTGTGACGTTGAGAGAAGCTTTTCGACTTTTAATAGTTATTTAATCAACAAGTATATCAACAAGAGCGATTAATGATCAAGACTATTTAACGCTCGAGCGTTAATTGTTGAGATCATAAATAGCCGTTTATTATTCGAGTTGGCTACAAAATTTTTTCGTCGATCGCATTCTTCTAGCGTTGTCTACATAGACTTTTCTTCGCCAATGTTTCTTTTTAGATTATATGACAATTTATGTAATTTGACACTGACTGTTCTAGAGCGCAGTATGTTTTGATTGGAAGGTTTCATTTCAAATATGTTCGATTGGCCAATCAAACGTTGTTTTTACGTCGTGTGATTGGCTATAACAAATCATGCATTAATAGAAATCGTGCATTAATAGAGTTATTTAATTGCATTTCCTATTCACTTAACTGACTCATAAAATTTAACGATCTACGGAAAAGTTATTTTAACTTCTAAAAGAACATCATTGACTATCGAAAATTTGGAGAAAGTAGTAATAGCAAATGTTAACAGTAATATCTTGTTAAATAAATAATTATTATGAATACAAATAATTGCTAAAATCATTTGATATTATATGGACAAGTTATTTACGCACTATCCGTCCGTCGAGTATAGTATAAAACAAAGCGTACGTCACTGTCGTCGCTGTACTCGGTCGCCTGAGTCATGCCTGAGCGTTCGAGCGTTGAATCGCCGTAACTTTTACTGCCATTCTTTCTCGTGGCGGCATATCGAATTATTTCATGGGCCAATGTTACTACGGTTTCGAGGTAAGCGGACTTCTTTGGAGTACGGTGTTATATACGAAAGTGCTATTGCTAGACAAACGCCGCTCCATGCCTCAGGTGTCACCAGTTGCCCAAGTTCTGCTCGGCTTTGATAATTAATTAGCCACAATCTCTAAACACAGAATGATGCACATTAAAAATGAATGATGTACCATGAACATTTAAAATCTCAAAAGTTTTAATCTCAAAATCCCATTCAAATGATATTTACGAAAATATTTTAAGAAAATTTCGATTTTTAATAATGATTTTTGATTTTACAGTATTTCGGGCATTCTGTTCATGTTGCTTCTGGGGTTTCTTGGTACTAGTAATTTTTAAAGCGTTTTAATATGAATGATATAAATTCCGTGCAGCGCGTACTACGTCAATCGGAATGGTAAATGGAAACATAGCTGGAACAGTGGAAGATTATTTGCATGCCAACTGCGTTGTCCTGTACTGAGATATCGGCTTCCATCAAAATCTAAAAATAGAAGTTTAATGGTATTTCCACATCATGGACCAAGCCCTTCATATCGCACTGCTGGAGTCAAGATAAATAATTGGTTTTACTATTATGTACTGGAAAATTGAAAAGTCTAAATGTCAAACAAAAAAGTGGTAGTTGACTCAACCAGTAGACCTGTCTTTGCTGAACCTTTTCCTGTCCTAATTCACTTAATCGTCTTTATTACTAAAGATTATAGTTTAATAACAGTAACAACATGTCACAGAACCTGTTAAAAGAGCTTCTCAATTTTGTATCACAGCTTTTCCGCCTCGCATCTTCTCTAATCTCACAAAATTTGCAGGCCATTATTTGGCTTATTGTCGAAGATCGTCAAACCAGCTCCAGTATACCACGGATTGGTCGCGTTTGCAACCCTTTGAGGTATATCCGCATTGTAATCCTTTGTCGGTGTTCTCTCGCAACAATTCTTCCGCAAACCCGTGCGATACGGAAGCCAGCTATACCGTGAACCGAATTCGATCGAACTTCTGTCTAGCGCAGAAGACAACTCTATCATTTGTCCGTGTAGGTCGAGAGCAGAGCTTCCCCAGGCGAGACTGCAGGGGTATGAGGGGGTGCAAAAAGAAACAATGCGACCTCAGCGCTCGAACCTACTAGCTCCATGCTGAACGGATACTCTCGCTACCCTTAACTCGATCCCTCTTATCGCGCCGCCACTGTTAATGTCAATTCTTTAGGTGAGATGGTGAAGTATGTTTATTGGGAATTGACCTAAAGAATTAATTGCACATTTTTTCATTAAATTGAATTTTGGTAATTGATAATTCGAACTTAGAAGTTGTTCATCACGTCTGTTTCGAAATAATCTCCAATATTCATACAATTCTTTAGCTGGATTCAGTGATGTACTACAGAATATAAAATTAGTAAATGGCTAATAAAATACAGCGAAACAGTTTCTTCCAGTTTAAGGAATTTACTATAAACTAAAAAATTTAATATTTTAGTACGAAGCATCTCGAGTTTGTGATGAGCTGTGACAGAGGTAATATGGTCACTTTTGACATTTCTTCATGGCAGAATTATCGCTTTTTTTAGTGGAAAAGTTTTGTCAGAAACAGCACTTCGATAAAATAATCTATAATGTATGGTTGGGCTATTTGAACTGTATTTGAGAAAACCGAAAAGCGTACAAGTATCTAATATTAATTTTTTTCATGACAAGAAATTAGATATTTAACATTCTAAGAAGTTGCACTGAATATTTCATCAATTTAGAACAATAAATACCGTCTTCAAAGATCAATGACAAATGAATTCTAAAGTTACGAAATTGTATCTTAAAGAAGAAAACAAAAATACGCCAAAATGTTTTATTGGCATCAATACGGAAAATTGACAATTTGGCTCGATCAAACAATTTCTTTTGCCGTGACTGTTCTTGAAAGATTTTACAAAAATGCATTTTTTTTAACAAATTTAAGAGATTTAAGTTATTATCTAATAGAGTATATATTTTGTTTATTATTGATGTCAATACGCACACTTTGACACCTTTCACCTTTTAAATCGTCAATTAATAAATTAAATAAACCGTCAATGGTTTTCTACTTGCAAAATTTGAATTTCTTATGTAATTTGTAATTGCGAAGTTTATGCAGAAATGTTCAAAATTATTTTCATATATTTATTTTGCCTCATTTCCATTAGTTGGCACTGGATATTCTTCCATAACTTTAATTTTTTCCGAATTCAGGACGAATTCCTTCCGCTGAGATGACATGACCGAGATATAAAATTTGTTTCTTTAAAAATTCGCATTTGTTTGAATTCAATTAAGTTTACTTGCCTTAATCTATTTTTACTTTAACTAAATTTTTGTTATGATTACCTAAACTAACTTCAAAAACTATTAAATCATCTAAGTAAATAAACAACTTTCATAATTTAGTCCCGACATAGCCATTGTCATTGCTCTTGAAAAAGCACTCGGACTTATTTTCAATCCCATAGGTAACCTAGTTAGTTGATATTGTCCCCGATCAGCTGCTCCTGACAAAGAATCTAATATTTCGTCAATACATGGTAACGGAAATTTATCATCTTTTAGTTGTCTATTCAATAGCGTATGATCTATTACTATGCGCCATTTTTTATTACCATTATGATCGGGTTTCTTAGGTACGATTAATAAAGGTGCTGACCATTCTGAAGTCGCTTCCTCAATAATACCATCTGTTAACATTTTGTCTACCTGGTTGTGAATCTCCTCCTTCTATGATTGAGGTAATCTATATGGTTTTACATAAACAGGCATTGCATTATCCTGCAAATGTATTTTTTGTTTACTAGAAAACGTCATTAAATTTAGCACAAACTTTGTCGATTGAAAGTTTTTCTTCCTTATTTAATCCATCTTTATTTAAAGTTATTAGCAATTTAACAATCCGATCAACTAAAAATTTTGTCTTATTAAATGCACTAGTTTTGGTAGATTTTTTTTTTTAATTGAATGTCTTTATCATTTGTATTTAATATTCTTACTGGTAATAATTTGTTTTGGAATTACTGGTAATTCCTTTTGTTAAAAATCCTGCAGTAAAAATGCCTTCGGAAATTTCTTCCGGTAAAACAACATAGTCTGAGTTAAATTCCACGTTGAAATATGATGTTGTCTCACGGTGGTCTCATCGGTGGAATGCGAGTAAAACAAAATGAAAACACGAATTTCTCATAATCTATTACCGAAAAATACTTCATAAGGAAGTCAGCCCCAATAACTCCATAAAAATCTTGAGGTATTATCGTTTTTGGGTGTTGGGTGTTGAAAACCGTTAAAATATCCTCGAGCTCGTCGTCCATTGTAATTATTACTTTGGAATCTACCGTTATTTTGCCCTCTAGAATAATTTTGTCCTCTATAATAATTTTGTCCTCTGATTTGATTTTGCTCTCTAAAATTGTTTTGACAGCTGAACCGAGTTTGTCCTCCAAAATAATTATTTCTATAATTTTTATTCGAACCTCTATCATTTTTACCGCGCAGGTTGAATACTTTTTGTGCATTCTCTTCGTCTATTGCACCAGAAATAGCGTCTTTTAATATGGAATAATCTCTTGCTTTGACAATTGTTCGTAATTCGTGATTACGTAAACCGTTTGCAAAAACATTTATAGGTAACTTCTCGTTTGCCGGTCGCAATACTTTAGAAGTTTCGTTACCTATTACCTTCTGACTGACTTAGCCTTAGATTTACCATTAAACATTCGATAGATTTTCCAAACTCATCAACGGATTTATGCGATTTATTTAATTTATTATATATTTTCCATTTAAACATCTTTGTGTTTCTCAGTCGTTTTATAAACTCTCCCTCTGTCAATCGTTTTACAAATTCACCTACGTAAACATAAAGTCTACCTCTTCGACTTTGTTTTTTTTTTATAACCGTTCAACCCCTTGAATTTTCGCAATTCTTCTTCTTAACGGCGCCGAACAAAAAGGACTATCGCGGCCGGAAGCGAGCCGATGTTATCAGTTAAACAGCGCCGTTAAACTCGGCCGTTATCAGTATGTCCCTCGGTAATTTATTCATCGCTCAACGCGAGCAAGCATGCGCTCCCCCTGGCGGCGGCAATACGACCCAATAAAACGGACGCGGCCCGCGGAAGCACCAGGACAAAATACGCGACGAAGACGTCGTCCAAACACGAAGGGCGGAAGGTCGCCCATCGTAATTATACGGGACCGGGCTGACAATTATTTACCCTTATTTTGCACCCCGCGGCGGCGAGATAACGGAATTTACGTCCGCCTGAATACGGCCCGTTTCGGGGTCTCTTTTTCTTGTATCTACGGTCTAATAATGTTGACGTTAAGGCTGATGATATAACTGAACTTGACACTTGACCTTCATGTTTTGTGGTTTGTTATACGCAAACTTTGCAATGCTCAATCGTAATTTTTTATTTTTTTTTTTATAGATTCCATGTCGACACAGATTATATAAAATAAATAATCTTGAAAAAAAGCCTCTTTGCCTTTGTATATTATATTAATTTCTTAGGTACCGGTTTCGTTATTTAAAACAACAGTGGTAAGAAAAAAATAAACAATAATTTAGCAGACGGACAACGAAAAATTTTATTTGTTCAAGGTGGGCAACTTTAAAGTTCGTAATTTTTAAAATTATTGCAAAGTAAACATGAACAATGGTTTTTGTTGGAAGTCCAATTGGTCATTCAATAAAGTTATGTTGTGGTTTCTTTTATGTTTTTCTATCTCGAGCTGTTCTAATAAATCTAACTTATAGTTTTTATTACATTTGTGCAGAAGTGTAGGTTTGTTGTATTTTATAGAAATAGAAATAGAAATAGAAATAGTTATTTTACCCTATACAATGACCTGTTGAAATTTTGTGCTGATAAATGTTTGAAGAAGTTTTGGATTTGTGTACCGCTATTCGTTTTGCCAACTTCCTTCCGGTTTGACCTAGATAAACAGCATTACAATTAGAGCATTTCATTGAGTAGACTCCAGACTCATCCATAACTGATTTAGGGTTTTTGACATTTGAAAGTAATTTGTAAATAGTATTATTGCTTTTAAAAGCGGGATAAATGTCAAATTTTGGTAAAATTTTGTTCAGTTTTAAATTAACGTTATTGTAAGTGAATGGTTTATAAATTTTGTCTGGGGCTTTTTTAGGTACGTAAGTCGTCAATTGACTTCGTAAATAAATAACTACGTTGTTTACAGATTTAAACATAAACGTGACTCTTTTTAAATTTTTTTTTGTGGCGTTTTAGGTATTTACTTTTTAATGTGAAGAAGTTATTCTGTCGCAAATAACAATGGACACAATCGAGGGTTATTTATACCGCAAATAATAGTTTTCTAAATCTGTTGATAAATATGTTCTGCAAATATTACTTTGCTGGATTTAAACAAACACCAGAACGCATTGAAATCGAAACCAATTGATGTATTAAAAACCTCTAACGTCCATTTTATTTTATAGAATTACACCTTTTTATACCAAATTGAATTTTTGATCTGCAATGTTGGTCATCGCATGACGTCATCAACACCATATTTTTTTATGACAACCCCCTACTTTTCTTATTGATCTTGGTTTTCGTATTCATATTGGTTGAGATACTTGAATTTTCATCATGATAGCATTTAATATTTTTGGCCTAACATCAGAAAAAAAAATTTGGAGCAAAAAACTATTGAAATATTGTGATTTTTTTGTTATTTTGTATTTCTTAAGAATATTCTCTAAATAACTATGTAGGTACGTAAGGTAAACCTCCAAAATTCAGACAGGTTAAGGAATTTTTATTACTCTTGTAACTTTTTTATATCTGACTATTCATTTTTAAAGAAAATCGATAATGGTTATGTAGTTTATAATATATCTTATTTAACAATTGCCCGTAATTCCTACACTAAGCGTATATTTTGATCAGAAATCCAACACCTTAGTTTAGCACATAAGCCAGAGATGTGCTGGTCCCACTTAAGAGTCGAATCTAAATGAACCCCAAGAATTGGACACTGTAAAAAAAGGAAAGGCCCGAGGACGGAACCTTGTGGGACTCCCATAGAAACATCTCTTTTTGCAGACAGTCTGCCATCACATTTGACTATTTGTGTCCTGTTTCTCAGATAGGACTTAATCAAACTTATGCTGCTATTATTAAAGTTACATTTGCTTAGCTTTGCCAGAAGTAAGTCATGAGAAACACAATCAAACTGCATTACTGTGCAGTTATTTTGACTAAACCCATGTAGGGACTCCGTGAACAAACCATAGCGTTCAAAATGACCCGCAATTCTGTTTTTTTTATCACTTTTTTCTTATTTCCTCTTTTATATGCTGGAATGACAAGTGCAACCTTCAGCGCATCCGGAAACATATTATCTACAATCAAAAAATTAATCAATTTTGACAATGGAATAACGATATTGTTGCAAAAACGTTAATACTTTACCTATTTTTTATGATTTTTGTCTATTGCTCCGAGATATTATATCACCATTATAAGTATATATTATTTTTGGATAAAAAAAGGTAATTCTTCCTCATTCAACACTGTATATGGGGGCCTCCAAATTTAAAATTGCCCAGGGCCCCATGACGTCAAAGCGGGCTGCTGCTGATAAGTATTGATTTCTATTTATATTAGAGGATCCTTGACATTGAACATTAACAATAGAAGATATCCACAGATTTAAAACTTTGAACAGTGATTTTACGTTGTTAAGAATTTAGATTAAATTACAAACATCTATTCCGCACTCTGTAAATTTTAAGAATAACAAGAACGAAAAAAAAATAATGAAGCGGCTCTGTGATAAACTGCATTAACTCGGAGTTGGCAAGATACGTCCTAAGAAAAAATTACCGCCATCACTTAGACGCTGGCAAACTTCGAACAGTATCGCAAAACCCCAAGCAGACCGGCTAGCGCATTAAGGACACCGGATCCTTTTCCAATCCCAATTTTTATTCGAAAAAGCGTCTCCCAATTCTTTCCCGGACGTCGCGCGTTAATTTTCAATTAGATGCCGGCCTAATTCCGCCGTGACAAATGTTCAATTGAAAATTAAAACACCGTTTTTCGAGAAATTCAATTTTGCCCAGTGCATAAATCTAAGCGAGCCGAGGGCGTCGCGACGCCACCATGGGGGGAGAACGGCGAGCAGATCCCGCGACTCTGCGTCCTACCGCAATATTACACCGCCAGGGGGCGTACACTGATTTACAGCCTACTCTAATTATTGTAGACGTCGTGAATTTTAGACGCCTTTTCGCGCAAATCTAGTCGGTGGATTTATATGCTCTCAGGAGTGCTGGTACGCTTGGAAGTTGAGCTTATCTTTTGTCTTGCTTATCTGAAAATGATTTTTTTTTGTTTTGTCAAAGATAGATTAATTCTATTCTAGTTTTTTGAAAAGAATTTGGGCTGTATCTAAGGCTGTATCTAAAATGGAAACAAAAGAAAGTTTAAGTAAAAAAAATAGTGGTGGATATCTTTACCTGTATTCTATGATGGATTATAGAATATAAAACTATAGATACGAAGTAATACCGATGTATTTAACTGTAAAATGAAACGCAAGTTGTAACAAAAATGATTTGCTATTAATTGTTGTTAATAATCTTTCGATGGTTCACTCCAATCGTACAAAAGCTGTTCTTTCTTGTTCCGACTTTCAAGTTTCTTCTTTTTATTATACACGCTTTGGTCACAGATACATTGGATAATAAATACTGAAAATTATAGCCTTCTAGCTATTTTAGTTTGTGCAGGAGTGTTTTTGAAACTTAGATTTTACGTTGTTTATCGGTGGTTGAATGTTATTATTTCGCTTCATGTGCGATTACGAGCAAAGTAGTTGAGATACAAATTATTATTATACAGGTTTATAGATCAGATACATTGGGTAATTAATTCTAAAAAGTACAGCCCTCTATCTATTTTAGTTTGTTCAGGAGGATTTTTGAAACTTAGATTTTACGTTGTTTATCGGTGGTTGAATGTTATGATTTCGCTTCATGTGCGATTACGAGCAAAATAGTTGGGATACAAATTATTATTATACACGTTTATGGATCAGATACATTGGGTAATTAATTCTAAAAAGTACAGCCCTCTATCCATTTTAGTTTGTTCAGGAGGATTTTTGAAACTTAGATTTTACGTTGTTTATCGGTGGTTGAATGTTATTATTTCGCTTCATGTGCGATTACGAGCAAGGTAGTTGGGATACAAATTATTATTATACACGTTTATAGATCAGATACATTGGGTAATTAATTCTAAAAAGTACAGCCCTCTATCTATTTTAGTTTGTTCAGGAGGATTTTTGAAACTTAGATTTTACGTTGTTTATCGGTGGTTGAATGTTATTATTTCGCTTCATGTGCGATTACGAGCAAAGTAGTTGGGATACAAATTATTATTATACACGTTTATGGATCAGATACATTGGGTAATTAATTCTAAAAAGTACAGCCCTCTATCTATTTTAGTTTGTTCAGGAGGATTTTTGAAACTTAGATTTTACGTTGTTTATCGGTGGTTGAATGTTATTATTTCGCTTCATGTGCGATTACGAGCAAAGTAGTTGGGATACAAATTATTATTATACACCTTTATGGATCAGATACATTGGGTAATTAATTCTAAAAAGTAGAGCCCTCTATCTATTTTAGTTTGTTCAGGAGGATTTTTGAAACTTAGATTTTACGTTGTTTATCGGTGGTTGAATGTTATTATTTCGCTTCATGTGCGATTACGGGCAAAGTAGTTGGGATATAAATTATTATTATACACGTTTATGGATCAGATACATTGGGTAATTAATTCTAAAAAGTACAGCCCTCTATCTATTTTAGTTTGTTCAGGAGGATTTTTGAAACTTAGATTTTACGTTGTTTATCGGTGGTTGAATGTTATTATTTCGCTTCATGTGCGATTACGAGCAAAGTAGTTGGGATACACATTATTATTATACACGTTTATGGATCAGATACATTGGGTAATTAATTCTAAAAAGTACAACCCTCTATCTATTTTAGTTTGTTCAGGAGGATTTTTTAAACTTAGATTTTACGTTGTTTATCGGTGGTTGAATGTTATTATTTCGCTTCATGTGCGATTACGAGCAAGGCAGTTGGGTTACAAATTATTATTATACACGTTTATAGATCCAGATACATTGGGTAATTCATTCTAAAAAGTACAGCCCTCTATCTATTTTAGTTTGTTCAGGAGGATTTTTGAAACTTAGATTTTACGTTGTTTATCGGTGGTTGAATGTTATTATTTCGCTTCATGTTTGATTACGAGCAAAGTAATTGGGATACAAATTATTATTATACACGTTTATGGATCAGATACATTGGGTAATTAATTCTAAAAAGTACAGCCCTCTATCTATTTTAGTTTGTTCAGGAGGATTTTTGAAACTTAGATTTTACGTTGTTTATCGGTGGTTGAATGTTATTATTTCGCTTCATGTGCGATTACGAGCAAAGTAGTTGGGATACAAATTATTATTATACACGTTTATGGATCAGATACATTGGGTAATTAATTCTAAAAAGTACAGCGCTCTATCTATTTTAGTTAGTTCAGGAGGATTTTTGAAACTTAGATTTTACGTTGTTTATCGGTGGTTGAATGTTATTATTTCGCTTCATGTGCGATTACGAGCAAAGTAGTTGGGATACAAATTATTATTATACACGTTTATAGATCAGGTATATTGGGTAATTAATTCTAAAAAGTACAGCCCTCTATCTATTTTAGTTTGTTCAGGAGGATTTTTGAAACTTAGATTTTACGTTGTTTATCGGTGGTTGAATGTTATTATTTCGCTTCATGTGCGATTACGAGCACAGTAGTTGGGATACAAATTATTATTATACACGTTTATGGATCAGATACATTGGGTAACTAATTCTAAAAAGTACAGCCTTGTTCAGGAGGATTTTTGAAACTTAGAGTTTACGTTGTTTTCAGGTGATAAAGTGTTATGATGAAATCTTACGAAAAAAGTAGCAGTAATAAAAGTTTTTGTTATACACGTTTTGGCCTCAGATACATTGGATAATTAATTCCGAAAATTACACCTCTCTATCTATTCTAGTTTGTTCTGGAGAATTTTTGAAACGTAGTGTTTAGGTTGTTTTCAGCAAAACACGATACCACAACGAAGTCCCTATACAAATGCAGACTTCCTGAAGTGCACACTACTTTCAGGGTAACGCGGCGTCACTCAGGTGATTCCCCGACATATTTCACACCCCATCCTGTAACTCTACAACAGCAACTCTAGTCTCATGTTCGAGAATCGGCCATATATCACATAAAGTATCAGCTCCGCGCGATTTGCAACGAAGTTTGGTTTGCTTGTTGAGTTGGCAATCCCGTAATACTTCGAGCGACAGCCCCGGATGATTTACATGAAATCCCAGGTTGGTACATCCGTTACGGCACGTCGGCGTCGTCGTCCAATAAATTCCAATTTCTCGCTCTGAAATTACTAAAATCTCTGACGTACCGTTCGTTGTGGCGTCGCGACGCCTCGTATAGGCTTGGAGGCGTCATACGTGACTCGGGGTACGTCGCGGGACCGGTGCATCATCAATATGCTAACGGTCATTAGCAAATTCTGTCAGTCAAACTGCCGCATGAATTATGCATGACGGCAGTCGCGAACATTGCCCGAATGGTACCTTATCTGACACGTCTATCGGCCGGTAATCGACCCTTTTCGCTACTGGTGCTAATGGTAGCCGTTGTTGGGGTAATCCACACCCCAATTTTGTCGGCCCGCGCACGACTTACTAAGTATTCGCCTGGATTGGCAAAGAATTGGTCCCAAGACACTAACCTGAGGCACCCCAGCTTTTATTTCTTTTAGTTCCGAGTATACATCGATCTGTTTTATTCTGAATAGTCTAACAGATATATAGGATGTTAGCAGCTCGACGTATTGTTTAAAACGATGAAAAGTGATGACAATTTGAAATTCCGCGATATCTTCGGTAGTGTTAAATAGAAAAAGTTTAAGAGGAAACCGTTTAGTTTTAGAAGAGCTGCTCTATAATACCCTACACAACCTACTCCTTATTAAATTGTTCGCCAATGTGAATGCTGGGTATGCTCTTAAAGTCTGAACATGAACTGCTCATTAAAACATGCAAAACCTAAAACTTATTTCTCCTATTTCCAATTTAGTGAAAATTTAGAAAAATTGTCGACTGAAAATCTTCGCTGAATACACACAGGATTTTCTCTACTTTTGAGAAACCGTTCGTTATGGTTTCTTAAAATACCTACACCTTAAAATTACGTCTCAATCTGCAATGACTTTAACTATGGTTATTATAATGTAGCTGAAATGTCAAAAAAGTAAAAGCTTGTAAATACCAACCACTTCATGGCGCGACGTACATCCTCCGAATGAAAAATGCCTCCTCGTAGCGTCGAACAATAAACAAAATAAAATCGGAAGAGTCACCGAGTACAGTCACGCAACACCTACGGAATCGATTTAGCATATAAAAGGGAACCCCACTTACACCTGCGCCCCTCTATTTTATCAGAGCAACAGATGCTGACAACGTATTGTATACAGTAATGCGGACCGGTGCACGCGATCTCTTAGACCAGTGTTAACCTATCAGTCAGATGGCGCCACTCAGACATCTATCTAACCCACTCTGCGCCCTCCGGCACCCTCCGGCGCCCTCCGGCGCTCCGGTTAATCCTCGCGTAAAACTAGTGCATTCAGAGCATTATTATTCACGTAGCATGCCGTGATACCACAGTCTGAAAGTTTGTTTAAACAAGAAGTGCAATTTACCTCAAGTTGTAACGCTGTTAATCAGCACGGGATATTGAACTCTCAACGGATACGATAGCAGGAATTTAATTTTAATTAACTTCGAATGTTGCGCAATAGTTTGAATTGTGATTATAGTTGCACGAAGGATTCAAGGATTTTCAGGTACGCAGAATGTAATGCTTCGAGATTAGTGTAGGGGTGAATAGTTATTCATCAATTATACAATTATTACTTATTTTTTAGGTACTTATTTAGGGTATTTTTAGAGTTATGATTTCTTTACGATTTATATTGAACATATGGCTGTTTCGATAAATTTAAAAAATCAGCATTTCCTTTAGATGGAGTTCTATGTCTTGTTATTGCCTTTTTACTGTTTATTGATGCATCATAAACAATAGTAGCAAGTTTCATAAAAACTCTTAGGTTATTTTTAGAGTTATGATTTGTTTACGATTTACATTGAAAATTTGGCTGTTTCGATAAATTCAAAAAATTTGCTTTTCCTTTATTGGGAGTTTTATGTCTTGTTAGGGCCTTTATACTGTTTATTGATGCATCATAAACAATCGTAGCAAGTTCCATAAAATCTCTTAGGTTATTTTTAGAGTTATGATTTGTTTACGATTTATATTGAAAATATGGCTGTTCCGATAAATTAAAAAAATCGGCATTTCTTTAAGAGGGAGTTTTATGTCTTGTTAGGGCATTTATACTGTTTATTGATGCATCATAAACAATCGTAGCAAGTTTCATAAAAATTCCTAGGTTATTTTTACAGTTATGATTTGTTTACGATTTATATTGAAAATATGGCTGTTTCGATAAATTCAAAAAATTCGCATTTCCTTTAGTGGGAGTTTTATGTCTTGTTATTGCCTTCTTACTGTTTATTGTTGCATGATAAACAATAGTAGCAAGTTTCATAAAAACTCTTAGGTTATTTTTAGAGTTATGATTTGTTTACGATTTATATTGAAAATTTGGCTGTCTCGATAAATTAAAAAAGTTCGCATTTCCTTTAGAGGGAGTTTGATGTCTTATTAGGGCCTTTATACTGTTTATTGGTGCATCATAAGCAGTCGTAGCAAGGTTCATAAAAATTCTTAGGTTATTTTTAGAGTTATGATTTGTTTACGATTTATATTGAAAATATGGCTGTCTCGATAAATTTAAAAAATCAGCGTTATCTTTAGAGGGAGTTTGATGTCTTATTACGGCCTTTATACTATCTATTGATGCATCATAAACAATCGTAGCAAGTTTCATAAAAATTCTCAGGTTATTTTTAGAGTTATGATTTGTTTACGATTTATATTGAAAATATGGCTGTTTCGATGAATTCAAAAAATCAGCATTTCGTTTAAAAGGGGGTTTATGTCTTGTTAGGGCGTTTATACTGTTTATTGATGCATCATAAACAATCGTAGCAAGTTTCATAAAAATTCTTAGGTTAGTTTTAGCGTTATGATTTGTTTACGATTTATATTGAAAAATGGCTGTTTCAATAAATTCAAAAAATCAGCTTTTCCTTTAGAGGGAGTTTTATGTCTTGTTAGGGCCTTTATACTACTTATTGATCCATTCTGTCGCAGGCCAGTGTTATTAATTTGGATTTGTCTAACTAGGTCTTGGAAATCAGTTTTAAAACGAGTGAAACACAAATGGTGGAGGCGCATACATACTATAAATTGAATATAAAGGGTCATTATAAATGATTGTAGTCGAAGTAGCCAATGATATCAAATGTAAACAAACTATTTCAAGTTTGACAGTTGTTTATGTATATACAAATTATTAACATGGGCATGAACTACTTTGAATACAATCATTTATAATAACCTTGTGGATAAAGAGAGAAATAGTCAGAAATATGGTTAATTAACTTCTCCATTTCCATTTATCTGTTATCTAAAACCTCCGTCTCCTCAGCATACAAACAATTACATATTCCCTAGCACTATAATTCTCTAATTTTCTTCCGGTTCTCTGTAAGAGCTTGCACGGCGGTACAAACATTTCTCTGAATGCGATTTTGTCCAGTGCCGGCTGGAATACAGTCGCGTTAAACGATTAAACCGCAACGTAATTCGCGGAGTTAATGCATATAAAATAAGCTGTACAGAGCGACCAACGTGACGTACTGAATAGTGCACAAAACCGGTCCGTTGAGATGCATTTTACTAAAGCTAACTGACTACGCCACTATGGTAAACTAGACGGATTTTAATTCGAAATTAATAATTAACGACCGGCCTTGTCGAATGGAAAATTGGCTTACGAAATTTGAACGAGGCGGTGTTGGTTAATTGTGGGTATACAATTTTGGTAATTTTGTTTTGATTCAGCAGTGAATGTGATTTCAATATACGCAACCTAAACGTAGGAGTAAGCTATAATTAACCTTTTGAACGACTAGTCTGGAATAAATAACGTCACAGATAGTGTGCAGATTAAACTGCTGCAAATGGAATTCTTCTTTATGAGAGATTTTTTTAAAAATTTGTGTTCTTTCTAAGAATTTGTCCTTCCTCTAAAAAAATGAATGATTTTTGTTTGTTTGTTATCTGAGTACTCCTGACTTTGCCAAAGAGTTAAGTAAGGTAAACGTCCTAAATTCAGACACTGTCCTAATGTAATAATTGGCATTATTTTTGTAATAATTATTTTATTTAACAAAGGAGGAATGTAATGATTGCTATCCTTATTTTCAGCGGTCTATCATAATAGTTCGTGCTTATGTTTCCAAACCGCGAGAATTACCCATAATCTAAGAGCATCAACCACTATCCGATGCCGACAAGATTCACTTTCGAAACTCGACACAAACTAATTAATAGCGTACAGCCTCCAGCCGCATGTAACCTGCAATATTAGTCTAATTAAGGCTGAACCCCATCGGAGTGTTGGTTCCTTTGATCTCCCCCCACCCCCTACCGTCATATTTCCACCGAATCGGGGTCACGAGTCAACGATGTGTAAACGCCTAACCTATAAACTTCAAACTATCCCCTTCCTCCATTCAAACCAGCCACTTACCCCTTCCAACGATATCGCTGAAAACTCCTTGGAAAGCTAATTGTTGTACTGCAGCTGCCAGACAGAGATGGGAGAACTGCAAGAAAGTCGGTCATTTTAAAGTGTGCCCCGGTAAAGCGCATGAAAGTATGTACCGGGTTTGAAGTTGAAGTAGGCAAATTTTACTGAAGAGGAAGCGTATGTGTGGAGAAGAGGGAATCTGGATGCCCTACGCGCTGCAGGTGGTCTATAAAATACGTTTTTATACGCAGAAGGGTAGCCTTATTTATGATGAGACGAGGCAAGTCAGGTAGAAGCAGTTGCTACGAAAGTTGTTCAAACTTAAGCTTTAACAATTCCAAAAAACCCTCATCTAAACTGATTTATAAAAATTTGTACATTTTCGATATTTCGCCTTTATCAAAAGCTTCCTCAGGAAATCTCTAATAATTAAGGTTTTATATAAAGAATATAACAAATTTATAAATTCTTACTAAATAACTTATAAACTACATGAACACAAACTTTTTAAACTTTTGACAAATGTCAAACAAAACTGTTCATAACAACGTAAAATAATATAACATCACAATACCCGTGAAAAATGTCGAATGAGAAAATTCGGAGAACCCATGGAGTTCTATCAATTTGTCAAAAAAATACGCCATCAAAAGAAAAATCACCCCTATTAAAAATTAATCTAATCATACTAAAATGGAAGTTATTTTCAGTAATAATATAACAAGAGAGTGAGAATAAATCGAAAATAATTTGACAGATTGTTTGAAAACTTGTTGCCAGGCAATAGTCAACGAGAGCCCGCAGGGCTCGAGTGGCTATTGCCAAATGGCAACAAGTTTGAACAAAATCTGTAAAATTTTATTCTAATTTATGGAACTCTCGAGTTATATTTGACTAGATTATTTTTTGATTCACAAATTTTTACAATAAAAAAGATCAATAAAACTATCATAAAATTCTTGAAAAATTTAATTTAATTAATTATTACTTACAATATATGAAAATATAGTTGACACATTGTGGATATATTAAAAGAATTAACAATTTAAATTAGTACAATGAAAACGCAATTATTAAAAATATTTCGAGACTCATTATTTATTGAGGATTTGGAATTGCTTGTTATATTAAGTGTTTCCTCCTGCGTATTTTTTCTAAGATTATTTATTATATTTGAATGATGTTCTTGGTTCAATTGTAAGTATGGTTTAATCGAACTTGCAGAATTATGACCAGTGACCTTCATTAGTTCTTGTTCTCCTACACTAGCTTTTGAAAGGTTACTTACTGCACTTGATCTGGCAGAATGGTTAGTTATTTTTTTAGTAACTGTGTCTACTGTCTAGACCTATTTTTTTCTGCGGATTCTTTCATCCATTTTGAAATGGAATTTATTCCCACAGGAACGTTTTTATACCAAAAACCATGAGTTTGCCAAGCCGGATTTGGAGTAAGAAACAAGCGTTCGGTTTTAATATTTTCTTCACGTTTACTCATTAGTTTTTCGAAAAGACGAACAGGGCAAATATCTGGGTTATTTATGTTTGGAGTCAACCATTTACTATTACCGCACCTTTGTGCTCCACCCTGTGTAGTTTTTGTAAAGATGGGATTGTATTCAATGCGGCCAGTATTTAATCTTTTTGTGTCGGTTTCTTTTTTAAAATAACGAACTACACATTTCGTAGCTTCTCCTCCCCTCCAAGCTAGTTCATACGATGCAACGTGAAAAAACTTTCTTTGCAATCCACAAGGTGTATCTTCGTTCCAATAGTAAAGAATTTGCAACAATTCTGTATTAGAAAGTGCCACAGAACTTTGTTTGTGCTTTTCAGGATGTTTTAGTAAAATTTTTCTTTTTGCATCTCTTGCATTCCGAGCATTTCTGAATTCTATATCATGGAAAGGATCAAAGGACCTGTTATACTTATTAAAGTAAAGTTCTTGAACTAATTTTGCCGCTTTATTCCACATTGTCTTTATTACTGCTTCTTTATAATCATTTCCGTCTTTTCTTTTCATGTTATAAGCCCAATCTTTTAAAATCAATGCCAGAGTAGCTGTTGTAGTAGATTGATCCAGAATATAATTTCTTTCTTTGGTGAAGGTCTTCAATTGTCTCCATATAGACTGATTACTTATTAGAATATTTTTCGAAGTAGTTTCTAAAATTGTCATTGTCATTTCTGCATCAGAAAAGGTACTAAACCGATGACTTTCGCCCATTTCGCGTTGACACACTTAAGTAATTATTTTGACAAGTATCTGACAGTTGCTAGGCAAATAAAAGCTACAGTGATTATTCCCGCGAATAATCACAAGAGATTTATTCCCACTATAATAATGACATAATTGGTTGAAACTTACCCTTGTGACAAATAAAGAAGCATTTAATTGGTTTTAGGAAACGTCAAAAAATAATCACTCAAATTTGTATTACTTGATATCAATTGCCAATTCTCCTTTAACACATCCAACAACAAAGTGTTTGGAATGTTAGTAAAAATAGAAACGGAATCAAAAGTTATAAAAACATGTCCTTCAGCTAAAGTATGTATATATTAATTTTTTTAAATTTAATGTGACTTAAAGGAATGTTGTTTTTCGGCTTGTATACAATTTATCTGCAACATATATGTAGTCAATTGCGGGCCATGATGTAATGTGAACAATAAGGGCTTCGTTTCAAGATTAATTGAACAGTCAAATGGGACATAGACATATTTCACCAGGGCCTGTATGCACGTCAATTACGTGAATGCATAAAGGATTGTTTAAAGCCAAATGTCTATCACTGTCTAGGTAATACGAGCCTTCCGTGATACGTGAACAATGCCACGTCCTTGTCACCCTGACAACGAGACTAACAAACTACATAACAAGACAAAATTAGTTTTTGAAAGACAGCATAGGTTTACAGAATTTTACAACTTCATCACAAGTAAAACACCTGAAAAAAATATTGAATGAAATGGTACAAAATCCGCCGGATCATTAAAATACGGAATACAATCGCCAGGGTATGATTTAACCTGTAGGGGTACGTTCAGGAGTGGCCCGACGTTAAGAGTCGGGTAGATTTAATTAAACTGAAAATATTTCTCGTCGCTGAAACGGTCTGCGCCGCGCCGGTCTGGCGAAGTTCCTGAAAGATTTCAGTTCACCTTTATCGCAAAGGCAAACAAAAAATTGCGCCACGGGAATAAAAGGGGCGAAACTCGTTACTGGCACAAATTCGAATCAGAAAAGTAAATATAATTAAAGTAAAACAGGAAGGAAATTATTTCTTTCCCGGGCTAACTGGGCAGGCCAATTCCAGACGAATTCGTTCTATTGCTTGCTTACTTAACCTTCAGATTCGACCTGTCTTATTACTAGAATACGAAAGATTTATTATTTAGTTATTATTTACTAAATATGTACTATGCCATATATTATGTCCCCTCTTTTGACGTCCATTTTCTCGCTAATCTAGGGGTAAATCAATGTGCATTTTTATAAAATCATTGCATTGGTACTTGACTCACAAAAAGCTATATTATGCAATGCCAGCAATTCCTTTATTAGAAGAGCTAGAATAATGAAATATAGACTATAGGCTACCCACTAATTCATGAGTTTAAAGTTTATTACATAATCATTGTTTATGTTGCATTTTTCCTACAAAAGATCGAGTTGAAGCATCTCATGACTGCTGCAGTTGACGCGGCGCTCTTCGGTCTTTGGGGCGACCGGGGGAAGGGATCGACAGCGACGCTGCCAGTAGTGGCGGATCGCACGTGCATTAGTTACTAAGAGAACAGTGTTTACGGACACAATACATATAACGACACGGCGATTATGCCTCGCCAAAGAAATTTGGATATCCGGCGACAGATTACCGAATTAAAAAATAATGGCAAAATGAGTCAATAAGATAACAGAACCACGAGCAGGCACTTGGAAGTCCCATGGGAATTCTTGGCAATTTAAATCGGGTTTCGGGATTAGCATTTAAAATTAATGAGTGATCTGCAAAATATTCTATGTGTCTACGAATTTACGATACTAAATTTGTAAAAGTTTTTTGCTGTTTTCAAGTTTTATACGTTCAGAGCTCACGTTTGTAATATATGTAATATATCAAGAGTTTCATTTAATATTGTTTGTGCATGTATTTAAATATTATTAATAAATCAACTGTTGAAACTGTTATAATAGTTTGAATATTTATATAACAAATTCGGGCATACTTCTTAAATATTTTTTGAGTTTATCAAGCAAACTTAATTTAGTTTTCACCACTAATCGGAAAATCTGTTAACTCCATATTATTAGATCTATCCGCTTCCATCAAAATCGTGTTTACATCCTTATTGTATAAAAACTGAAAAAAACATAAACGCCAATCGATAGAAGAGATTTCTCTCGTACCGGGTCACATATTATAATCAAAATTATGCAAAAATTAAGAATTTAATTGTTAGATAAAATTACTACCTTGACAAGTTATCGTTTTTTTTGTCAATTGATCATAAGCTGTCCCAGTTCTTTCAGCTGTGTCGGTTCTCTCCGACATGACAGTACCGCTAAGGCCTCCCTTCCCCGCAGCACACCAAAGACCGTAGAGCGTCAGAATTCACGCGGAGTTTTAGCACGATCTTTTGTATGAAAAATGCAAGATAAACAATGATTATGTAATAAACTTTAAACCAATGAATTATTGGGTAGCCTATAGTCTATATTTTATTATTCTAGCTCTTCTAATAACGGAATTGCTGGCATTGCATAATATATTTTTTTTTTGTGGGTAATAATTATTTCCGGACTAATAAATTGCTAAAGTTAAGAAGGGACATAATATATGGCCACGATGGTACATCCGAACTGCACCCTAGTTGTTTTCATTTGTTCATCTCGAACAATCGTCTCTCCCCTCTGATAGCAGACAAAGTCGCGCGACCTAAAATCCCCTTTTGAATGTTTTCCAGCTGTTATTGTTGTGATTTCTACAGCTCCCTTTCTCGTTACTTCCTCCTATTTTAATGATTTAATGGACAGAATTCCTTCCAGCAATAAGCGATATAGACGACGTATTTCGAAGGGGGAAAAAGGCTTTCTTCGGGGAAGCAGAAAAATAAATTCCCCACGATTCCCTGATAACAAGCTCGTATATGAAACGAAGCTTGCTTTTGCAGAGTCCCACACGACGATATTTCTATTGTACTGAGTTTTTTTTTCTTTCGTACAAACCATTCAGCGGTTAGCAAATATAGCTGAGTATGTTGAATATCTTTGATGATGTTTTCGTGGAAGGTAAAAATAGCAATCGGTTATTGATTCGAACTATGGTGTACACTTTTGGGCACCCTGCATGTTGGCTGAAAACCTATTTTTTTTTTCAGAAGAATGGGTATTATCTACGTTTAGCCATTAGTTTGAAATCGAACAGTCCCTATTTTAGATCAAGCGTTGAAATGGTAGCTATTATTCACTGGGGTACGTATACGTACTAGTTCGAGGAGGCAGCGTTGGGGGGGGGGGGGCTTCGTAGGGTAAAACTGACGCAAACGCTGATCTTGACTAATTGTCGGCCGCAAATCCCGTCGTATGTCTTATGAGGTAAAGCAGACTCGGTTAGATAGGTGCTATAGGGAAGTATATGCGCGGATTGAAGTATCCATTATAGCACTATCCTATCCCGAAACATCTAGAGCGTCCTTGCTTCCCAATAAATTTTGCTTGAACGATAATCGCGTCCTTTGTATTGATTCACACTCGTCCAACTATATAAACTCGAATATCAGTATTAATTTTTGAGATTGTTGCATATCTAGGTTAGGTTTGGACAATTTCTTGAGGCTGTTTAGATAACCGTAAGTTTCATAAAAAATCCTTAATTATTGTTGTTATTGTTGTCACCTGATTCACTAGTTTGACAATAATCAATCAATCTTTTGATCTGGGTGATTTGTAACTGATATAAATTACAATAAATAATTTTAGCGCGTCAGTAGACCGAGAATAAATGGATCGACGCGAACGCGAATAAATAAAGCAGTTTATGGCGAGACACTCGGCGAACGCGTGTTAATCAGGTAAATACACAATATTTTTAATTTCTAGCGCCTATGCGTTTGATAAAACGTCGTGTCGGCGTTCTGCGTTCTGTCAAAAGTCACTAAACCAACGAACTATATTTTGACTTTTTATGTAGTTGGGCATCGTTCGGCTACAAGCCTAAGTGTCTATTACTATTCAAAAACCAATATTGTTCAAACGCTTTGGTGAATGTTTTCTTACGATAACAACTGTATACACTTTGTCGTATACTACAAATGTTTGTGATAAACTTCTACCATGGATACTTTATATCAAGGTATGTACTTTATATCATAGTATACAAAACTATTCATTGAACAATGTATCTTTTATAAAAAAAAAACACCGAAATCTAGTAAAATTATGGTCAGAAGTGTAGGTTGCGTTAGACTGCTAAAACTTTATTGCGCCGAGGTGCGCGGTGATTATTATTTTTTTTGTTATCATATAGTCCTACTGATTATAGACAATCAAATATTCATTGCTATAGTTTGGTATTGTGGAAAATACAGGGTAATCATTTCAAACCTACCACCCTGAACAACTTTTAAGTAATAAAACATGGTTTACTTCCAATTGGGCAAATGTCTGAAGAGGCACAGGAAACTCTTCCTAAGAATCTTCGACGGTTTCGAATAGAAAACTCCAGAAAAGATTCAAGAATCCACACAAACATCGATATTCTGCACCGATTGTTGATTTATTTAGATCCTGTGATAATACCATCTATTCATCCTAACGTTATGAAGTTGCTACAGCCTCCAAGTATTGAAATGACATCCAAAGTACATCAAACTTGGGATAAGGAGAGCGATAGTTGTGAATATATTGATTCGGAAGATTCCAGTACCTACTAGTAGTTGATTTTTGTTCCAATTTGATAAACATTTTCATTACAATCAATTTTTAGTTATAAATGCTTCAGTTCCACTACGAATACATAGTACAATTATTTTATCTTTTTCACATTTTGTTGCTCATTTCATTGTTCCACTTTTAGTTAGTGACTCTTTTAATTTCAATATAGTATTTAATTTAAGTGTGTGGTTAAATTACACATTCGGGCATTCCTAGTAAATCCTTGAAACTCCGATATTAATTTATTTAATATTATTAGGATGGGCTTATAGCAAATATTATAATATCTTATGTTATGACTTATATATTCTGTGAACCTGGAATCGCAAATTGCTGTATGAGCATTATTATATTATGTTTTTGTTTTTGAAATAATACCGCAATTGATAATATCGCAAAAATATGGCACTATTTAGAATTTCAAGAATGACGTCACTTCCGGCAATATCGGAAGTAATGCTATCCTCAAGAACATTAAAAACAAAACAATTGTGGTCTAATATCACTCCAACAAATTCCGTTGGTCTAGTTTCATAAATAAAGAAGATAGCAGTTTTGTGCAACTAGGTTGGCAAACTGCGGCACTGTGCCAAAGATAAGCATTGATGAGCATTATGTTTTTACGTTCGGAATATTATCCCAATTGATAATATTGCAAAAAAATATAAAATACCGTTTAGAATTCCAAAAATGACGTCACTTCCGGCAAAACCGGAAGTAATACTACACTCAAGAATAACAAAAAGGAAACTATTTGTTGTCTATTATCACTTCACCAAATTCCACTCACCTCGTTACATAACAAAAAAAGTTATTAATTTTGTCCAGCTAGATTCGCAAAACGCCACACTGTGCGTCGCCTCGGCGTTCTGCCAAAAGTCACTAAACTGCCTAAAGTGCTTTTGGTTAGGACTGTACTCGGTTCGTATTACCAATTCAATCAGTTTCGACTTTCCATTACGCTATTTTTCTTAACGACCAATCCACTTATTTGCATTCGAATCGTCTAATCCGTTCCTTGCGTCCATCACCCTTGCACAAGATTGCAATTTACATTTTTAGCGTCGGGAGTAAACCCCAGTGGCGGCGCTTCGGCGAGGTAATGAAAGGGAATGTCGCCGCAACATGCCATTTAGGGCGAGATTGAAACCGTGCGCTGGTAATTTTTTAACAGTTTTTCCCCCGGAGTCCGGACGCCGGCGAAATTAATCCGGTATTTTTCTTGCGCGTCTCTCTCTCTCTCTCACGCGACGAAGATTAAAGGATTATAGTTCTGGAACCGGGGAAGAGTAGGGAAAAAGGAAGAGTTATGTCCGGGGGAATATAATCGTTCTGCAAGTGCCGCAGTCCGAGGATGTCTACTTGTTCTTTGCTGACCGGGAGTTTGCTACGAGGAGCGAGGAGCTCAACCGGAAATGACTGAGCTTTATGGATTTTCTCACGGTCGACCCAACACGCTACCTTCAAGGGTGACCTCTTGGCATATATACAATCTCCAACCTATGCGAAGGTTGAGAAATGCCCGGACATAAAAATAAATTTTGTGTCAGAAGTGGCATCGGTCTCTCTACAAGGCCAATTGGTAGTCTGAGAAATAATCCCACACCAATCTGATATTATATTTCATTATGAATTTTAGTTTTAAACTGTTTTCAAATACCAGTTTTTGATCATTAAGTTATGAGGAAGGTTTGATTTCTTCCTTTTTATGTTTTTTGGGTTTCTGAATCAGAATCTGAGGTTTGCTCACAAAATTTCGTGACAAAGCACTGAAGAAAACGCAAAAAAACTGTTTTTTTTTTGCTTCTAACTCGTAAACTATCAACTATTCAAAACTTCCCACTCTATCCCACTCCAACACTCAATATGATAAATATCGCATAAAGTGGTGATCTGCAAGGATAGAACACAAACAGTGACCAATATATGACACTTGACTGTTTTGGTTAGTCGCCAACCCTCAAACAAGCGTCATCAGCACTTCAATTCTACTTGTGAGCAAAAGCTAGTGTTTTAAATAATAAGAACATCCTTTAAGGATTACTTTGAGACTCATTTTGAAATCTCCAGATTATTGGGGTACGACCCAATAAATACGCAAACTTTGCAAAAATCATGCATTTTGGTGTTTTGACCGCGTTTAACTTAAAGACGTGACGTGATGGAACACTCTCGCCCATGACAAATATACTACTTATTATGTTACCCCTCGAAATAACTGATATCGATTCATGTTAGAAAATCTTGTCACCCAGTGATAATAATTAAACAAAAATATACCTGAAAATATGCAACACAGTATACAGTTTTTTTTTTTTTCATATTTAGGTAAGTAGTAATAAAGAACCAAGCAAAAGAGTACGTTATCTCACAGAACGCAACACTTCAAATAAACATTAAAAGCCCCACTTTCACTTCCATAAACTCAATTAAAAACTTCACCGCATCTGCGCGGACATTACCGTCCTCGCGGAAAATATTCTTTCCGTTTCCCGGACGCCCTTTGGCACATTATCTAGATTTTGCCAGCCATTGAAGAGCACACAAAAAAAATCTCAATAATTAAAAGAAACGGGCCGAGGAAGGCTACACGTGTACGCAATAAGGCCGAGCGCGCGTATAAAAGGAAATAATATCGTGTCTCTCGCAAAAGAAAAAGAAGAAGTTTTTATCTCCGCTGGGGGGATTTCCCCCCCGCTTTCCCCCCTTTCGCCCTAGAGCTCCTCGGAGCAAAATCGTTTGTACAATCGTCTTTAATTACGGACGACGTTGTTTTGATCCTGCGACCTGTGTCATGGGTCCCGGTCCAGGTGGGATTCCGTGAGTCCCGGCGGTTACGTAAAAAGTAATAAGGAAGGGAGCGTGGGTGCGTGTTCAAGTCGAAGATGTAACGAGAACCTCGGGGGAACGCTAGAATGAAGGAATATCTCAAATTACGCTGGAGGTATGGTATGTACAGTCATGGAAAGATGTATGTTCCTATCGCTATTTCAGCGGTTTGAAGTGTGTCTGTGATAAATCCATTCCTCTCTCGACAATCGCAAATTACGACTGCGATCAACATAGGGCAATTACTAAGTTATTGATTGATAAAATCGTTGCTACATTACAGTATACTGGGTTGGTCAAAATAACCACAGCACCTAAATAACTGTCTAACCGTAAACATAAAAAAATCAAACAAAAGTTGTTTGATTATTTTAGCTATCGTCTAAATATATTTAACTGCTTATTTTATTATAGAAACTTGCAACCTTTCCTTTTCTAATAAAACAAATATTTTTGCATTTTTTAATTCTAGGGTTAATTCAAAGGCCTTTTTGTAGAAATATTTTTTTATACGAGTTATAACTAATATATAAGTAAGTATTATAACTATATATATATATATATATATATATATATTATATGAGTTATAAGCAATTAATCAAAACTCATAAACTTTTATTTTCACTAAACTAACAAAATTATAAACCTCTAACCACAACAAGTATTTTAGAAACCTAAATACGTATTTCAGCAACTATGTTGCCATCTTCAGTAGAAACTAAAAAAAGAAAAGAGAGATTAGCACTTCATAGTATCTTTACTGGATATTGTATAGAATATGTAAGATTGACTGCCCTTTGTATGTCTCAAAATTGTTTTCAAATAAACGGAAAGTTTTTTGACCAACTTGAGGGAACTGCAATGGGTAACTGTCTCTCACCTTTTATTGCCAAATTGTTTATGAGCAGATTTGAAACCAATGTAAAGTCTATAGCACCATATTTCCCTAGGACTTGGGTTAGGTATGTCGACGATATTTTTGCCATTTTTGACACCAAGAAGTGCAGTATTCAAGATTTTCTTCTCGTTTTGAATTCTAAATTCAACACCATTAACTTTACTGTAGAACAAGAAGTTAACGGCCAACTTCCATTTTTAGATACTCTGGTAGTCAGGAATAGCAAAAATATAATAGAAATTGACGTGTATCGGAAAGATACTAACACAATCAGGTTTATCCCTAGTGATTCACAGCATCCTTTTCAACAAAAATTGTCTTTTATTAGTTGTTTAGTAAATAGGTTATTGAAATTTCCATTGTCGGCAGATAGATATCAGCAAGAATTGTTGTTTATTAAGAATGCTGTCATACATAATGGCTACCCTGAGAAAATAGTTGATAGAATGATTAAGGAGCAGAATCAAAAAATGTATGTAAATCAAATATCTACTTTAAATACTTTGTCTGTAGAAAAGAAGAAATATGTTAAAATACCGTTCGATTGTGCATATACAAGGGGTTTGAGAAGTATTTTTACATCACAAAATCTCTGTATAGCATATTCGACTCATAATAGCATAAAAAACTTTCATGGAAACCCAAAGGATAAGGTAGATGTACTTGATAAATCTGGTATATATTGTATCAAATGTCATGACTGTGAAAAAGAATACGTAGGCCAGACTAGAAGAACAATTTTAACTAGGTTCAAAGAACATGTAGCTCATTTTAAATATAATCGTTTTGAAAAATCTAGTGTGGCTCAACATATTTTAGACTCAGGTCATAAAGTAGTTGTAGATGACTTAAAACTTGTAAAAGCTGTGTCAAATAATAGGGAACTAAACAGCTTGGAAACTATCTTTATTCACTTGAATAGAGATAAATTAATAAATTCAGACAGGGGTCCTATACCTAGTTCGCCATTGTTTGACCTGCTTTAATTAAAACATGTTTTTTACGCTTCAATGATCAAAATTCACTGAGGTGTGACGAACAAATGGGTATATATAGGGTAATTTTTAACATGGACGTCACTTCCACTAGTGATTTGCTTGGACAATATCCAGTAAAGATACTATGAAGTGCTAATCTCTCTTTTCTTTTTTTAGTTTCTACTGAAGATGGCAACATAGTTGCTGAAATACGTATTTAGGTTTCTAAAATACTTGTTGTGGTTAGGGGTTTATAATTTTATTATTAAGTTCGCCACAGTCTCCAAAATATTGTTATTTCACTAAACTGATAAAAAATAACAGAACAATCAAATAGAATTAAATTAAATGTTCAAATAATTTTAAATATGCAGGTATGTTCTATTTGAAAAAGGAAATGTTACCAAATTTAGACAGTATGTTTAAACCAAAAAAAAAAAAATGTTCATTTTTTAACGCTTGGAGAATTAGTGTGGACCTACCATTATTACAGTTCGAAACATTACTATACAATTCATCAATTTGTTGTCAACGATGAGGTTAGTCAGACTTCAGAAACATAAAGATACACCATCTATCACGATAAGAGATTCATATCGACTCTGGTACGACACAGACAACACTTCGCGCCAAAATAAACAATTCAACGCCCATAAACACGAACACATTTTCTCAAGTTTGACAAACTTCGCCCTTCAGGTCACTATCTACTCGTTTCATCTTTAACCCTTGTTCGGCAAGAGACATTCAGCAGTTTATCCAACTGTATTATACATGTAGACGGTAAACGGGTATAAACCGCGCTACGCTTAGTGTTTCGATTTAACTGCCGACGGCTGGAAACTAGCGAGAAGATCCTCGGGCAGCGCCCTCTAGATTAATTATGCGCTAAATGAAACGTGTACACCACCTGGGTCAAGGACTTTCGTATTTGCTCCAGGGTAAATTGATTTGGGCCGTGGAATCAGGAGGAGATCGAGATGTGGGGCTTATACCGTTGATAGTTGCGATTTAGAGGAAGCGGTACTTAGTGGAAATCCGATGGCCACGCTAAGTACGGCGCTTTAAAGTTTCGAGTCTTTCGCCTCTTTTCCACTTACTGGAGAGTTGGAGATAGCCAGGAAAATATCTACGGTGATTATCTGTCGTGGAAATCCGATATTTTTAAATGCTGTTATCGGTTTGGGTGGTTTGATCCCACTTCTGACACCAAACGCACTGGTGAGTTGGTATCAGAAGTGTACAATAATAATAAAAGGCGGCAATATTTTTTCACCTGAGCCCTGAGCCACGTGTCCTTGTCAGCCAAAAGTTATATTTTACTATGGCTGAACATAGATGCACATAAGTTGACGCTCTTAAAAACGGTTGCAATTTTGTATTTTAACGATAATTGTGACTTTTTTGTTATACGTTCTTTAGAACCAAGTATGAACTTTCATTCGACTTTATTTTTATTAAAATATACCCACAATTTTGTTTATTGCATGGCCGAGAACATTCGCAGTTATAAAAGAATAGTTTTATGCAGAACTTGAGTGTTTTAGTTTAGTGGTTAGCTTTGTACAGCTTTTGAAAGTGATTCAAATTATAGTATACATATTTGAGATTACAACTACTGGAAAATCTGCTGCGGATAGGTGCGGATGCGGTTTTTGTGATTTTATTTCTAATACGTTGTAAAGGAAAATCCAAAAATTGATGTACCGGCTTATATGTAATTTGGCGCATCTCGATACCGTGATAGTAGAGGTAATTTAGAACATATTTAACCATATTTAGCTATATACAAATGGTTACGGTTATCGAGATATTGACAACTTTATGTTCAATGCATCTTGTATGTTGTAAATGCTGTTATGTACGTATATTTTTCCGTTTTGGATCATGTATAGCAAACAACCCCGATGACATTGACTCTTAAAAATTATCCGAAAAAAAAATTTGTACTTGTATATGCATTTATTAGAAATTGGTTGCTTGAAGCCAATCGGATTCATATTCAAGGCAAGAAAATAGATCGAAAACACCTACTCGCATACACACACAGTTCACTGGTTTAAATTGGATTCTTGTTGAGGAGAGACAATAGTAAGTTTGTGAATAGAAACTGGAAAACAACAAGAATAGCATATGTACCGTTTCAATACACAATATCGACTGCTGTGAACTTTCATTTTCTTCCTCTACCACTGGTCTTTAATCATAAAACTTTTTTCAGGATTTTCTTACAACATAACAGACCCAAACATGTTATCTCATATAACTCAAAAGCGACATGTATTGTTCAATTTTAAATCCGTATATGCTGCGTATTTAAACTGGACATGCCATATATTATTTTATGAATTTTACACTGTAAAACATAATAGAAATAAATCACACAAAAATATTGATGACAAATGTTGTAGCAGTATTTAATTTACAATAGGTGTAGTGCAGTGAAGAACAAATTTTAATACAGTTTGCTTTTTCCTATTTTGTACTGTTTGATTGTGTTTATTAAGTTACTAACCTTCAAATTCTTAGTATGAAGGTTAAAATGTTATACATAAATAAAACAACATATCTAAAACCCTTTTAGGTGAAAAATAATATTGGCCAGGTTTTCAGGTCAAATTTCAGTTCAACGTTTCAGAACAAAGTTCCCTAAATCGCGAACTGTTCGTTCCTATAGCTAACGTATTTCAATCAGTTTCCACAGAAAATGTTTAGTGTCGTATAGTAAGCTTTGTCACAGACGTAAGGTTAACCTAAAGACATATGAATTAAATTATTACTTGGAGTTACCTATAATCGCAATACCGGAAACGTATACATCCGCAAAGGTTTATTCTAATAATAAATTCCACAATAATGTTCATAACAAATTGTTCATTTACTGAAAGCATTGGTGTAAAGCAAGCATCCTGTGTTTTCTTTCGAGTGAGTGATCACCATTAGCTGAAAAATCATGCCTGCTATCAATTCCCATACTATTTGAACTTGTTCATAGTTATCCGTTTTCAGAATTCTTCCTTCTCATTGTGGCGAAATTTTACATCGTGTTCTTCCCATGTTAAACTTGGCTTCACTAACAATTACTTTATTGTTTTGATATTGATATTATGTAGCTATTTCCATTACCTTTTGCTGTTCCTAATACATCTATATCGTTTGCATTCAGTCACGGTACACTGCGAAATAAACAGCTGTTGGAATGTTGAAGAGCGTTCACAAAAATCGCTCGTTTTTACGTTTTTCGTTGTTTATCGGTGGTTGAATGTTATTATTTCGCTTCATGTGCGATTACGAGCAAAGTAGTTGAGATACAAATTATTATTATACACGTTTATAGATCAGATACATTGGGTAATTAATTCCAAAAAGTACAGCCCTCTATCTAATTTAGTTTGTTCAGGAGGATTTTTGAAACTTAGATTTTACGTTGTTTATCGGTGGTTGAATGTTATTATTTCGCTTCATGTGCGATTACGAGCAAAGTAGTTGGGATACAAATTATTATTATACACGTTTATGGGTCAGATACATTGGGTAATTAATGGTAAAAAGTACAGCCCTCTATCTATTTTAGTTTGTTCAGGAGGATTTTTGAAACTTAGATTTTACGTTGTTTATCGGTGGGTGGTTGAATGTTATTATTTCGCTTCATGTGCGATTACGAGCAAAGTAGTTGGGATACAAATTATTATTATACACGTTTATGGATCAGATACATTGGGTAATTAATTCTAAAAAGTACAGCCCTCTATCTATTTTAGTTTGTTCAGGAGGATTTTGGAAACTTAGATTTTACGTTGTTTATCGGTGGTTGAATGTTATTATTTCGCTTCATGTGCGATTACGAGCAAAGTAGTTGAGATACAAATTATTATTATACACGTTTATAGATCAGATACATTAAGTAATTAATTCTAAAAAGTACAGCCCTCTATCTAATTTAGTTTGTTCAGGAGGATTTTTGAAACTTAGATTTTACGTTGTTTATCGGTGGTTGAATGTTATTATTTCGCTTCATGTGCGATTACGAGCAAAGTAGTTGGGATACAAATTATTATTATACACGTTTATGGATCAGATACATTGGGTAATTAATTCTAAAAAGTACAGCCCTCTATCTATTTTAGTTTGTTCAGGAGGATTTTTGAAACTTAGATTTTACGTTGTTTATCGGTGGTTGAATGTTATTATTTAGCTTCATGTGCGATTACGAGCAAAGTAGTTGGGATACAAATTATTATTATATACGTTTATAGATCAGATACATTGAGTAATTAATTCTAAAAAGTACAGCCCTCTATCTATTTTAGTTTGTTCAGGAGGATTTTTGAAACTTAGATTTTACGTTGTTTATCGGTGGTTGAATGTTATTATTTCGCTTCATGTGCGATTACGAGCAAAGTAGTTGAGATACAAATTATTATTATACACGTTTATAGATCAGATACATTGGGTAATTAATTCTAAAAAGTACAGCCCTCTATCTAATTTAGTTTGTTCAGGAGGATTTTTGAAACTTAGATTTTTGAAACTTAGATTTTACGTTGTTTATCGGTGGTTGAATGTTATTATTTCGCTTCATGTGCGATTACGAGCAAAGTAGTTTGGATACAAATTATTATTATACACGTTTATGGGTCAGATACATTGGGTAATTAATTCTAAAAAGTACAGCCCTCTATCTATTTTAGTTTGTTCAGGAGGATTTTTGAAACTTAGATTTTACGTTGTTTATCGGTGGTTGAATGTTATTATTTCGCTTCATGTGCGATTACGAGCAAAGTAGTTGGGATACAAATTATTATTATACACGTTTATGGATCAGATACATTGGGTAATTAATTCTAAAAAGTACAGCCCTCTATCTATTTTAGTTTGTTCAGGAGGATTTTTGAAACTTAGATTTTACGTTGTTTATCGGTGGTTGAATGTTATTATTTAGCTTCATGTGCGATTACGAGCAAAGTAGTTGGGATACAAATTATTATTATATACGTTTATAGATCAGATACATTGAGTAATTAATTCTAAAAAGTACAGCCCTCTATCTATTTTAGTTTGTTCAGGAGGATTTTTGAAACTTAGATTTTACGTTGTTTATCGGTGGTTGAATGTTATTATTTCGCTTCATGTGCGATTACGAGCAAAGTAGTTGAGATACAAATTACTATTATACACGTTTATAGATCAGATACATTGGGTAATTAATTCTAAAAAGTACAGCCCTCTATCTAATTTAGTTTGTTCAGGAGGATTTTTGAAACTTAGATTTTTGAAACTTAGATTTTACGTTGTTTATCGGTGGTTGAATGTTATTTCGCTTCATGTGCGATTACGAGCAAAGTAGTTTGGATACAAATTATTATTATACACGTTTATGGGTCAGATACATTGGGTAATTAATTCTAAAAAGTACAGCCCTCTATCTATTTTAGTTTGTTCAGGAGGATTTTTGAAACTTAGATTTTACGTTGTTTATCGGTGGTTGAATGTTATTATTTCGCTTCATGTGCGATTACGAGCAAAGTAGTTGGGATACAAATTATTATTATACACGTTTATGGGTCAGATACATTGGGTAATTAATTCTAAAAAGTACAGCCCTCTATCTATTTTAGTTTGTTCAGGAGGATTTTTGAAACTTAGATTTTACGTTGTTTATCGGTGGTTGAATGTTATTATTTCGCTTCATGTGCGATTACGTGCAAAGTAGTTGGGATACAAATTATTATTATACACGTTTATGGATCAGATACATTGGGTAATTAATTCTAAAAAGTACAGCCCTCTATCTATTTTAGTTTGTTCAGGAGGTTCAAAAGATTCTTATTTTCAAGATTCAGACATTCAGCCATTAGAAATTATTCCTGAAACGCCCTGTATAATACCACATATAATCTCTCGTGTACTATCCTTACCCGAAGTGATATCGAGCAGTGTGTAGTAAGATCGAGTTGATCGAATTAGTGTCATTCGCGTGCCAGTTCTACGCAGTTTTATCGAATTACGCGGATGTAACATTACACTGAAAGTGGAAAGAACGGCCCGAGGCTTTCGCACGTAAGCGATACGACAAAAGTTCGTCTTCGAACGCACCACCGCACCGTGGCTGGAAGTTGTTCCAACAATATCGAATCCATTTACCACAATTGAAGAACTTTGCCGAACTTTAATAATAAGGTATGAGTTACGCCGGGCGGGCGGTTCCGTACGACCACTCCTACCGGATGTGTAACTATAGATATCCGTACACATCTATCTAGAGGATGCGGAAGCGGATCTATATGCTATCGCAAAGGGAATAGTATGCGAGTTCGAAACTGTCCTCGCGTCTAAACTTAGCTATGTGAGGCAGTGTCGCGTCATTGTTGAGGAACTTTACCATATTTTATGTGTTATTTAAGAATAAGGAATGCTCGATACACTGAATTAGTTGACGACCTTAAAGATATATTGCCTTGTTAGGTGGCAACAACAAAAAACATTGTTCTCATTAAATTTTCTATGTTTTGCTTGCGTGTCCAGGATACTTCAGGAAATATACAAATTAATTTTTTTATATAACTATTATAACAATATTGTAAATTAAGGTAATATTTTCCGAAAATTAAGAACAATGGTATCCTTCAATTAGATCTTTTATTGCATTTTGCGTCTCTGTCTTTCCAATATTCAGAATTGAGTTGTTAGTTATTTTTTAAAGCTACTTATATGTGCGATATAATTTTCGATCACAACCGCTTTTCCAGAAAAAAAATTACCCCCTTTACAAAAATCGGTTAACGTTAACACGTGTCACCGAGCACGCCAAATTTCCCATTTAAAATACATTGCAAAAATGCATCTTTTTTTCCTTTTTTTTCACGTTTCGGATTTAGAAAAAACGTTGCGGGAGATTATCAGAAATTATTCAGAACTCCCAAAGGAACAAATCCACAACCATTGTTTTTTTGTTCACCACCCCCTACCCTCCCCATAGTACCCTACATATGAGACAAAAGTTTCCCCAAACTTTCAATTTTACAATGTTACGCGTTTTATTATTGTTTTTTGCAGTATTGGCAGTATTTGGCATTATTGGCATATTTTTTTGTCATTTATTAACTAATTTGAAATTGTTTAAACAATTGGCATTTGTTTAAACAAAAATATACGATGGTACGAACATGTTTTTCCATTTTTGTGCAGAAGTTATTTACTTATTGCCTTTTTGTCATTTATTAACTAATAAATAATTGTTTTAACAAATACCGTTTGTTTAAATAAACTAATCTTTAAAGGAAACTATTATTAGGAGCATTTTTGGTCATTTACTAATTAATTTGCAATTGTTTAAACAAGTAGCATGGTTTACAAAAATATACAATGTTACGGACATATTTTTCTTTTCTTGAGAAATTATTATCAGGTTGTTGGCACTGTCTGTCATTAATTAACTAGTTTGCAATTGTTTAAATAAATACCATTTGTTACCTTTTTGGCAAAAATTATTATTGTATTTCTTGTCTTTTTTTTTCTTGCCAAATTTGTTAACCAATTTTCAATTATAACCTAAAATAATAATTAGTGTTGCAACCACAATACTTGTTTGACCGATATCGTAAAACCTCCAAAATTACAAAAAAAAAGATCAGAAATCCTATAATAATGTTTGTTTAGAAATACGTACTAACATTGTATATTATTGTTTAAACAAATTGATCTGGTCAAACAATTGCACATTAAGTTACAAATTACAAAAACATGCCAACAATGTAACAATAATAATTTTTACAAAAAGAAAAGCAAAAAAATATTTGTTTAAAAAAATGGCAGATGTTTAAAGAATTGCAAATTCGTTAATAACAAATAGTATTTGTTTAAACAATTACAAATTAGTTAATAAATGTCTTAAAACTGCCAATAATCTATTAATTTGTGCAAAAATATAGAAAATTATGCCCATTACAATGTATATATTTGTTTTAAACAAATGGTAATTCTTTAAACAATTGCTAATTAGTTAATAAATGACAAAAAGCAATAATTTAATAATTTTTGCAACAAATGGATAAATAACTTCGTAACATCGTATATTATTGATTAAACAAATGGTAATTGTTTAAAAAATAATAATTTTTAAATTAGCTAATAGATGCCAAAAAAATGTCAATAATCCAATAATAGTAATTTCTGTCAGAAAAATAACAAATCACGTAACTTTGTAAAATTATAAATTTGGGGACAATTTTGGAGAGGGTCATGAAAAAAAAGTAGTGGTTGTGGATTTGATCTTTTTCCAAATTTAGGGGAAATTTCTTTTTTTGGAAAAGGAACCGATTGGGGGGTTTTGCAAGGCATTAATTTGGACCACCCTAATATACACATCATGATCAATGTTTTTATGCACTAATTTTTTTTTGTTCAGTCCTTGAAAAGTTATGAGCCTTCAAACACAGGGCTCAATACTCCTACAACCGGTAGTGTCAGTTCAATCATTATTAAATCTAGTACCATTATGCTAGCTAAAATCACCGAAGAAATATAACTTTTTGCATTAATTCTAATTTGAACTTCTGGCTATAATCAGTAATGGGGTAATTACAAAAAGCGTGGGTAATTACCCAAGGGCCTGGCAGTGGGTCTGGCAATTTTTCAGACGAATCAATCGATCCGTCAAGAGTTCGCGCGTTCAATTAGAGGGCGGAAAGTTAGTTTAGAATAAATTTAATATCGGCTCGGCAGCGACGGAGGCAAACTCTTCGGCATTAATTGCTAGTCGGCCGCGCCGATCAAAGTGCCACTTACTTTCGCACTGCGTTAATTCTTAATTTATTCTTAAGTAAGTAATTGGATTGTTTAGACAGTCCAAAACTCCGATCCAGGATCGATAGATCCCGGTTTGCCGGAGAAACCCTTTTAAGTTTCATATGGGATGTTCTGAATTCAACGGTGAGCTCCGTTTTCTCGTAACGCGTACGGTTTGGCCAGAAAGTGGAAAATTATAGTTTCCGCGGTTTCTCGCCGTTTTCTCGCGAACCGCGCATCTTAGAGCTACGCGACTTTCAGAAATGAATTCCTCGGCCAATTTCCCATCCGATACCGTTTGAAACGTCAACATCGGTCGATTATATCGGACACAGTTTGCGTTCAAAGTTTCTAATATAGTAAAATGGGTGTTTTTAGCATCATTTTTGATAACTGGGAACGTAATAACTGCCGAACCGTTCCAAATACAAACAATCTGATTATACCGGCGTAATCAGCGCCAAAAGCTGTATCAAGAACCACAATCTTAATTTGATTGAAGGTAGTTGGGTTTTTGTCGACTGGCTAAAATTTTGTAAGAAATCATATATTTTAAACTATAATTTTGAACTGGCACACCTATCTCAAAAACTAGGACCCGGATCAAAATGAAACCTTTCTATCTTACTAAAATGGGTGCGCTGATTACAAATTCACATAGGAAAAGTCTCTGTCTCTACTTGTTACCGAGTTGTGCTGAAATTTCGTTTTTTCAAATAATACCAAAATATGCGAAATGGACCACATACCTTGAAAATGGTAAGTCTTTGGCATATAACAGTATACATATTTTTGATAGACTCAACGAGAGCTATCATTTGGTAGTGGGTAAACCTTTCTATCACCAACGGTTGCAAAGTTCAATTTTTTTCTATCTAAAAGTGCTAAATTTAGACCGAACAAACAATTATAACTTTTTGAGAGATAGAGCGTTCTAATGTATTCATGCTTATTTTTGATAACTGGGAACGTAATAACTGCCGAACCGTTCCAAATACGAACAATCTGATTATACCGGCGTAATCAGCGCCAAAAGCTGTATCAAGAACCACAATCTTAATTTGATTGAAGGTAGTTGGGTTTTTGTCGACTGGCTAAAATTTTGTAAGAAATCATATATTTTAAACTATAATTTTGAACTGGCACACCTATCTCAAAAACTAGGACCCGGATCAAAATGAAACCTTTCTATCTTACTAAAATGGGTGCGCTGATTACAAATTCACATAGGAAAAGTCTCTGTCTCTACTTGTTACCGAGTTGTGCTGAAATTTCGTTTTTTCAAATAATACCAAAATATGCGAAATGGACCACATACCTTGAAAATGGTAAGTCTTTGGCATATAACAGTATACATATTTTTGATAGACTCAACGAGAGCTATCATTTGGTAGTGGGTAAACCTTTCTATCACCAACGGTTGCAAAGTTCAATTTTTTTCTATCTAAAAGTGCTAAATTTAGACCGAACAAACAATTATAACTTTTTGAGAGATAGAGCGTTCTAATGTATTCATGCTTATTTTTGATAACTGGGAACGTAATAACTGCCGAACCGTTCCAAATACGAACAATCTGATTATACCGGCGTAATCAGCGCCAAAAGCTGTATCAAGAACCACAATCTTAATTTGATTGAAGGTAGTTGGGTTTTTGTCGACTGGCTAAAATTTTGTAAGAAATCATATATTTTAAACTATAATTTTGAACTGGCACACCTATCTCAAAAACTAGGACCCGGATCAAAATGAAACCTTTCTATCTTACTAAAATGGGTGCGCTGATTACAAATTCACATAGGAAAAGTCTCTGTCTCTACTTGTTACCGAGTTGTGCTGAAATTTCGTTTTTTCAAATAATACCAAAATATGCGAAATGGACCACATACCTTGAAAATGGTAAGTCTTTGGCATATAACAGTATACATATTTTTGATAGACTCAACGAGAGCTATCATTTGGTAGTGGGTAAACCTTTCTATCACCAACGGTTGCAAAGTTCAATTTTTTTCTATCTAAAAGTGCTAAATTTAGACCGAACAAACAATTATAACTTTTTGAGAGATAGAGCGTTCTAATGTATTCATGCTTATTTTTGATAACTGGGAACGTAATAACTGCCGAACCGTTCCAAATACGAACAATCTGATTATACCGGCGTAATCAGCGCCAAAAGCTGTATCAAGAACCACAATCTTAATTTGATTGAAGGTAGTTGGGTTTTTGTCGACTGGCTAAAATTTTGTAAGAAATCATATATTTTAAACTATAATTTTGAACTGGCACACCTATCTCAAAAACTAGGAGCCGGATCAAAATGAAACCTTTCTATCTTACTAAAATGGGTGCGCTGATTACGAATTCACATAGGAAAAGTCTCTGTCTCTACTTGTTACCGAGTAGTGCTGAAATTTCGTTTTTTCAAATAATTCCAAAATATGCGAAATGGACCACATACCTTGAAAATGGTAAGTCTTAGGCATATAACAGTATACATATTTTTGATAGACTCAACGAGAGCTATCATTTGGTAGTGGGTAAACCTTTCTATCACCAACGGTTGCAAAGTTCACTTTTTTTCTATCTAAAAGTGCTAAATTTAGACCGAACAAACAATTATAACTTTTTGAGAGATAGAGCGTTCTAATGTATTCATGCTTATGCATTGGGATGTTCTGAATTCAACGGTGAGCTCCGTTTTCTCGTAACGCGTACGGTTTGGCCAGAAAGTGGAAAATTATAGTTTCCGCGGTTTCTCGCGGTTTTCTCGCGAACCGCGCATCTTAGAGCTACGCGACTTTCAGAAATGAATTCCTTGGCCAATTTCCCATCCGATACCGTTTGAAACGTCAACATCGGTCGATTGGATCGGACACAGTTTGCGTTCAAAGTTTCTAATATAGTAAAATGGGTGTTTTTAGCATCATTTTTGATAACTGGGAACGTAATAACTGCCGAACCGTTCCAAATACGAACAATCTGATTATACCGGCGTAATCAGCGCCAAAAGCTGTATCAAGAACCACAATCTTAATTTGATTGAAGGTAGTTGGGTTTCTGTCGACTGGCTAATATTTTGTAAGAAATCATATATTTTAAACTATAATTTTGAACTGGCACACCTATCTCAAAAACTAGGACCCGGATCAAAATGAAACCTTTCTATCTTACTAAAATGGGTGCGCTGATTACGAATTCACATAGGAAAAGTCTCTGTCTCTACTTGCTACCGAGTTGTGCTGAAATTTCGTTTTTTCAAATAATACCAAAATATGCGAAATGGACCACATACCTTGAAAATGGTAAGTCTTAGGCATATAACAGTATACATATTTTTGATAGACTCAACGAGAGCTATCATTTGGTAGTGGGTAAACCTTTCTATCACCAACGGTTGCAAAGTTCACTTTTTTTCTATCTAAAAGTGCTAAATTTAGACCGAACAAACAATTATAACTTTTTGAGAGATAGAGCGTTCTAATGTATTCATGCTTATGCATTGGGATGTTCTGAATTCAACGGTGAGCTCCGTTTTCTCGTAACGCGTATGGTTTGGCCAGAAAGTGGAAAAGTATAGTTTCCGCGGTTTCTCGCGGTTTTCTCGCGAACCGCGCATCTTAGAGCTACGCGACTTTCAGAAATGAATTCCTTGGCCAATTTCCCATCCGATACCGTTTGAAACGTCAACATCGGTCGATTGGATCGGACACAGTTTGCGTTCAAAGTTTCTAATATAGTAAAATGGGTGTTTTGAGCATCATTTTTGATAACTGGGAACGTAATAACTGCCGAACCGTTCCAAATACGAACAATCTGATTATACCGGCGTAATCAGCGCCAAAAGCTGTATCAAGAACCACAATCTTAATTTGATTGAAGGTAGTTGGGTTTTTGTCGATTGGCTAAAATTTTGTAAGAAATCATATATTTTAAACTATAATTTTGAACTGGCACACCTATCTCAAAAACTAGGACCCGGATCAAAATGAAACCTTTCTATCTTACTAAAATGGGTGCGCTGATTACAAATTTACATAGGAAAAGTCTCTGTCTCTACTTGTTACCGAGTTGTGCTGAAATTTCGTTTTTTCAAATAATACCAAAATAAGCGAAATGGACCACATAACTTGAAAATGGTAAGTCTTAGGCATATAACAGTATACATATTTTTGATAGACTCAACGAGAGCTATCATTTGGTAGTGGGTAAACCTTTCTATCACCAACGGTTGCAAAGTTCATTTTTTTCTATCTAAAAGTGCTAAATTTAGACCGAACAAACAATTATAACTTTTTGAGAGATAGAGCGTTCTAATGTATTCATGCTTATGCATTGGGATGTTCTGAATTCAACGGTGAGCTCCGTTTTCTCGTAACGCGTACGGTTTGGCCAGAAAGGGGAAAATTATAGTTTCCGCGGTTTCTCGCGGTTTTCTCGCGAACCGCGCATGTTAGAGCTACGCGACTTTCAGAAATGAATTCCTCGTCCAATTTCCCATCCGATACCGTTTGAAACGTCAACATCGGTCGATTATATCGGACACAGTTTGCGTTCAAAGTTTCTAATATAGTAAAATGGGTGTTTTTAGCATCATTTTTGATAACTGGGAACGTAATAACTGCCGAACCGTTCCAAATACGAACAATCTGATTATACCGGCGTAATCAGCGCCAAAAGCTGTATCAAGAACCACAATCTTAATTTGATTGAAGGTAGTTGGGTTTTTGTCGACTGGCTACAATTTTGTAAGAAATCATATATTTTAAACTATAATTTTGAACTGGCACACCTATCTCAAAAACTAGGACCCGGATAAAAATGAAACCCTTCTCTCTTACTAAAATGGGTGCGCTGATTACAAATTTACATAGGAAAAGTCTCTGTCTCTACTTGTTACCGAGTTGTGCTGAAATTTCGTTTTTTCAAATAATACCAAAATAAGCGAAATGGACCACATAACTTGAAAACGGTAAGTCTTAGGCATATAACAGTATACATATTTTTGATAGACTCAACGAGAGCTATCATTTGGTAGTGGGTAAACCTTTCTATCACCAACGGTTGCAAAGTTCAATTTTTTTCTATCTAAAAGTGCTAAATTTAGACCGAACAAACAATTATAACTTTTTGAGAGATAGAGCGTTCTAATGTATTCATGCTTATGCATTGGGATGTTCTGAATTCAACGGTGAGCTCCGTTTTCTCGTAACGCGTACGGTTTGGCCAGAAAGTGGAAAATTATAGTTTCCGCGGTTTCTCGCGGTTTTCTCGCGAACCGCGCATCTTAGAGCTACGCGACTTTCAGAAATGAATTCCTTGGCCAATTTCCCATCCGATACCGTTTGAAACGTCAACATCGGTCGATTGGATCGGACACAGTTTGCGTTCAAAGTTTCTAATATAGTAAAATGGGTGTTTTTAGCATCATTTTTGATAACTGGGAACGTAATAACTGCCGAACCGTTCCAAATACGAACAATCTGATTATACCGGCGTAATCAGCGCCAAAAGCTGTATCAAGAACCACAATCTTAATTTGATTGAAGGTAGTTGGGTTTTTGTCGACTGGCTAATATTTTGTAAGAAATCATATATTTTAAACTATAATTTTGAACTGGCACACCTATCTCAAAAACTAGGACCCGGATCAAAATGAAACCCTTCTCTCTTACTAAAATGGGTGCGCTGATTACAAATTTACATAGGAAAAGTCTCTGTCTCTACTTGTTACCGAGTTGTGCTGAAATTTCGTTTTTTCAAATAATACCAAAATAAGCGAAATGGACCACATAACTTGAAAACGGTAAGTCTTAGGCATATAACAGTATACATATTTTTGATAGACTCAACGAGAGCTATCATTTGGTAGTGGGTAAACCTTTCTATCACCAACGGTTGCAAAGTTCAATTTTTTTCTATCTAAAAGTGCTAAATTTAGACCGAACAAACAATTATAACTTTTTGAGAGATAGAGCGTTCTAATGTATTCATGCTTATGCATTGGGATGTTCTGAATTCAACGGTGAGCTCCGTTTTCTCGTAACGCGTACGGTTTGGCCAGAAAGTGGAAAATTATAGTTTCCGCGGTTTCTCGCGGTTTTCTCGCGAACCGCGCATCTTAGAGCTACGCGACTTTCAGAAATGAATTCCTTGGCCAATTTCCCATCCGATACCGTTTGAAACGTCAACATCGGTCGATTGGATCGGACACAGTTTGCGTTCAAAGTTTCTAATATAGTAAAATGGGTGTTTTTAGCATCATTTTTGATAACTGGGAACGTAATAACTGCCGAACCGTTCCAAATACGAACAATCTGATTATACCGGCGTAATCAGCGCCAAAAGCTGTATCAAGAACCACAATCTTAATTTGATTGAAGGTAGTTGGGTTTTTGTCGATTGGCTAAAATTTTGTAAGAAATCATATATTTTAAACTATAATTTTGAACTGGCACACCTATCTCAAAAACTAGGACCCGGATCAAAATGAAACCTTTCTATCTTACTAAAATGGGTGCGCTGATTACAAATTTACATAGGAAAAGTCTCTGTCTCTACTTGTTACCGAGTTGTGCTGAAATTTCGTTTTTTCAAATAATACCAAAATAAGCGAAATGGACCACATAACTTGAAAATGGTAAGTCTTAGGCATATAACAGTATACATATTTTTGATAGACTCAACGAGAGCTATCATTTGGTAGTGGGTAAACCTTTCTATCACCAACGGTTGCAAAGTTCATTTTTTTCTATCTAAAAGTGCTAAATTTAGACCGAACAAACAATTATAACTTTTTGAGAGATAGAGCGTTCTAATGTATTCATGCTTATGCATTGGGATGTTCTGAATTCAGCGGTGAGCTCCGTTTTCTCGTAACGCGTACGGTTTGGCCAGAAAGGGTAAAATTATAGTTTCCGCGGTTTCTCGCGGTTTTCTCGCGAACCGCGCATGTTAGAGCTACGCGACTTTCAGAAATGAATTCCTCGTCCAATTTCCCATCCGATACCGTTTGAAACGTCAACATCGGTCGATTATATCGGACACAGTTTGCGTTCAAAGTTTCTAATATAGTAAAATGGGTGTTTTTAGCATCATTTTTGATAACTGGGAACGTAATAACTGCCGAACCGTTCCAAATACGAACAATCTGATTATACCGGCGTAATCAGCGCCAAAAGCTGTATCAAGAACCACAATCTTAATTTGATTGAAGGTAGTTGGGTTTTTGTCGACTGGCTAAAATTTTGTAAGAAATCATATATTTTAAACTATAATTTTGAACTGGCACACCTATCTCAAAAACTAGGACCCGGATAAAAATGAAACCCTTCTCTCTTACTAAAATGGGTGCGCTGATTACAAATTTACATAGGAAAAGTCTCTGTCTCTACTTGTTACCGAGTTGTGCTGAAATTTCGTTTTTTCAAATAATACCAAAATAAGCGAAATGGACCACATAACTTGAAAACGGTAAGTCTTAGGCATATAACAGTATACATATTTTTGATAGACTCAACGAGAGCTATCATTTGGTAGTGGGTAAACCTTTCTATCACCAACGGTTGCAAAGTTCATTTTTTTTCTATCTAAAAGTGCTAAATTTAGACCGAACAAACAATTATAACTTTTTGAGAGATAGAGCGTTCTAATGTATTCATGCTAATGCATTGGGGTGTTCTGAATTCAACGGTGAGCTCCGTTTTCTCGTAACGCGTACGGTTTGGCCAGAAAGTGGAAAATTATAGTTTCCGCGGTTTCTCGCGGTTTTCTCGCGAACCGCGCATCTTAGAGCTACGCGACTTTCAGCAATGAATTCCTCGGCCAATTTCCCATCCGATACCGTTCGAAACGTCAACATCGGTCGATTATATCGGACACAGTTTGCGTTCAAAGTTTCTAATATAGTAAAATGGGTGTTTTTAGCATCATTTTTGATAACTGGGAACGTAATAACTGCCGAACTGTTCCAAATACGAACAATCTGATTATACCGGCGTAATCAGCGCCAAAAGCTGTATCAAGAACCACAATCTTAATTTGATTGAAGGTAGTTGGGTTTTTGTCGACTGGCTAAAATTTTGTAAGAAATCATATATTTTAAACTATAATTTTGAACTGGCACACCTATCTCAAAAACTAGGAGCCGGATCAAAATGAAACCTTTCTATCTTACTAAAATGGGTGCGCTGATTACGAATTCACATAGGAAAAGTCTCTGTCTCTACTTGTTACCGAGTTGTGCTGAAATTTCGTTTTTTCAAATAATTCCAAAATATGCGAAATGGACCACATACCTTGAAAATGGTAAGTCTTAGGCATATAACAGTATACATATTTTTGATAGACTCAACGAGAGCTATCATTTGGTAGTGGGTAAACCTTTCTATCACCAACGGTTGCAAAGTTCAATTTTTTTCTATCTAAAAGTGCTAAATTTAGACCGAACAAACAATTATAACTTTTTGAGAGATAGAGCGTTCTAATGTATTCATGCTTATGCATTGGGATGTTCTGAATTCAACGGTGAGCTCCGTTTTCTCGTAACGCGTATGGTTTGGCCAGAAAGTGGAAAAGTATAGTTTCCGCGGTTTCTCGCGGTTTTCTCGCGAACCGCGCATCTTAGAGCTACGCGACTTTCAGAAATGAATTCCTTGGCCAATTTCCCATCCGATACCGTTTGAAACGTCAACATCGGTCGATTGGATCGGACACAGTTTGCGTTCAAAGTTTCTAATATAGTAAAATGGGTGTTTTGAGCATCATTTTTGATAACTGGGAACGTAATAACTGCCGAACCGTTCCAAATACGAACAATCTGATTATACCGGCGTAATCAGCGCCAAAAGCTGTATCAAGAACCACAATCTTAATTTGATTGAAGGTAGTTGGGTTTTTGTCGATTGGCTAAAATTTTGTAAGAAATCATATATTTTAAACTATAATTTTGAACTGGCACACCTATCTCAAAAACTAGGACCCGGATCAAAATGAAACCTTTCTATCTTACTAAAATGGGTGCGCTGATTACAAATTTACATAGGAAAAGTCTCTGTCTCTACTTGTTACCGAGTTGTGCTGAAATTTCGTTTTTTCAAATAATACCAAAATAAGCGAAATGGACCACATAACTTGAAAATGGTAAGTCTTAGGCATATAACAGTATACATATTTTTGATAGACTCAACGAGAGCTATCATTTGGTAGTGGGTAAACCTTTCTATCACCAACGGTTGCAAAGTTCATTTTTTTCTATCTAAAAGTGCTAAATTTAGACCGAACAAACAATTATAACTTTTTGAGAGATAGAGCGTTCTAATGTATTCATGCTTATGCATTGGGATGTTCTGAATTCAACGGTGAGCTCCGTTTTCTCGTAACGCGTACGGTTTGGCCAGAAAGGGGAAAATTATAGTTTCCGCGGTTTCTCGCGGTTTTCTCGCGAACCGCGCATGTTAGAGCTACGCGACTTTCAGAAATGAATTCCTCGTCCAATTTCCCATCCGATACCGTTTGAAACGTCAACATCGGTCGATTATATCGGACACAGTTTGCGTTCAAAGTTTCTAATATAGTAAAATGGGTGTTTTTAGCATCATTTTTGATAACTGGGAACGTAATAACTGCCGAACCGTTCCAAATACGAACAATCTGATTATACCGGCGTAATCAGCGCCAAAAGCTGTATCAAGAACCACAATCTTAATTTGATTGAAGGTAGTTGGGTTTTTGTCGACTGGCTACAATTTTGTAAGAAATCATATATTTTAAACTATAATTTTGAACTGGCACACCTATCTCAAAAACTAGGACCCGGATAAAAATGAAACCCTTCTCTCTTACTAAAATGGGTGCGCTGATTACAAATTTACATAGGAAAAGTCTCTGTCTCTACTTGTTACCGAGTTGTGCTGAAATTTCGTTTTTTCAAATAATACCAAAATAAGCGAAATGGACCACATAACTTGAAAACGGTAAGTCTTAGGCATATAACAGTATACATATTTTTGATAGACTCAACGAGAGCTATCATTTGGTAGTGGGTAAACCTTTCTATCACCAACGGTTGCAAAGTTCAATTTTTTTCTATCTAAAAGTGCTAAATTTAGACCGAACAAACAATTATAACTTTTTGAGAGATAGAGCGTTCTAATGTATTCATGCTTATGCATTGGGATGTTCTGAATTCAACGGTGAGCTCCGTTTTCTCGTAACGCGTACGGTTTGGCCAGAAAGTGGAAAATTATAGTTTCCGCGGTTTCTCGCGGTTTTCTCGCGAACCGCGCATCTTAGAGCTACGCGACTTTCAGAAATGAATTCCTTGGCCAATTTCCCATCCGATACCGTTTGAAACGTCAACATCGGTCGATTGGATCGGACACAGTTTGCGTTCAAAGTTTCTAATATAGTAAAATGGGTGTTTTTAGCATCATTTTTGATAACTGGGAACGTAATAACTGCCGAACCGTTCCAAATACGAACAATCTGATTATACCGGCGTAATCAGCGCCAAAAGCTGTATCAAGAACCACAATCTTAATTTGATTGAAGGTAGTTGGGTTTTTGTCGACTGGCTAATATTTTGTAAGAAATCATATATTTTAAACTATAATTTTGAACTGGCACACCTATCTCAAAAACTAGGACCCGGATCAAAATGAAACCTTTCTATCTTACTAAAATGGGTGCGCTGATTACAAATTTACATAGGAAAAGTCTCTGTCTCTACTTGTTACCGAGTTGTGCTGAAATTTCGTTTTTTCAAATAATACCAAAATATGCGAAATGGACCGCATAACTTGAAAATGGTAAGTCTTAGGCATATAACAGTATACATATTTTTGATAGACTCAACGAGAGCTATCATTTGGTAGTGGGTAAACCTTTCTATCACCAACGGTTGCAAAGTTCACTTTTTTTCTCTCTAAAAGTGCTAAATTTAGACCGAACAAACAATTATAACTTTTTGAGAGATAGAGCGTTCTAATGTATTCATGCTTATGCATTGGGATGTTCTGAATTCAACGGTGAGCTCCGTTTTCTCGTAACGCGTATGGTTTGGCCAGAAAGTGGAAAAGTATAGTTTCCGCGGTTTCTCGCGGTTTTCTCGCGAACCGCGCATCTTAGAGCTACGCGACTTTCAGAAATGAATTCCTTGGCCAATTTCCCATCCGATACCGTTTGAAACGTCAACATCGGTCGATTGGATCGGACACAGTTTGCGTTCAAAGTTTCTAATATAGTAAAATGGGTGTTTTGAGCATCATTTTTGATAACTGGGAACGTAATAACTGCCGAACCGTTCCAAATACGAACAATCTGATTATACCGGCGTAATCAGCGCCAAAAGCTGTATCAAGAACCACAATCTTAATTTGATTGAAGGTAGTTGGGTTTTTGTCGATTGGCTAAAATTTTGTAAGAAATCATATATTTTAAACTATAATTTTGAACTGGCACACCTATCTCAAAAACTAGGACCCGGATCAAAATGAAACCTTTCTATCTTACTAAAATGGGTGCGCTGATTACAAATTTACATAGGAAAAGTCTCTGTCTCTACTTGTTACCGAGTTGTGCTGAAATTTCGTTTTTTCAAATAATACCAAAATAAGCGAAATGGACCACATAACTTGAAAATGGTAAGTCTTAGGCATATAACAGTATACATATTTTTGATAGACTCAACGAGAGCTATCTATCATTTGGTAGTGGGTAAACCTTTCTATCACCAACGGTTGCAAAGTTCATTTTTTTCTATCTAAAAGTGCTAAATTTAGACCGAACAAACAATTATAACTTTTTGAGAGATAGAGCGTTCTAATGTATTCATGCTTATGCATTGGGATGTTCTGAATTCAACGGTGAGCTCCGTTTTCTCGTAACGCGTACGGTTTGGCCAGAAAGGGGAAAATTATAGTTTCCGCGGTTTCTCGCGGTTTTCTCGCGAACCGCGCATGTTAGAGCTACGCGACTTTCAGAAATGAATTCCTCGTCCAATTTCCCATCCGATACCGTTTGAAACGTCAACATCGGTCGATTATATCGGACACAGTTTGCGTTCAAAGTTTCTAATATAGTAAAATGGGTGTTTTTAGCATCATTTTTGATAACTGGGAACGTAATAACTGCCGAACCGTTCCAAATACGAACAATCTGATTATACCGGCGTAATCAGCGCCAAAAGCTGTATCAAGAACCACAATCTTAATTTGATTGAAGGTAGTTGGGTTTTTGTCGACTGGCTACAATTTTGTAAGAAATCATATATTTTAAACTATAATTTTGAACTGGCACACCTATCTCAAAAACTAGGACCCGGATAAAAATGAAACCCTTCTCTCTTACTAAAATGGGTGCGCTGATTACAAATTTACATAGGAAAAGTCTCTGTCTCTACTTGTTACCGAGTTGTGCTGAAATTTCGTTTTTTCAAATAATACCAAAATAAGCGAAATGGACCACATAACTTGAAAACGGTAAGTCTTAGGCATATAACAGTATACATATTTTTGATAGACTCAACGAGAGCTATCATTTGGTAGTGGGTAAACCTTTCTATCACCAACGGTTGCAAAGTTCAATTTTTTTCTATCTAAAAGTGCTAAATTTAGACCGAACAAACAATTATAACTTTTTGAGAGATAGAGCGTTCTAATGTATTCATGCTTATGCATTGGGATGTTCTGAATTCAACGGTGAGCTCCGTTTTCTCGTAACGCGTACGGTTTGGCCAGAAAGTGGAAAATTATAGTTTCCGCGGTTTCTCGCGGTTTTCTCGCGAACCGCGCATCTTAGAGCTACGCGACTTTCAGAAATGAATTCCTTGGCCAATTTCCCATCCGATACCGTTTGAAACGTCAACATCGGTCGATTGGATCGGACACAGTTTGCGTTCAAAGTTTCTAATATAGTAAAATGGGTGTTTTTAGCATCATTTTTGATAACTGGGAACGTAATAACTGCCGAACCGTTCCAAATACGAACAATCTGATTATACCGGCGTAATCAGCGCCAAAAGCTGTATCAAGAACCACAATCTTAATTTGATTGAAGGTAGTTGGGTTTTTGTCGACTGGCTAATATTTTGTAAGAAATCATATATTTTAAACTATAATTTTGAACTGGCACACCTATCTCAAAAACTAGGACCCGGATCAAAATGAAACCTTTCTATCTTACTAAAATGGGTGCGCTGATTACAAATTTACATAGGAAAAGTCTCTGTCTCTACTTGTTACCGAGTTGTGCTGAAATTTCGTTTTTTCAAATAATACCAAAATATGCGAAATGGACCGCATAACTTGAAAATGGTAAGTCTTAGGCATATAACAGTATACATATTTTTGATAGACTCAACGAGAGCTATCATTTGGTAGTGGGTAAACCTTTCTATCACCAACGGTTGCAAAGTTCAATTTTTTTCTATCTAAAAGTGCTAAATTTAGACCGAAGAAACAATTATAACTTTTTGAGAGATAGAGCGTTCTAATGTATTCATGCTTATGCATTGGGATATTCTGAATTCAACGGTGAGCTCCGTTTTCTCGTAACGCGTACGGTTTGGCCAGAAAGTGGAAAATTATAGTTTCCGCGGTTTCTCGCGGTTTTCTCGCGAACCGCGCATCTTAGAGCTACGCGACTTTCAGAAATGAATTCCTCGGCCAATTTCCCATCCGATACCGTTTGAAACGTCAACATCGGTCGATTGGATCGGACACAGTTTGCGTTCAAAGTTTCTAATATAGTAAAATGGGTGTTTTTAGCATCATTTTTGATAACTGGGAACGTAATAACTGCCGAACCGTTCCAAATACGAACAATCTGATTATACCGGCGTAATCAGCGCCAAAAGCTGTATCAAGAACCACAATCTTAATTTGATTGAAGGTAGTTGGGTTTTTGTCGACTGGCTAAAATTTTGTAAGAAATCATATATTTTAAACTATAATTTTGAACTGGCACACCTATCTCAAAAACTAGGACCCGGATCAAAATGAAACCTTTCTATCTTACTAAAATGGGTGCGCTGATTACGAATTCACATAGGAAAAGTCTCTGTCTCTACTTGCTACCGAGTTGTGCTGAAATTTCGTTTTTTCAAATAATACCAAAATAAGCGAAATGGACCACATAACTTGAAAATGGTAAGTCTTAGGCATATAACAGTATACATATTTTTGATAGACTCAACGAGAGCTATCATTTGGTAGTGGGTAAACCTTTCTATCACCAACGGTTGCAAAGTTCATTTTTTTCTATCTAAAAGTGCTAAATTTAGACCGAACAAACAATTATAACTTTTTGAGAGATAGAGCGTTCTAATGTATTCATGCTTATGCATTGGGATGTTCTGAATTCAACGGTGAGCTCCGTTTTCTCGTAACGCGTACGGTTTGGCCAGAAAGGGGAAAATTATAGTTTCCGCGGTTTCTCGCGGTTTTCTCGCGAACCGCGCATGTTAGAGCTACGCGACTTTCAGAAATGAATTCCTCGTCCAATTTCCCATCCGATACCGTTTGAAACGTCAACATCGGTCGATTATATCGGACACAGTTTGCGTTCAAAGTTTCTAATATAGTAAAATGGGTGTTTTTAGCATCATTTTTGATAACTGGGAACGTAATAACTGCCGAACCGTTCCAAATACGAACAATCTGATTATACCGGCGTAATCAGCGCCAAAAGCTGTATCAAGAACCACAATCTTAATTTGATTGAAGGTAGTTGGGTTTTTGTCGACTGGCTAATATTTTGTAAGAAATCATATATTTTAAACTATAATTTTGAACTGGCACACCTATCTCAAAAACTAGGACCCGGATCAAAATGAAACCCTTCTCTCTTACTAAAATGGGTGCGCTGATTACAAATTTACATAGGAAAAGTCTCTGTCTCTACTTGTTACCGAGTTGTGCTGAAATTTCGTTTTTTCAAATAATACCAAAATAAGCGAAATGGACCACATAACTTGAAAACGGTAAGTCTTAGGCATATAACAGTATACATATTTTTGATAGACTCAACGAGAGCTATCATTTGGTAGTGGGTAAACCTTTCTATCACCAACGGTTGCAAAGTTCAATTTTTTTCTATCTAAAAGTGCTAAATTTAGACCGAACAAACAATTATAACTTTTTGAGAGATAGAGCGTTCTAATGTATTCATGCTTATGCATTGGGATGTTCTGAATTCAACGGTGAGCTCCGTTTTCTCGTAACGCGTACGGTTTGGCCAGAAAGTGGAAAATTATAGTTTCCGCGGTTTCTCGCGGTTTTCTCGCGAACCGCGCATCTTAGAGCTACGCGACTTTCAGAAATGAATTCCTTGGCCAATTTCCCATCCGATACCGTTTGAAACGTCAACATCGGTCGATTGGATCGGACACAGTTTGCGTTCAAAGTTTCTAATATAGTAAAATGGGTGTTTTTAGCATCATTTTTGATAACTGGGAACGTAATAACTGCCGAACCGTTCCAAATACGAACAATCTGATTATACCGGCGTAATCAGCGCCAAAAGCTGTATCAAGAACCACAATCTTAATTTGATTGAAGGTAGTTGGGTTTTTGTCGATTGGCTAAAATTTTGTAAGAAATCATATATTTTAAACTATAATTTTGAACTGGCACACCTATCTCAAAAACTAGGACCCGGATCAAAATGAAACCTTTCTATCTTACTAAAATGGGTGCGCTGATTACAAATTTACATAGGAAAAGTCTCTGTCTCTACTTGTTACCGAGTTGTGCTGAAATTTCGTTTTTTCAAATAATACCAAAATAAGCGAAATGGACCACATAACTTGAAAATGGTAAGTCTTAGGCATATAACAGTATACATATTTTTGATATACTCAACGAGAGCTATCATTTGGTAGTGGGTAAACCTTTCTATCACCAACGGTTGCAAAGTTCATTTTTTTCTATCTAAAAGTGCTAAATTTAGACCGAACAAACAATTATAACTTTTTGAGAGATAGAGCGTTCTAATGTATTCATGCTTATGCATTGGGATGTTCTGAATTCAGCGGTGAGCTCCGTTTTCTCGTAACGCGTACGGTTTGGCCAGAAAGGGTAAAATTATAGTTTCCGCGGTTTCTCGCGGTTTTCTCGCGAACCGCGCATGTTAGAGCTACGCGACTTTCAGAAATGAATTCCTCGTCCAATTTCCCATCCGATACCGTTTGAAACGTCAACATCGGTCGATTATATCGGACACAGTTTGCGTTCAAAGTTTCTAATATAGTAAAATGGGTGTTTTTAGCATCATTTTTGATAACTGGGAACGTAATAACTGCCGAACCGTTCCAAATACGAACAATCTGATTATACCGGCGTAATCAGCGCCAAAAGCTGTATCAAGAACCACAATCTTAATTTGATTGAAGGTAGTTGGGTTTTTGTCGACTGGCTAAAATTTTGTAAGAAATCATATATTTTAAACTATAATTTTGAACTGGCACACCTATCTCAAAAACTAGGACCCGGATAAAAATGAAACCCTTCTCTCTTACTAAAATGGGTGCGCTGATTACAAATTTACATAGGAAAAGTCTCTGTCTCTACTTGTTACCGAGTTGTGCTGAAATTTCGTTTTTTCAAATAATACCAAAATAAGCGAAATGGACCACATAACTTGAAAACGGTAAGTCTTAGGCATATAACAGTAGGTATACATATTTTTGATAGACTCAACGAGAGCTATCATTTGGTAGTGGGTAAACCTTTCTATCACCAACGGTTGCAAAGTTCAATTTTTTTCTATCTAAAAGTGCTAAATTTAGACCGAACAAACAATTATAACTTTTTGAGAGATAGAGCGTTCTAATGTATTCATGCTAATGCATTGGGGTGTTCTGAATTCAACGGTGAGCTCCGTTTTCTCGTAACGCGTACGGTTTGGCCAGAAAGTGGAAAATTATAGTTTCCGCGGTTTCTCGCGGTTTTCTCGCGAACCGCGCATCTTAGAGCTACGCGACTTTCAGAAATGAATTCCTCGGCCAATTTCCCATCCGATACCGTTCGAAACGTCAACATCGGTCGATTATATCGGACACAGTTTGCGTTCAAAGTTTCTAATATAGTAAAATGGGTGTTTTTAGCATCATTTTTGATAACTGGGAACGTAATAACTGCCGAACCGTTCCAAATACGAACAATCTGATTATACCGGCGTAATCAGCGCCAAAAGCTGTATCAAGAACCACAATCTTAATTTGATTGAAGGTAGTTGGGTTTTCGTCGGCTGGCTAAAATTTTGTAAGAAATCATATATTTTAAACTATAATTTTGAACTGGCACACCTATCTCAAAAACTAGGACCCGGATCAAAATGAAACCTTTCTATCTTACTAAAATGGGTGCGCTGATTACAAATTTACATAGGAAAAGTCTCTGTCTCTACTTGTTACCGAGTTGTGCTGAAATTTCGTTTTTTTCAAATAATACCAAAATAAGCGAAATGGACCACATAACTTGAAAATGGTAAGTCTTAGGCATATAACAGTATACATATTTTTGATAGACTCAACGAGAGCTATCATTTGGTAGTGGGTAAACCTTTCTATCACCAACGGTTGCAAAGTTCACTTTTTTTCTATCTAAAAGTGCTAAATTTAGACCGAACAAACAATTATAACTTTTTGAGAGATAGAGCGTTCTAATGTATTCATGCTTATGCATTGGGATGTTCTGAATTCAACGGTGAGCTCCGTTTTCTCGTAACGCGTACGGTTTGGCCAGAAAGTGGAAAATTATAGTTTCCGCGGTTTCTCGCGGTTTTCTCGCGAGCCGCGCATCTTAGAGCTACGCGACTTTCAGAAATGAATTCCTCGGCCAATTTCCCATCCGATACCGTTTGAGACGTCAACATCGGTCGATTGGATCGGACACAGTTTGCGTTCAAAGTTTCTAATATAGTAAAATGGGTGTTTTTAGCATCATTTTTGATAACTGGGAACGTAATAACTGCCGAACTGTTCCAAATACGAACAATCTGATTATACCGGCGTAATCAGCGCCAAAAGCTGTATCAAGAACCACAATCTTAATTTGATTGAAGGTAGTTGGGTTTTTGTCGACTGGCTAAAATTTTGTAAGAAATCATATATTTTAAACTATAATTTTGAACTGGCACACCTATCTCAAAAACTAGGACCCGGATCAAAATGAAACCTTTCTATCTTACTAAAATGGGTGCGCTGATTACGAATTCACATAGGAAAAGTCTCTGTCTCTACTTGTTACCGAGTTGTGCTGAAATTTCGTTTTTTCAAATAATTCCAAAATATGCGAAATGGACCACATACCTTGAAAATGGTAAGTCTTAGGCATATAACAGTATACATATTTTTGATAGACTCAACGAGAGCTATCATTTGGTAGTGGGTAAACCTTTCTATCACCAACGGTTGCAAAGTTCACTTTTTTTCTATCTAAAAGTGCTAAATTTAGACCGAACAAACAATTATAACTTTTTGAGAGATAGAGCGTTCTAATTAATGTATTCATGCTTATGCATTGGGATGTTCTGAATTCAACGGTGAGCTCCGTTTTCTCGTAACGCGTACGGTTTGGCCAGAAAGTGGAAAATTATAGTTTCCGCGGTTTCTCGCGGTTTTCTCGCGAACCGCGCATCTTAGAGCTACGCGACTTTCAGAAATGAATTCCTCGGCCAATTTCCCATCCGATACCGTTCGAAACGTCAACATCGGTCGATTATATCGGACACAGTTTGCGTTCAAAGTTTCTAATATAGTAAAATGGGTGTTTTTAGCATCATTTTTGATAACTGGGAACGTAATAACTGCCGAACCGTTCCAAATACGAACAATCTGATTATACCGGCGTAATCAGCGCCAAAAGCTGTATCAAGAACCACAATCTTAATTTGATTGAAGGTAGTTGGGTTTTCGTCGGCTGGCTAAAATTTTGTAAGAAATCATATATTTTAAACTATAATTTTGAACTGGCACACCTATCTCAAAAACTAGGACCCGGATCAAAATGAAACCTTTCTATCTTACTAAAATGGGTGCGCTGATTACAAATTTACATAGGAAAAGTCTCTGTCTCTACTTGTTACCGAGTTGTGCTGAAATTTCGTTTTTTTCAAATAATACCAAAATAAGCGAAATGGACCACATAACTTGAAAATGGTAAGTCTTAGGCATATAACAGTATACATATTTTTGATAGACTCAACGAGAGCTATCATTTGGTAGTGGGTAAACCTTTCTATCACCAACGGTTGCAAAGTTCACTTTTTTTCTATCTAAAAGTGCTAAATTTAGACCGAACAAACAATTATAACTTTTTGAGAGATAGAGCGTTCTAATGTATTCATGCTTATGCATTGGGATGTTCTGAATTCAACGGTGAGCTCCGTTTTCTCGTAACGCGTACGGTTTGGCCAGAAAGTGGAAAATTATAGTTTCCGCGGTTTCTCGCGGTTTTCTCGCGAGCCGCGCATCTTAGAGCTACGCGACTTTCAGAAATGAATTCCTCGGCCAATTTCCCATCCGATACCGTTTGAGACGTCAACATCGGTCGATTGGATCGGACACAGTTTGCGCTCAAAGTTTCTAATATAGTAAAATGGGTGTTTTTAGCATCATTTTTGATAACTGGGAACGTAATAACTGCCGAACTGTTCCAAATACGAACAATCTGATTATACCGGCGTAATCAGCGCCAAAAGCTGTATCAAGAACCACAATCTTAATTTGATTGAAGGTAGTTGGGTTTTTGTCGACTGGCTAAAATTTTGTAAGAAATCATATATTTTAAACTATAATTTTGAACTGGCACACCTATCTCAAAAACTAGGACCCGGATCAAAATGAAACCTTTCTATCTTACTAAAATGGGTGCGCTGATTACGAATTCACATAGGAAAAGTCTCTGTCTCTACTTGTTACCGAGTTGTGCTGAAATTTCGTTTTTTCAAATAATTCCAAAATATGCGAAATGGACCACATACCTTGAAAATGGTAAGTCTTAGGCATATAACAGTATACATATTTTTGATAGACTCAACGAGAGCTATCATTTGGTAGTGGGTAAACCTTTCTATCACCAACGGTTGCAAAGTTCACTTTTTTTCTATCTAAAAGTGCTAAATTTAGACCGAACAAACAATTATAACTTTTTGAGAGATAGAGCGTTCTAATTAATGTATTCATGCTTATGCATTGGGATGTTCTGAATTCAACGGTGAGCTCCGTTTTCTCGTAACGCGTACGGTTTGGCCAGAAAGTGGAAAATTATAGTTTCCGCGGTTTCTCGCGGTTTTCTCGCGAACCGCGCATCTTAGAGCTACGCGACTTTCAGAAATGAATTCCTTGGCCAATTTCCCATCCGATACCGTTTGAAACGTCAACATCGGTCGATTGGATCGGACACAGTTTGCGTTCAAAGTTTCTAATATAGTAAAATGGGTGTTTTTAGCATCATTTTTGATAACTGGGAACGTAATAACTGCCGAACCGTTGCAAATACGAACAATCTGATTATACCGGCGTAATCAGCGCCAAAAGCTGTATCAGGAACCACAATCTTAATTTGATTGAAGGTAGTTGGGTTTTTGTCGATTGGCTAAAATTTTGTAAGAAATCATATATTTTAAACTATAATTTTGAACTGGCACACCTATCTCAAAAACTAGGACCCGGATCAAAATGAAACCTTTCTATCTTACTAAAATGGGTGCGCTGATTACAAATTTACATAGGAAAAGTCTCTGTCTCTACTTGTTACCGAGTTGTGCTGAAATTTCGTTTTTTCAAATAATACCAAAATAAGCGAAATGGACCACATAACTTGAAAATGGTAAGTCTTAGGCATATAACAGTATACATATTTTTGATAGACTCAACGAGAGCTATCATTTGGTAGTGGGTAAACCTTTCTATCACCAACGGTTGCAAAGTTCATTTTTTTCTATCTAAAAGTGCTAAATTTAGACCGAACAAACAATTATAACTTTTTGAGAGATAGAGCGTTCTAATGTATTCATGCTTATGCATTGGGATGTTCTGAATTCAACGGTGAGCTCCGTTTTCTCGTAACGCGTACGGTTTGGCCAGAAAGTGGAAAATTATAGTTTCCGCGGTTTCTCGCGGTTTTCTCGCGAACCGCGCATGTTAGAGCTACGCGACTTTCAGAAATGAATTCCTCGTCCAATTTCCCATCCGATACCGTTTGAAACGTCAACATCGGTCGATTATATCGGACACAGTTTGCGTTCAAAGTTTCTAATATAGTAAAATGGGTGTTTTTAGCATCATGTTTGATAACTGGGAACGTAATAACTGCCGAACCGTTCCAAATACGAACAATCTGATTATACCGGCGTAATCAGCGCCAAAAGCTGTATCAAGAACCACAATCTTAATTTGATTGAAGGTAGTTGGGTTTTTGTCGACTGGCTAAAATTTTGTAAGAAATCATATATTTTAAACTATAATTTTGAACTGGCACACCTATCTCAAAAACTAGGACCCGGATAAAAATGAAACCCTTCTCTCTTACTAAAATGGGTGCGCTGATTACAAATTTACATGGGAAAAGTCTCTGTCTCTACTTGTTACCGAGTTGTGCTGAAATTTCGTTTTTTCAAATAATACCAAAATAAGCGAAATGGACCACATAACTTGAAAACGGTAAGTCTTAGGCATATAACAGTATACATATTTTTGATAGACTCAACGAGAGCTATCATTTGGTAGTGGGTAAACCTTTCTATCACCAACGGTTGCAAAGTTCAATTTTTTTCTATCTAAAAGTGCTAAATTTAGACCGAACAAACAATTATAACTATTTGAGAGATAGAGCGTTCTAATGTATTCATGCTAATGCATTGGGATGTTCTGAATTCAACGGTGAGCTCCGTTTTCTCGTAACGCGTACGGTTTGGCCAGAAAGTGGAAAATTATAGTTTCCGCGGTTTCTCGCGTTTTTCTCGCGAACCGCACATCTTAGAGCTACGCGACTTTCAGAAATGAATTCCTCGGCCAATTTCCCATCCGATACCGTTTGAAACGTCAACATCGGTCGATTATATCGGACACAGTTTGCGTTCAAAGTTTCTAATATAGTAAAATGGGTGTTTTTGGCATCATTTTTGATAACTGGGAACGTAATAACTGCCGAACCGTTCCAAATACGAACAATCTGATTATACCGGCGTAATCAGCGCCAAAAGCTGTATCAAGAACCACAATCTTAATTTGATTGAAGGTAGTTGGGTTTTTGTCGACTGGCTAAAATTTTGTAAGAAATCACATATTTTAAACTCTAATTTTGAACTGGCACACCTATCTCAAAAACTAGGACCCGGATCAAAATGAAACCTTTCTATCTTACTAAAATGGGTGCGCTGATTACAAATTCACATAGGAAAAGTCTCTGTCTCTACTTGTTACCGAGTTGTGCTGAAATTTCGTTTTTTCAAATAATACCAAAATATGCGAAATGGACCACATACCTTGAAAATGGTAAGTCTTAGGCATATAACAGTATACATATTTTTGATAGACTCAACGAGAGCTATCATTTGGTAGTGGGTAAACCTTTCTATCACCAACGGTTGCAAAGTTCACTTTTTTTCTATCTAAAGTGTTAAATTTAGACCGAACAAACAATTATAACTTTTTGAGAGATAGGGCGTTCTAATCTATTCATGCTCATGCATTGGGATGTTCTGAATTCAACGGTGAGCTCCGTTTTCTCGTAACGCGTACGGTTTGGCCAGAAAGTGGAAAATTATAGGTTCCGCGGTTTCTCGCGGTTTTCTCGCGAACCGCGCATCTTAGAGCTAGGCGACTTTCAGAAATGAATTCCTCGGCCAATTTCCCATCCGATACCGTTTGAAACGTCAACATCGGTCGATTGGATCGGACACAGTTTGCGTTCAAAGTTTCTAATATAGTAAAATGGGTGTTTTTGGCATCATTTTTGATAACTGGGAACGTAATAACTGCCGAACCGTTCCAAATACGAACAATCTGATTATACCGGCGTAATCAGCGCCAAAAGCTGTATCAAGAACCACAATCTTAATTTGATTGAAGGTAGTTGGGTTTTTGTCGACTGGCTAAAATTTTGTAAGAAATCACATATTTTAAACTCTAATTTTGAACTGGCACACCTATCTCAAAAACTAGGACCCGGATCAAAATGAAACCTTTCTATCTTACTAAAATGGGTGCGCTGATTACAAATTCACATAGGAAAAGTCTCTGTCTCTACTTGTTACCGAGTTGTGCTGAAATTTCGTTTTTTCAAATAATACCAAAATATGCGAAATGGACCACATAACTTGAAAATGGTAAGTCTTAGGCATATAACAGTATACATATTTTTGATAGACTCAACGAGAGCTATCATTTGGTAGTGGGTAAACCTTTCTATCACCAACGGTTGCAAAGTTCAATTTTTTTCTATCTAAAAGTGCTAAACTTAGACCGAACAAACAATTATAACTTTTTGAGAGATAGAGCGTTCTAATGTATTCATGCTTATGCATTGGGATATTCTGAATTTAACGGTGAGCTCAGTTTTCTCGTAACGCGTACGGTTTGGCCAGAAAGTGGAAAATTATAGTTTCCGCGGTTTCTCGCGGTTTTCTCGCGAACCGCGCATCTTAGAGCTACGCGACTTTCAGAAATGAATTCCTCGGCCAATTTCCCATCCGATACTGTTTGAAACGTCAACATCGGTCGATTGGATCGGACACAGTTTGCGTTCAAAGTTTCTAATATAGTAAAATGGGTGTTTTTGGCATCATTTTTGATAACTGGGAACGTAATAACTGCCGAACCGTTCCAAATACGAACAATCTGATTATACCGGCGTCATCAGCGCCAAAAGCTGTATCAAGAACCACAATCTTAATTTGATTGAAGGTAGTTGGGTTTTTGTCGACTGGCTAAAATTTTGTAAGAAATCACATATTTTAAACTCTAATTTTGAACTGGCACACCTATCTCAAAAACTAGGACCCGGATCAAAATGAAACCTTTCTATCTTACTAAAATGGGTGCGCTGATTACAAATTTACATAGGAAAAGTCTCTGTCTCTACTTGTTACCGAGTTGTGCTGAAATTTCGTTTTTTCAAATAATACCAAAATATGCGAAATGGACCACATACCTTGAAAATGGTAAGTCTTAGGCATATAACAGTATACATATTTTTGATAGACTCAACGAGAGCTATCATTTGGTAGTGGATAAACCTTTCTATCACCAACGGTTGCAAAGTTCATTTTTTTCTATCTAAAAGTGCTAAATTTAGACCGAACAAACAATTATAACTTTTTGAGAGATAGAGCGTTCTAATGTTTCATGCTTATGCATTGGGATGTTCTGAATTCAACGGTGAGCTCCGTTTTCTCGTAACGCGTACGGTTTGGCCAGAAAGGGGAAAATTATAGTTTCCGCGGTTTCTCGCGGTTTTCTCGCGAACCGCGCATCTTAGAGCTACGCGACTTTCAGAAATGAATTCCTCGGCCAATTTCCCATCCGATACCGTTTGAAAGGTCAACATCGGTCGATTATATCGGACACAGTTTGCGTTCAAAGTTTCTAATATAGTAAAATGGGTGTTTTTAGCATCATTTTTGATAACTGGGAACGTAATAACTGCCGAACCGTTCCAAATACGAACAATCTGATTATACCGGCGTAATCAGCGCCAAAAGCTGTATCAAGAACCACAATCTTAATTTGATTGAAGGTAGTTGGGTTTTTGTCGACTGGCTAAGATTTTGTAAGAAATCACATATTTTAAACTATAATTTTGAACTGGCACACCTATCTCAAAAACTAGGACCCGGATCAAAATGAAACCTTTCTATCCTACTAAAATGGGTGATTACAAATTTACATAGGAAAAGTCTCTGTCTCTACTTGTTACCGAGTTGTGCTGAAATTTCGTTTTTTCAAATAATACCAAAATAAACGAAATGGACCACATAACTTGAAAATGGTAAGTCTTAGGCATATAACAGTATACATATTTTTGATAGACTCAACGAGAGCTATCATTTGGTAGTGGGTAAACCTTTCTATCACCAACGGTTGCAAAGTTCAATTTTTTTCTATCTAAAAGTTATTAAAAATTATTGAATTAATTTTGGAATATAACAATTGGAACGAAGGCTTACTGTTAGGCAGTCTTGAAAAAAAATTGAGTCCGGTCCTGTTCACCGCAAGAAAATCGTCAACACTCCACCGCAAACTAAAATTAGATTCATCGACCTCGGCGCGCAGTTGCGGCGTTGAGCCCAAATAAGTTGTTGTGTCGCTTAAAATTCTATAAATTAATCCCTAGTAATTTGTATTCTGCCTCTCTATAACTGGACCGTGAATTATATCCGTAGCAAATCTCGTTAATCTAAAAGTTTTTGTCATGCGGGTGCACCTTTGTGAAACTCCGGAAACTGAAATCCTCTCGGACAGATATATTCTGATAAGGGTCCAGGTTTTAAGTGCCGCATATGACGAGTTGGACAGAATTTAAATTGTTTAAATCTAAGGTATTTATCGAGTAACGAATGACAGCAGGACAACAGATGTTTCACAATTTATTCTGCAGGGATGCAGGGCAAAAATTGCAATAAATGTCAAAACATTCATTTTTCCAAAAAATTATTCTGATGTAACGATAAAGGTAGAAAAGAATTCATTTTGGATAGTCAAAGTATCGCACTTTTCGACAGTTATTATAGGTTTGCGATTCTAATATCACATATCCCGAATAACTCCAGATTTGCTAAATGTCAATAGATTTTAATCGGAACACCCTGCATATCTTTACTCTATAGGTCTACAGTCAACAGCTTAAAATGTATTAAGCATCTAATTTGATATTATTTGTAACTTACACACAATAATTTATAAATTAATATTACATATCCAGACGATTCGGCAAAATTCAACAATGTAACAAACTTAAGTTTATCTTTAGTTTAGTTTCGTTGTTTTAATAGTATTTACTTTAATGCAGCATTCTTAATTTTGAATTACACAAACGGATAATTTGCGATATTGTTTTTCTTCAAAGTCAAGAGAATTAGTAATTTATGTACCAGTCTAAAATAGTTTAAATAATATTTATCAAAGACATTAATTTGTTCGTTATACGTCAACGTTTTGGAAAATTAGGTCGCCTCTTTTAAGCCTCTGGAGGCAGACATTCAAGGGGATTTTGCAACTATGATAGCCGAACATGAAGAATATAAAAAGGTGGCGTTTTCAAAATAGTTTTATGGAAACCATTGACAATGTAATATTTCCACCGAATATTTACGCCGATGTTAGACTTAAACGCATTAACCTATGCACTATTGACAATCGTACCGAAATAATTATTGTTTATTGAGTTTACAATAATCCATTTATTTAATTACTTATTCTTATGAAAGTATTAGTGACATTGTGTTATGGTTACAGAAATATTAGGATTTCTACAGAACAGTTTATTTCTATATAGATAGACAAAATATATATATCTCCGTCTCACATTGTTGGAACCGTGACTACACATTGGCGCTATAGGACAAGCTCCGTATAATTCTTAATACGTATATGGTTTTTTGTATGCAAAAATGCTGTTTCCACCTCGAAGAAAATAAGATTTTCTTAATTAATTCTGCGGGTTGTCATTAAGGACGAGACTAAAGACATAAACCAGCAAAAGTACTTCATTTTCTAAGAAAATACGAGTTAAAAGTAGTTTTTCGCTGGACAAAATCTCCCCTGGGGCCGTCGTAAGAATCGCCGCGCTAAAACTGCCGTATCAAGCTAAGTTATATACGGTTATTGCGTCGCCACTTAGGAGTTTATTTAACTTTCTTGGCGGCTTGTATATTTTCTTTTAATTAAAACCCGTAATTGAATCTTCTACCTCCGGAGGAGAAACTCGATGTATATATTGGAACTTTTGTCGTCGCCAAATAATCCGGCTAAAAAGTAATTTTGCCCGACCCAAAGTGGATTATACCGACATGGCGTAACGTTTTAATTAGCGTGGATATTGTGTGCAAGGGCTCACGCTGTAACACAAATTCAATAGAATCGAAATGCATAATCTGCTCTATCGTAAATATTGTAAATCATGGGCGCCGCACAGTGTGGTATTTTGGGAGTCTAGCAGGACAAAAACCACAAAATCAACGAACAATATTTTCACGTTTAATGTATTCAAATCAAAGATAATAAGCTAAATCAGTTATATGTAAAGTAAGGCATCGTTCGGCTACAAGGCTTAGTGTCTATTGCTATTCAAAAACCAACATTGTTATACTGATTTCAAACGTTTTTTTGTACGATATCTATTCAGGAAACAGTTGAATTCCAAATGGTTTCCAAACTATTTTGAAAAAATCCCTTCATAGATAAAAATCACAAGGGTAAGATCCGGCAATCTTGGTGGCCATGATACTTCTGAATGGGTAGCAATTACTCTCCGTTAATGTCTTATATCTAAATATTATCCAAATCGATAATATAGCAAGAAAATATAAGATAACGTTTAGAATTTCATAAATGACGCCACTTCCGGCAAAACCGGAAGTAATACCACCCTCAAGAATAACAAAAAAGAAACTATTTGTTGTCTATTATCACATTTAGAACTCCACCAAATTCCACTCATCTCCTTTCATAAATAAAAAAGTTATTAATTTTGTCCAGCTAGATTCACAAAATGCACTACTAGTACTAATAATAGTAACATTTTAAATATTTAAATATTTTTAAAACCCCTCTTGCCCATACGTATCGGCGCCCATGTGTATATTACTAATTGATGCGTCCCCAAAATATTGGCTTTTCCGCGAATTCATTTGATATCGTTTGTAAATAAATAATAGCCGTACAAAAAAATTAAACCCTGTCCCGTTCCAATTAATCTGTTGTTTGAAGTTGGGCTTTGGAAGCTTTACAGTTACAAAACGGATTAATTAGGGTAATATGTACGTAACTAAGTGCTCCGCAAATTAACTACTGCCCCATCAAACTTGCCGTTACTACGCAATAATTATTTGTTTAACTTTCCGCGTATAATATTTCGATTTCAGCGTGCTTATTACAGCTGTAATATTTCCCCCAGCACACAGTAAACACATTCAAAGTTTTCAGCGCAATTTTATAACATAAATATACGGTTCAAACTGTATATATCACATCCGAGACTAGTTCGGCTGTGGTTTGCAAGCAACTAGTAGTAAAACGGAGTTAAAAACTCCGAAACCATTAAATGTATGTAATGATAACAGTAAACTGCATATTACACGTACAAGCTATTAAATTGAGTATATGTGTATTCAGAATTTAGCATATACGATATATATTTACATTATACGACATAACATCCCTGGAATAATAGCTGCTATTAGCCGGTTTTAAGCGTGATTGGTTATAACAATTATTGTTACTAGAATTACCTTTGAATTTTCTTAATTTTCAAGCTAAACTTTGAATTATTATGACAATTTAATAATTTTGACTTCAATTTGACACCACAATTAAGTGTTGAATGATTCTAAGAAACATTAGGTAATTTTGATCAAGACTACTAACATATTTAGATATTTCTTCTAGCTATATCTATGTTAATTTATCGTCTATTGCATGCATATGTGGTTTTATTGAGCAAAGACACTGCTAGGATTTTCTGTAATTGTCTCTTGCCTTGCAAACGAATGTTACAAAGCAATTATTACATATGTCAGAAGTGAACAAAACACGTTTTTTTGGCATTTTGTTTTCTTAAAACCAATTAGCTATTTCTGACTACAGGTGACTACTGGATTCTACGAAAAAGCCTCATTCATTTTTAGTAAATGAGTAATGTTTTTTTTTTATTTTGTACAGTGTATTGCGATATAAATCAAATATTTTAGTGCATATCCATACAGAGTTAGTCAAAATTACAACTAAATAATTCCCCAACCGTAAACAAATAAAAACAATTTTTTATTTTAAACAAACTAAGTAAATTTGGTAACATTTCATTTTTCAAATAGAACATACTGCATATTCAAAAAAATTTTAATTCTGAGATTATTTTTACGAATTTACTGTGCGAACCATTTTTCCTAAAACGCATCATTTTTACGTATCCGCAATTAATTAAAACTCCTGTACTTTGATTTAATTTACTGCTTCAACATTTAATTTAATTCTATGTAATTGTGCTGTTATATTTTTACCCGTTTAGCTACAATAAAAGTTTATGAGTTTTCATTAATTGTTATAACTAAAAAATGATGAATTAATCTTAGAATTAAAAAATCTGATGTGGCCAGGCGCATGACTTTATCATACAATATATAAAATGAATTGTTTAGCTACATGAGAATCTACTTTATTGAGATAAATCGTAGGTATTGTCAAAGCATCAGTTTATTGTGTTGCTTTTTGAGAAATATGTATTTTAAAAAATAAATTAAAAAATGGTTATATTTCTGTAGAGGAAATGTTAGGTTGGTACCATTTTGACGAAACGTCAAGTTTAAAAAGCGAATTCAAATTCTGACAGATTTATATTTGTTCATGACACTGTAGATGTCACATCCGTACCAACATACTAAAATAAAACTACACTCATCGCTATACTTTATTTATAATTTTCTCAATTTATCGTTTTTTAGAATTAGATATAAAGACGGGTTGATATTTCTTATCAACGAACAATAAAATTGGCGATCTTATTTTATTTGAAATTTGTATTTTGTACTTTGGCGCACTAGAGAGGCAACGTTCCATCGCGGTTCTCCAACCTCTGATGAAAACAGCTGTATTCGAGTGTGACACCACCAAAAAATATTTGTCAAAATTTTGGCTACTATTATGTAGTTCCATATCAATGCAGATGCGACCGATCGCGATCAAATAGAATTTGCTCTTGCAGCTAAACTATTAATTTTGCCAAAAAATGTTATAGGCATAAATTATTCAAAATTTCCTCTATCTACTTTAATTTATTATTTAACTATTTTGACGAAATTACAGAAATGGCGGCTCATTTGGAAAATCGTTGAAAAGGGCTTAGAATAAACTACCAGTTCCTTTGGACCCTTTCGAACCAAATGCTTTTCAACTCTAAATTTGGTCATGAAACTTCTAAATATGAAGTTCCGTGCCGATACCTTTAGTAGTTTCTCCGGAATCGAATTAACAAAAATTGAGTACACAAAAAACCCTTTAAGCCGCGTCAATAGACCGACATTGAATGGATCGACGAGAACGCGAACAAATAAAGCGGTTTATGACGAGACACTCGCCGAACACTGATTTTTATCCAACTATCTACATCGGTAGAGAGTTCTGGCAGTTCGAATGTATTTGTCTAGGAAGTGTTTAATTTTTGAATAGGCTATTATATTATATTAGAAATAAAATATAAACTACGTGTTCTATCTATAGTTCTACCTCCCTTATAGTTTTCAATTAATCACCCCAATTAAACTAAATACCTTTCTAGGGGAAAGCTCAATCTAGCTTTTAATTCAGGTCGTCGACCACCATGCGCCATTAAAGGCGATCTCGCTCCCGGATAACTAGGACTATCTTCGTCGGGAATAGGGAGTTTTTATACTCCCCCATAACGAGTATCACCACCGCTGGGAGTATACGTAGTTAGTGGCAGGCTGCAATAAAAATTAAACGGGTATGTAGTAAACCCGTGGGCGAATTAAGAGAGAGAGACCACCGGGGCAGCCACCGGTGTAGATCGATTCCGGTGAAAATGGTAATAAACTCGCCGACGATCGCAGTCGGAACGGTAATCGGTCACGTTCTGCCCAAACGGGCCGAGTGTTTTCAAATGCCGAACGTTCGGCCTGACGGTTCGCTCGGTCAATATTTGCACTGGCGATACGAGACACACTGACATCGTACCGTTCGTGGACTGAGTAGGCTCGGTGTTTATCTATCAGCCCCCTAAAACTACCGAAATAACATTACTTTCGTCCGGAGAAAATTCAATTAGTCGGTGTTCAAGTCGGTCAAAGAAAATTCTTTTAGATTAAGATGTTGCTACAACGTAGGGCCTACGCCCCTACGCCAAAATAATACTGTCTTAAGACCCAGTTCTACCTGTGCTAAAACGAGTTTTCTATTAACGGCGTTATTTATGGTTCAAAATTGATGAAATTCTCAGTGTCAATTCTTAGGTTAATAAGGAGTTTGGCTAGGTCAAAAATAATTTTTTGGCAAGATAAAAATGAATTTTACTTCTACATCTTTCTATTTTTTCAAACTTAATACCCCTAGCCAAAGTCACAATACAATGATAGAGTTTTTATCTTAGTAAAATTTCAGCCCAAACATTATTACTTTTGCGCTAACCGAAAAATGCGATAACTGTCAGATATGTAAACAATGGCCAAATTTCGGCGGTTACGTATGGCCTGCTCATCGCAGACACCAAAAGCTTTAATCGATACGAATACCACGGCGTAGTTGTGTCGCCATCTACATCTAGTAAAACTCTTTGTTTGTAAGCTCTGGAGCATAGAAGTTTTTATAAATTACTGAAAGCTATTTTGAAGAGGGTTGCTGATGGTGTAAAATTCCCTCTGTATAACGGATTTGATGAAAAAATTAAACAGAATGTAAATTATTCATACCTTCGGAAACGGTATTTTTCAGGAATACCAACTACTCCTAATAAAAACGAATCTGAAGGAATTTATATACCTACCTAACCTACAATGTTATGAATACACATTTTTTATTTGTTAAGCCTTTATCTCTAAGTTAATATTTGGGGTCATTTGGGTTGCATTAAACAAAAATACTCTGTATGGCTTACAACACCAACAATAAGGGATAATTGGGTTTGTTTTGGTTTGATTGTGCTCGTTCCTTTGAGTAGAATATTTACAATTTGCCCCTTTTTGAGCGTTTGATTGCGTAATGTACATACTGATCCCCTTTTTGGTAGCCACAGGGTGTTCAGATGTAGCTAAGGTCCGCGGTAAATATATAAGCTGGACAACTAAACGCCCGAAGCGCTGAATTTAGGATACAATACTGAAATACTGAAAGGGTCCTCTCCGTGTACCTTTCCGGTGTTTTGGAATTTATTATACAAGAGAAGTTAATTAAATATTTTAGGTATGTGGAGAGAAGTCGTAATTAATATTATGTATTATTTACGAATATTAATGATAAAAATAACACTGAAGATCTAATATCTTTATCTAGTTATTTTGACGTCGAATAACTGTTGAACTATGTACTTTCATTTGATTATTTTTCCGGTACATAGTGCGAATGAAACTCAAGATTGATATTTGCTTTAATTTTTAATTTTTTTTTTTAGTTTCACATTTTTGTTGCCGATGGCCATATATTATTTATTAAAAATTAAAATTAGAAAGCTGTATATGTTGGCGTTTTCTCGATTTTTCCAAATTAAGACGAATTGGCGCTGTTTTTGCCCCGTAAATTTTATTCGTTTAACTTTAGCAATAATCTATAGATTTCAACAAATTAAAAAGTAAAATCACCTGCGGAATGCTGGCTTTCAATGTGCATTTTTGTGAAATCATTGGAATAGTGCTTGACCCACAAAAAGCTACATTATGCAATGCCAGCAATTCCTTTATTAGAAGAGCAAGAATAATGAAATATAGACTATAGGCTACCCAATAATTCATAGGTTTAAAGTTTATTACATAATCATTATTTATTTTGCATTTTTCATACAAAAGATCGTGCTAAAACTCCGGGTGAATTTCGACGCTCTACGGTCTTTAGGGTGCTGCGGGGAAGGGTGGCGTTAGCGGTGCGGTCATGTCGAGAGAACCGACACAGCTGAGAGAACCGGGGCAGCTTATTATCAATACACAAAAAGAACGATAATTTGTCAAGATAGTAATTCTAACTAACTATTAAATTCTTAATTTTTGCATAATTCTGATTAAAATATGTGACCCGGTACGAGAGAAATCTCTTCTATCGATTGGCGTTTATGTTTTCTTCAGTTTTATACAATAAGGTTGTAAACAAGATTTTGATGGAAGCGGATAGATCTAATAATATGGATGCCCGATTTTGTTATATAAATATTCAAACTATTATAACAGTTTCAACAGTTTATTTATTAATAATATTTAAATACATGCACAAACAATATAAAATAAATACAACTCTTGATATATTGCATATATTACAAACGTCAGCTCTGAGCGTATAAAACTTAGAAATATCAAAAAACTTTTACAAATTTCTAAAATTGCTTCAACTCGATCTTTCGTAGGGAAAATGCAAGATAAACCATGATTATGTAATAAACTTTAAACCTATCAATTAGTGGGTAGGCTATAGTCTATATTTCATTATTCTTGATCTTCTAATAAAGGAATTGCTGGCATTGCATAATATAGCTTTTTGTGGGTCAACCACTAATCCAATGAAGGTCACAAGATTATCTCGATAATTGAAACGTTTTAAATAAGTTAATTTTCCATTCCATACCATTTGGATCGTCAACTTTGACTCACCAAAACGGACACAGTCCGTCCTTGTAACATTGCATACATGGTATCCCCAATATCCTCGCGTTTCAGATTTACGTTACGATTAAATCGGTAGACAGGCGTCCTATTGAACTCAGTATTTCACAGGCGACCGTCACGTTGCATCCGCACACACCGTGCACAATATACATAGCGAACATGGCTTCTGCAACATAGAGCGCGAAGGTCTACCTAGTTCCACTTTAAAATATGTGCATATGCATTTCAGAAGTGGGATACGCTCCGGAAGCGAGAAGACACCGGAAGCCGGCTAGCCGCGCCGACTAAAAAAGAGGTGAAATATGTAAAATATGGCCGGTGACGCCGCCTGCATCTAAAGACTCCAGACGGAACCCCTCGCAACCCCCTAGCTAACCACCCTTCGACCCCCCTTTTAAATTAATGACACACACACACACATAACAGTAGAGGGTAATTTTAGCGTCGGGGTGCCCTCCGCTTAAAAGAGGTGGTCTATATAAGGAGTTGAGGCACGCCCGCGCCATTTGCATATAATCGGGGACCGATTTGCATGATTGTTAAGCGGGCCCGTTCGCTTTTTTGCATAAAAAACGCATCCGTCTGTAGTTTCATAAATTACCGGCGGCAGTTTGAGGCTTAATCCGGTTTGTGGGACTTCGCGGCGCATTTGTTTTTCGTCGTTACTGTAGTGGAAGTCCGTATAAAGGATTTTTATCTTTAAGTATGCGAGCGACTGTTTACAAGATAACGCTAACTGCTTTGAGTGTTAAAATAATGTTCGGTATGTAATTCTGACCCTTTTGGTTCAAAAGGGTCCAAAGGAACTGCCTATTTACTCTTAGCATTTTTCAACGATTTTGCAATTGAACCGCCATTTCTGTAATTTTGTCAAAAGAGATAAATAATCAATTAAAGTAGAGGAAATTTTGTATAATTTATGTTCATAACATTTTTTGTAAAATTAATACTTTAGCTACAGGAGCAAATTCTATTTGATCGAAATCGTGTCTGCATTAATAGCAGGTAGCCTGGACATTTTGTAACTTTTGACAGTATTCAGAACGTCAGCGGTTGCGAAACGTCAATTCAACGCGCAAATGCATGGAGAATGCGATGAAGAAGAGAAACACGCGCGCACGTACAGTGCAACAATATTAAAACATCTTGGTGTCAATGTGTATTTCGATCGCGGATAGCCATGTTCTTATGTTTTCGCGAATAAATACAAGAAAGATTGTAAGACGGTATGGTAACATTAAAACTTATTTGGAATATTATTGAGCATAATTCTTTATGAACTTTTGTAGTTAGCACTGAAGACGGGGTAAAACCCGAAAATATAGTATGCTAGAAGCCAGTATAATATACTAATCATCAGAACCAATAACCTTTTTACTTTATCATATGTCGTGTGACAAGGAGAATTAGTCTTAGCATTTTTGAAATATTTTGCAAATAAGCCGCTATTTCTGGAATTTCGTCGAAATAGTTAATTAATAAATTAATGCAGAGGAAAATTCTGAATAACTTATGACTATGAAATTTTTTAGTAAGATAAATGTTTTAGCCGCATGAGCAAATACACAAGTATTAAAACTAGTTAGCCAGGATTTGTCAGATATTGTGATTCTAATGATAGTGGGTAGTGTCAAATGCTGATGTTTTGACATTACATACTGTAAATATAATCAAAATATCTGTCTAGTTCTAGTAGTTTTATTTTAATGCAGACGTGGCCGATCTCGATCAAATAGAATCGCATGCAGCTAAACTATTAATATATGGTATGATAAAGTCATGTGCCTGGCCACATCAGATTTTTTTATTTATATATAATATAAAGAATATATTAAAAGATTAAATGAACGTTCTAACGCAAAAAATTTTTGTTTATATTTTTGCACCTTAAAATTCAAACAGTAGCCATTTTGTCAATTTTCAACTTTTTCAACTAAATGTAGGTTTAGCTTCTAAACATATTCGTATTTTTACATGAGTGATTGTGTCCTACAATAGTATCCACTTCTTATACATTATTGCCCTATATTTATATTTGCAAGAAATGTGTTTCGGGCTAGTCCAATATTTCTTAATACGTTTTAGTAGTTTAACCAAAAATAAACACAATTATCCCTTATTGTTGTTAAGGTAGGCCATACAAAGTATTTTTGTTTGATACAAGCCATATGACCCCAAATATTAACATTAAGAGAAAAACTTAACAAATAAAAAATGGGTATTCATAACACTGTATGTAGGTACATGATATTTTTTCAGATTCATCTTTATTAGGATCCTTATTAGGTATTCCTGGGAAAATACCTTTTCAGAAGGTTCTTCTTTTATTCTTCTTTTATGTTATTCATATAATATAAAACGTCCTTATTATTTATTTTTATGCCAGCGTCTACTGATGTGGATTTGTCGACAATACATTTTCTCCTCTCTAAAATATAATGATTTCTCCATTTGCTCTCGACTGATTCGACAAAGCGAAAGTGGTCCGACATTCCCTTCAAAATAATGTCCTCGAAAATACCACTCACGGACGGTTTCAAGCATGTTTTATTCGCCGCTTCTTGCGTAAGACACTCGGAAAATATGGCCATTTTCTCATGTGTACTGCCTATACAATTCAGGCTCATTATCATGTCAATAATTTAAATTCTCATTTATAATTCATCTCTGAGACGAACCCCATAAGATAGAGAGAAATTTAATTTGACACCGAAACTGCAATTCGACTTCTTTTTACATCGCTACAGGATAACAGCAATTTAAAAAATTCTAATAATATCTATTTAGGCTGACCAAAAATGCTTTATATTTTCATAATAATACGGTCTACTACTCTTTTAACCACTATTATTTACATATTTAGGTGTGTCGGAATTAGGTACATGTAAATATAGCACGTCCTTAAATCAGACATGTGTGTCGGAATTGTGTACATGGTTAAAAGTAATACATATGTCTTTATTGCTGTCTTTACACAAGAAAATAGCACATTTTACATCGTTTGCTGTCTTACAATTTATTAATTGTACACATTTTGTCCATTTTTTTATGCTGCACGTAAAAGACTTAAAATTATCACAGTGTTTTAATTTAACTGGCAATTTGCTACGAAAATGTGGCCCCAAAAACTGGAAAGACCGTTTAAATATATCCTCATTTTATTTTATATCCTTCTGAGGTTCTGAAAAATTTTTTGATTACTTTTCTCGTACTGTGAAACAAATTCTGAATTCCAGTGTTTCCACACAACTTGTAAAATGTTCCCGGACTCTAAAAACAAACAAATTCTAGATGGGCAATACCTTCAAGTTGCTATACACCGGAAAAGAGCTCTCTCGTTTATTTTTTCTTAAGATAATTCTCATATAAAAGTTTTGGGTAATTCTCAACCTATCAATCAGAGTCTTAAATGTTCCTCCCCAACAAACCACAGCACACTGGGATTCCCATTCAACTTGGGAAAAAGCACTGGAGCATCAAAATCAAAAGTCTTAAAAGCAAAATTTATGTACTTAGTCTTACTGACATTGACTTGCATTCTATTTGTGTGAAACCAATTACTCAAAATGGCAAGATCACTGTTCATCTAATGCTTGGAGAGAATATTTGTTAATAAAAAAGGAGAAACCACAAATGAAAATCATTCTAGTTAAATAAGAAAGGAATAAGAAAAAAATTGTTTTTATTTCTAGTCAAATATTTTAGTTTGTTCAGGAGGATTTTTGAAACTTAGATTTTACGTTGTTTATCGGTGGTTGAATGTTATTATTTCGCTTCATGTGCGATTACGAGCAAAGTAGTTGGGATACAAATTATTATTATACACGTTTATGGATCAGATACATTGGGTAATTAATTCTAAAAAGTACAGCCCTCTATCTATTTTAGTTTGTTCAGGAGGATTTTTGAAACTTAGATTTTACGTTGTTTATCGGTGGTTGAATGTTATTATTTCGCTTCATGTGCGATTACGAGCAAAGTAGTTGGGATACAAATTATTATTATACACGTTTCTGGATCAGATACATTGGGTAATTAATTCTAAAAAGTACAGCCCTCTATCTATTTTAGTTTGTTCAGGAGGATTTTTGAAACTTAGATTTTACGTTGTTTATCGGTGGTTGAATGTTATTATTTCGCTTGATGTGCGATTACGAGCAAAGTAGTTGGGATACAAATTATTATTATACACGTTTCTGGATCAGATACATTGGGTAATTAATTCTAAAAAGTACAGCCCTCTATCTATTTTAGTTTGTTCAGGAGGATTTTTGAAACTTAGATTTTACGTTGTTTATCGGTGGTTGAATGTTATTATTTCGCTTCATGTGCGATTACGAGCAAAGTAGTTGGGATACAAATTATTATTATACACGTTTCTGGATCAGATACATTGGGTAATTAATTCTAAAAAGTACAGCCCTCTATCTATTTTAGTTTGTTCAGGAGGATTTTTGAAACTTAGATTTTACGTTGTTTATCGGTGGTTGAATGTTATTATTTCGCTTCATGTGCGATTACGAGCAAAGTAGTTGGGATACAAATTATTATTATACACGTTTATAGATCGGATACATTGAGTAATTAATTCTAAAAAGTACAGCCCTCTATCTATTTTAGTTTGTTCAGGAGGATTTTTGAAACTTAGATTTTACGTTGTTTATCGGTGGTTGAATGTTATTACTTCGCTTCATGTGCGATTACGAGCAAAGTAGTTGGGATACAAATTATTATTATACACGTTTCTGGATCAGATACATTGGGTAATTAATTCTAAAAAGTACAGCCCTCTATCTATTTTAGTTTGTTCAGGAGGATTTTTGAAACTTAGATTTTACGTTGTTTATCGGTGGTTGAATGTTATTATTTCGCTTCATGTGCGATTACGAGCAAAGTAGTTGGGATACAAATTATTATTATACACGTTTCTGGATCAGATACATTGGGTAATTAATTCTAAAAAGTACAGCCCTCTATCTATTTTAGTTTGTTCAGGAGGATTTTTGAAACTTAGATTTTACGTTGTTTATCGGTGGTTGAATGTTATTATTTCGCTTCATGTGCGATTACGAGCAAAGTAGTTGGGATACAAATTATTATTATACACGTTTATAGATCGGATACATTGAGTAATTAATTCTAAAAAGTACAGCCCTCTATCTATTTTAGTTTGTTCAGGAGGATTTTTGAAACTTAGATTTTACGTTGTTTATCGGTGGTTGAATGTTATTACTTCGCTTCATGTGCGATTACGAGCAAAGTAGTTGGGATACAAATTATTATTATACACTTTTATGGATCAGATACATTGGGTAATTAATTCTAAAAAGTACAGCCCTCTATCTATTTTAGTTTGTTCAGGAGGATTTTTGAAACTTAGATTTTACGTTGTTTATCGGTGGTTGAATGTTATTATTTCGCTTCATGTGCGATTACCAGCAAAGTAGTTGGGATACAAATTATTATTATACACTTTTATGGATCAGATACATTGGGTAATTAATTCTGAAAAGTACAGCCCTCTATCTATTTTAGTTTGTTCAGGAGGATTTTTGAAACTTAGATTGTACGTTGTTTATCGGTGGTTGATTGTTATTATTTCGCTTCATGTGCGATTACCAGCAAAGTAGTTGGGATACAAATTATTATTATACACTTTTATGGATCAGATACATTGGGTAATTAATTCTAAAAAGTACAGCCCTCTATCTATTTTAGCTTGTTCAGGAGGATTTTTGAAACTTAGATTTTACGTTGTTTATCGGTGGTTGAATGTTATTATTTCGCTTCATGTGCGATTACCAGCAAAGTAGTTGGGATACAAATTATTATTATACACTTTTATGGATCAGATACATTGGGTAATTAATTCTAAAAAGTACAGCCCTCTATTTATTTTAGTTTGTTCAGGAGGATTTTTGAAACTTAGATTGTACGTTGTTTATCGGTGGTTGATTGTTATTATTTCGCTTCATGTGCGATTACGAGCAAAGTAGTTGCGATAGTCGGAACGGTTTGGAGGTTATGACATCTCAAAGTAGTAAAACAAAGACCCTAATAATCAGATTAGTAACCAACAACATCTCTTGTGTATAATAAATTCCAGCATTATTAGATACAGCTGTTAAGGGCTTAAGCCGTCCAAATGTAACTGACCGTATCCTATTAATAGTAGAGCATTTCAACAAATCTCTCGCCGACGTTGTGTAATATGCACGAGAATTTACGTTCTGAAGCAAACGGCGCGCACAAGTGTTGGTGCGTCATAATCAGACCCTGCGGGCACTGGAACGTCCAGTACCGTACTAAACCGAATTACAACCGGTAAATTAATACACATTGAGTTATGTCAACTGCGCCTCCAACTTTGTAACCTCACCACCGAAAGCTATACCATCTATTATTTATCAACTTCAGCTTATACAATCATGATCCAATTTAAGTACGACGAAGTACGACAGTGTCGCAAACTTCTAATAATACTGTGTTACAGTGAATATATATTGCTCATAAAATTTTTTTCGAAACAACCCGAAAATCTCGGTTTAAAAAAAACAGTTTTTGGGGACTTGCATGTGTATAAACATGCAGAACTTCGCCATTTTCCATTCGATTCCCTTTTGTAACGTTTTTTTTACGTGACACCCACGTAAGACCATTTTTCCGAAAGCATAAAATCCTCAGTCTTTATATACCTCCAACTAATTGACGTACGACAAAACCTGCTATTGTACCTAACCAGGATGACTCAACACGACCACAACATCCGTACCAAGGAGAATCGCACAGTGCCCTTCCATCGACTGCAAACAACAAATGCTTCTAAACAAGGTGTCAACTTCTTTAACAAACTTACCAAGACCTAGAAGCAGCTCGCTCTGCGTGAATTTAATAAACAGACGCTCAAAGCCCACTTTATTGATAAGGCTTACTACTCACTCTAGGAGTTCATGACGGAGAACATCACTATCTGTAATATTTATAATATTCTGTGAATTAGTTACAAATTTTTGAAACTTATGAAGTATATTGTTTGGACCATAAGTATTTTACATGAAATAAATATCTATCTATCTATCTAAATATTTTAGCAATCGCTACATGTTTTGTGTCCTACTGGGCACTTCTTCAAGCGCTATAGGAAATGCGAATAAAATTATACAATTGACAATCAAATCAAACTCCAAAAACTCAATTGTAAAAACTTACATTTTGTAATAAATAATAAAAATTGAATTGAAAGATGGAACACAGACCATTACAAGCATGTACGGTTCGCTCAGATTCAGTAAAAAGTAGAAAAGTTATGGATGTTCAAATTCAGAACTTTCCCATTATTTTCAGATTTTCTGAACTTTAAGAACTTCTTTTTTTCTCAATTGGTGGCGAAAAGAAAAGAAAGTACATATATATATTCCCAAGTATATTTGTTCATTTTGGAACTAGCTTTTGCTATTTTATCAAAGAGAAAACGTATGGCAGCTAGAAAGTTTGAACACATCATTATGATGTGCTCCAGGCTACCCATTTCTCCACAAGAGCACAAGTTAGTTTCAGCTCTGATAACTCGAAAGAAGAATTTTTGGCATATTCCGCTGGTAGAACTGAACGTAATGGCATATACGAATATGATATATTGATTTCCGGGTGGAAACCGCGTTGAGGACTCTGAAGCAGTCGACGTTTCGCGCTCTGTCACAAGAGGCATCTTCAGGACTAAGTTATCAAACCAACTGCTAAGCAGATATTTCTTAGCTTCTGGCACAGTACAAAACATTTAGCGATTGCTAAAATAAAAGAAAAATAAGGAATCCGACCACTTTTTATTGTACTAATATATCTGTCAAAGCCTGGCTAACTAGCTTTATTTTAATGCAGATACGACCGATCTCGATCAAATAGAATATCATTTACTATTAATTTTATAAATAGTATGATAAAGTCATGTGCCTTGCCACATCAGATACGGATATTACGGATTCAAACTGGTAGATTTCCAGCTCAACAACTTCCGCTATATCTTGTGTTTTTACTTTATCATACGCAGTACGAAAAAAAAATGAGATTTTAGCGGAAATAGGTCTTTATGGGTCCCCTGAATATTTTTGACCAAGGTACAAAAAAATTCTGTGTGTGTATGTGTGTATGTGTGTGTGTAAACGATTTTTGTGGCGACGATTCCGGAGAAACTACTAAAGGTATCTGGACGAAAGTTCATATTTCGAAGTTTTATGGCCAAACTTAGAGCTGAAAAGCTTTTTGTTCACAAGGGTCCAAAGGAATTGGCTATTTACTCTTAGCATTTTTCAACGATTTTGCAAATGAGCCGTCATTTCTGTAATTTCGTCAAAATAGATAAATAATAAATTAAAGTAGAGGAATTTTTGTATAATTTATGTCTATAAAATTTATTGGTAAAATTAATAGTTTAGCTGCAGGAGCAAATTCTATCTGATCGAAATCGTGTCTACATTAATAGTAGGTAGCCAGGAAATTTTGAAACTTTTGACAGTATTTAGAACGTCAGCGGTTGCGAAACGTCAATTCAACCCGCAAATGCCTGGAGAATGTGATGAGGAGGAGAAACACGCGCGCACGTACGCTATGTGAAACAATATTGAAACAGCTTGGTGTTTCCATGGTGTTTACAAAGTCAATGTGTATTTCAAGTATGCATTTTTCAAGGATTTTGCAAATGAGCCGCCATTTCTGTAATTTCGTCAAAATAGTTAAATAATAGATTAAAGTAGAGGAAATTTTGTACAATTTATGTCTGACACATTTTGGTAAAATTAATACTTTAGCTGTAGGAGAAAATTCTATTTGATCGAGATCGTGTCTGCATTAATATAGGATTTGCCAGATATTTTTATTCTAATGACAGTAGGTAGTGTTAAAGGCTGATTTTTTGACAATACCTACTGTCAATATCTGTCAAATCCTGGCTAATTCGTTTTATTTCTATGCAAACACGATGGATCTCGATAAAATCTCATGCAGCTAAACTATTAATTTTATATATTGTATGATGAAAGTCATGTGCCTGGCCACATCAGATTTTTTTTGCAACACAGTGCCATTAATAACGTCAGTTCGTGCTTGAAAATGTCATACGTACTAACGTCAGAACTTGACAACCTCTCGACTTGTCTGACCATGGGTAAACCTACCTTCTGTAATCTGAATACGCTGAAGACTAATGACCATCCACCACTATGATGGTAAATCAACTCTATCTCCTTCTTGGCTTCTCTTTTATCGCAAATGGAGAGTCAATTCAAATACGACAGCTCATGGTGGGTGGACGCGAGTGTGACATCATCTACCATCCGTATTACGTCACCCTGTACAAACTAGATGGATACACACAGATCTGCGGAGGTTCCCTGCTTAACCTCAGTTATGTCTTAACAGCGGCTCATTGCTGCACGGGAAATTACAGCTTATTAGTAAGAACTGGTCAGAGCAACCGCGAGCCAGATTATGAGCAGGTCGGTTTGAGCGAGGAGTTCCACATCCATTCAAAATTTGACCACACATCGCTGAAATTTGATTTATGCGTCCTGAAAACAAAGCGCCCGTTTATTCGGTCATCTCGCACCAGGCCAGTTAAGCTAGCCAGTGAGGAACAAGTCTCAGAAATAGTTACTAGAGGTATGATGATTACCCATAGTAATTACTAATGATTAAGCTAGTTTAAACCATACAATTTTTAGGTTGTCCTAAAGGTAAAGTTATGGGATTTGGTATACATCGTGAAAATGTCCCTGAAGACACTGTCGTTGTTTACCAAGCTGGTAGTGAAGACCTTCATTGTGCAAATTTTGAAGTTATGCCTTCCTCTGTCTGCCTATCTCTGTTTGATAACTACAATCTCTGCAATAAGCTGTGCGCGAGGACCGGTGGTGACAAAAATTATAGGTTCGGTGATACAGGCGGTCCTCTGATGTGTGGTATGCAACAGATTGGTGTTGCCTCTTTTTTGCCACAGCCTCTGTACACCGAGCAGTACTCTATGTTTTCAGTACTCGACCATGAGTTTAGAGAAAATGTTATTGGTGTTGCTGGAGGTTGTCAAAGGATAAATTGTTGTTCTTGTATAGGATATATTATCCTGTGGGGTTTATGGTTATTGGGTTTATTGTAAATTATACCGAATCTATTATAGCTATGATTTAAACTTGTGTTTTACTTGTATTGATATTTTGTTTTTATGATTAATATTACTTGTGCTTTTCCTGAAGACCAAATGGTTAATAGATCTGCGTATTTAAAGTTGGTGATTTTTAAAATACCTGTATACAGGAAAAATTTAATAAAATTCGATCAAATAATGGAATTCTTCTGGAAAGTTGTGGTATATTACTGTTTTTTTTTTTTTGGTCGAGGAATTCATTTTCGATGTTTATTTTTACTAAAATCTTACGCTAGGTGGCGCTGTGGTACAATGTTTGCTATTTTTTTATAGAAAAATTGAATTTGAACTGTTTTTAGGGTAATCCATCTTTGATGTAAGTTTAAACTTATGCTAGATAATCATTTCATTATTTTTGTTTAAAAAAGCCATTATCCTGAGAAACAAAATCTTTACGTTAAATGTTTTATGAGACAAACTCTCATGTGGCCGAGCACATGACTTTATCATATTATACAACAGTGAACGGCAGTGTCATTTTAGGATAAAATAAACGAAAATTACTTGGATCATTGCAAATCATTGGAACACCAAACTTGATTGATGTTTTTTTTTTCTTTTATCAAGAGATGTAACTTACCCACTTTTCTTCTTGTATTACTGGCATACCAAAATGTTGCTCATACCATTCTTTCACACTGTTGATTATACCAGTGAGACTGCTTGCTATATTAAATTTTCCGCAAACATAATAATGTCGCAAATTTTTCAAACAGTTATTCATTGTTAATTTAGTTTATTTCACAATATATAACAACGTATAGAAGTTTTAGTTTGTTGTTATCGCCAGTACCGCGTGTAAACGAAAGTAAAAGTCATACGTTTGTTAGGTTAGTTCTAACTTTTCTAACTTCTAACTTTTATGGTTTTTTTTTCGTCATTCTTTCGTCATGGTATTAAAAAAATATTCCCCTATAAAAATGCTATTTTTTCTCATAAAACATTTAACAGGACGATTTTTCTCAGGATAATGTTATTTTTTTAAACTAAAATAATGAAATGATCTCTGTAACATCATCTAGCATAACTTTTATAATGAAACACATCAAAATAGGATTACCCAACCTTAAAAACTGTAAAAAACATTTTTTTTATAAAAAAAACTGTAAAAACTAGCAAATATTATACCACAGCGCCATCTACCATAAGTTTTAGGTAAAAATAAACAGCTAAAATAAATTCCTTGATCAAAAAAACAGTAATATACCACAACTTTCCAGAAGAATTCCATTATTTGATCGAATTTTACTCAATTTTTCCTGTATATAGGGTATTTTCAAAATCACCACCTTTAAATAAGCAGATCTATAGAGTAAACATTCTTTTGGGATTTCGTTATTGGGAGTATAAACTTTTATTTACTTTTGGTTTCTTCAAATACGTGTAGAATCTTGTTGCACTGTGTAACCAGCGATGTTACAGTTAATTTGTCTTTTACAGCTTTTCTGGTGGTTTATTACAGTCGTTTTCTGTAACATTGCAGATATTTCTCTCTAGGTGTAAACTTATTTGTTCTTTTTAGTTCCTTCAATTATTACCAAAGAAAGGAAGGAGAAAATTAAATCAAACAATGCGAAAACGAAGAATACAAAAAGTGTCTTTTTGCACCACTAATTTATGTCAAATGCAGTTCTCATCAATATTAATTAATTACTATTAATCAAAGTTAATTATTGAGGCAAATTTGAACTTGGAAAAAGTGGGTTTAGCAAAACAATCCTAGTCGCATCAATATTTAAATTATTTCAATGTGAGTGATGTTAGTTTTGTTATATAATTGTTCATTGTTAGACTATTGTTTTAGAAATTTTTTATTTTCTTCCCAGGTAAACTGTCGTTAAAAAGTTATTATTTTGGTAGAAAATAATATGTAGGTATCTATATTTAAAATCTGATATAAACTCTTTTCATTTATGTACGTATGCAAATGCAACATGGATGTAATATCGAAATAACAGTGATTTATTGGGTAGACCTGCATTAGACTGTTTCATTTGTTATATAATCAAAACATACCGTTTACTGTTGAACAGTAATTGATTTTAGGGTTTCTTTTTTAGATATTAACGTTATTGGGCACATGAAGTTTCTAGGAGAACATTAACCGCTGAAATTCTTTTAGTTGGGGGTGAGGTAAAACTTGCCGGATTGTTGCGTCCCTTATTTCGGGTACATTAGCCACAGGTTGTATAGCTGCACATAGGAGGCGGTCGGTTACTAAAATTCCTGCTTTGCCGTACGTAAGTTTGTGGACATTGTATGCGAGAGGCAAGTGCACCGAAGGCTGACGTCGATCTGGTACATTTAGCTGCAATAAGCTTCGGGCGCGTTTATATTCAGATTAGTGCGCTGCGACGGAAGTAGCTGCAGCCTTGCACACATCTATGTATGTATATATGCGCGCTGCAACTTTATAAAACGGTTATTTCCCGTTGAATTTTAAATTGCCCAATTGCATATGTAAACTAGGCACTTACTTCGGTTTCCGCGGTTGGCTCAAGAGGAAATCTGCACGGCGCCCTCTAGGGAATTTTGTAAATACTAAAGGAGATTATTATAATTAGTTAGTTAGTTCTCTTAGTTCTCTACCTACTTCGCCTGAAAGAGAATAATTAATTAACTTCATTTAGTTCATCGCTGAAATTCTATTTTGAATAGGTTGATACGCTTCTTAGAAACGTTTTTAATTTTTCACTGTCCTAAATTCCGACATATTTCTATATTTAATAATGATGTTTATTTAGTTAAAAGAAACTAATAATCACAATAAATTTGGTTTCCTTAGTATAATACTGAACTTATCAAAATTACTACTTAAAATTAGCCAATACATGAACCCGACATGATGTTTTAAAAAGGCTTAGCGAACTACTGTTTTTTATATCACTTGGTAGGCTGTTAAACATCTTCAGTGCTTTATAATAAAAGGAATTTTGTGTGCTGCTTTTTGTATATTTTGGTAATCTGAAGTGGTCCTTTTGCCGAATATTGTATTTATGCTGCTGATTATTGTATGTTAAATAATCACTCATATAATTTGGGAGTTTATTATTTATGCATTTATATACCAACGTGAGTGCCTGATATACCGTTCCTTGTTTAATATTAAAACAACTTAATTTACTCAACATGGACTCGATACTGCTTAACCTGGAGCTTTGTAATAAAATTCTGAGTGCTCGATTTTGTTGTACTTAAATCTTTTTAATGTCTTTGTCTGTACACAAAAATAATACTGCTGCAATAGTAAAAATATGGTTCTATAATCGTATGGTACAAAGATATTCTAGCTCTTAATGTAAGTTTATTAGATATTCTTCCTAAGTAGCTAATCTTTCGACTCACCTTTTTAACTATATATTCTATATTAATCGTAAATTTCAAACTATTATCTAAAATGACACCTAGATATTTAAATTTGTCCACTATCTCACCAACTGTGTTATCAATAACTATGTCTGGTGTAGGGTTTACCGAATTTCTATTTCCCAATACCATAGCTTTTGTTTTCAATACATTCAAACATAATTTATTTTCTTTACAGCGAACACGTACAACGTGGTGACTGTGTCATTGTTTTTGAATTGAGCGAAGTTATTAAGTGGAAAACAATTCCCGTCGATGGTGAAGTGGTGAAACGAACTGTTGTTGATGTGTGGATGGCAGAATAGGAGCGTGGAAAACATTTAAAGTGAAGATGGACATGTGCTAAGGTAACGTTCTACAGTTTAGGTTAACTGTGTGAGGGTGCGTGCGCACTATCTTGTTTTGAAAGGAGAATGGCTGCCTCTTGTTTTGATTGCGGCGAGGAAATTAAACGCAGTGTAAGTAAAGTGAAATGTAAAATATGCAACAGTACTTTCCATGCTAAGTGTATGAAAATCAAAGATGATGAAATAAAAATTATATCGAATAATACAAACATTATATTTGTCTGCAATGAATGTAAAACTAAAAGTATTTGGCATGAACTAGATGAAATTAAAATTGTTCTAAATAAGACCATGACATTGATGGCACAACAACAAGCAATGATTGAAGCACATAGTAAGCTACTGCATGAGAGTAATTCAAACAGAGATGTGTGGACGAGTAGAGACGGTCGGCATGTAAAATTCAGCGAGGTTGTGAAACAAAACAATGAAAAAATTATTGTTAGACCAGTTAAGGAACAGAACAGCGAAACGACAAGGAAGGATATCGGGCAGCAGATTGAACCTGAAAAGTTATCAATTGGTATAGACAATGTTAAGCATGTAAAGGATGGGGGAATATTAATAAGTTGTTCAAATTCAAATTCTAAGGATGTAATAAAAACCAAAATGCAAGAATTAAAAAATAAATATGTTATCGAAGAGCCAGTAATAAAGAATCCAAAGTTAATTATTGTCAACGCTGAAGTTAAGTACGTTACAAAGGAAGATGAAGAGATTAAAAAATGCCTGATTGAACAGAATGATATTTTGAAGGAAGTGAATGTAGAAAAAATTGCGGTTATACGAAAGTATGTTAAGAAAAATAAGAAAAACAGCGGAAGTATCGTAATTGAGATCGAGAAGGAAATATATGCAAAGATATTGATAAGTGGAACTTTACGAATAGGATGGAGAAGATGCAATGTTTTTCAGCACGTTAATATAGTGAGATGTTTCAAATGTGCCCGATATGGACATATTGCAAATGATTGTAGAAATGACATAACTTGTTTCAACTGTGCTGGTGATCATTCAACGAAGGACTGTAAGGAGGATGATAGAAAATGTATTAATTGTTTCATTGCTAGGGAAAGACTGAAAATAGACATAAAGTATGATCATCCTGCATATGACCGTAATTGTTCGTGCTATACTAGAATAAAAGAAAGAGCGCTTGAAAGAATTGATTATAGCTTATAGCAACCAAATACATGCGGTAGTGCTATAATGTATTTAAATTGTCAGGGTTTTTTAAAGAATAAAGACAGCATTGGGGCGTTGGTTGTTGAAAAAGAACCCATACTATTGTGCCTATCTGAAACGCATGTTACTGAAGATATTGGTAGCTTGGAATTAAACATTGAGGGATATAACTACGAGAGCTGTTGTACGAATAACAGGAGAACAGGGGGTACATTGGTCTTTATCAGAAAATACAATAAATATAGAGTTATAAAAAACTTTAGCGTTCTAAATGTTTTATGGCTGATAAGTATCGAAGTAAAAATTGAAGAATTGCCTTACATAGTAACAGTTGTTTATAGATCTCCAAGTGGTAGTGATAACATATTTATGGAACAGCTTGAGGAATATTTTGATGAAATAATGGTATTGAATGGAGTTCATGTAATCGTCGGGGATTTTAATTATGATTATTTAAAGAATACTTTTTATACAAACAAGCTAAAAGATATTATTGAGAACTATGGGCTGTATCAAATAATAAGAGAACCGACAAGAATTACAAATACTAGCGCTACATTGATCGACTATATAATTACAAGTAATAAATATGGCAAATATGAGAACCTTTTAACACCCAAGATAAGTGATCACAACATATTATGTTATAAGCTGGAAACTGAGATCAAAGATAAATTAGAAACTATACGATACAGATGTTATAAGGGGTATAAGTCAAGCATATTGCAGGAGGAGTTGTTTAATTGCACTTGGGAAAATAACTCTGCTGATGTGAATATTTTGTCTGATAAATTATTGAATGATGCCACACAGATTCTGGATAAGCTTTGCCCTATGAAGGAGGGAACTATTGCCATAAAACACAAAAATAAAAAGTGGATAACTGACGATGTGTTGACAAAAATGAGAAATAGGGATTTAAAATACAAATCTGCTGTTTTTGGTCAGGATGAACATTTATGGGAGGAATATAAGATTCTAAGAAATGAAGTTACAGGACAGATAAGGGTAAACAAAGAAAAATATTTAACAAGCATTTTAGAGGAAAATAGGAACAATACCGGGGAACTTTGGAAAACTTTGAAAACTTTATTGCCGGAAAACAAAAGAAACCATGAACTTGAAAAGCAGATACTGTTTCATAATGCTATTGCTGAAGACGAAGGGATGATTGCTAAAATGTTCAATGAATATTTTGTAAACAGTATTCAGCATATCGTTGGTAACATAAAAGCTGTGCATGGACATGAATATATTCTGAGAAACATCGAAAAGCATGAAGATTGGTCAAAGTTCGAGCGAGTTGAAATGGCTACATTGAAAAAATATGTGAACAATCTGAAGTATGTGAGTGGCGGTATAAGCGGCATATCGACAAACGTTTTAAAGGACATAATGAAGGTAGTAGCAAACCGGGTTTTAGATGTAGTTAACGCGTCTTTAAGTTATGGAAAATTTCCTGAAAAATGGAAGCTATCTACGGTGATACCGATTCCAAAGATACCAAAGACTAAAAAGTGCGAGGAGTTTCGACCGATCAACACAGTGCCGATCTACGAAAAAGTGCTAGAACTGGTAGTTAAAGATCAAGTCCTTAAGTTCTGTGATAAAAACAATGTGATTGTTAAATACCAGTCAGGGTTTAGATCTAACCATTCTTGTGAAGCGGTTATAACTCACATTAGTGATGAATGGCTTCGATCTGTTGATGGAGGTGAAATTGTGTGTGCTGTTTTCTTGGATTTGCGTAGGGCATTTGAAACTGTTAACAGATCTCTTCTTTTAAAAAAGTTGGGAAAAATTGGGTTTTCAGGGAAAGTTTTGGAATGGTTTGAATCCTACTTAGGTCACAGAGTTCAATGCGTAAAATATGGTAGTTATGTGTCTGATGTTCTAAGTTGCGATTGTGGTGTACCGCAGGGAACCGTTTTGGGTCCGTTATTGTTTCTTTTGTATGTTAATGACATTGTTACGTGTATAAAAAATTGTGAAATATGTTTGTTTGCGGATGATATGATGTTGTATGTGTGTGGCAATGACATAGATGATATGAATGTAAAAATTAATTGTGATCTCGCTGCCATCTACTCCTGGCTTTGTGATAATAGTTTATGTTTAAATGTTAGTAAGTCAAAATATATCGTGATAGGTTGTAGAAGCAGAATTTCTGCTATGAGTATGAATGTAAAGGTAATGGTGAATGATGTAGTATTGGAACGTGTTATGGAAATTAAATATTTAGGTGTTATTTTGGATCAGCATTTGAATTTTGAGCAGCATTTTAATCATATTATCAACAAAATTTCAAGAAAGACATATTTTTTGAGTAGAATAAGTGATTATGTTAGTGTATATACAAAATGTCTCTTGTATAAGTCTTTAATATTGCCACATATTAATTATTGTTGTACTGTGTTGTTTAATATTACTTCGTGTGAGCAACATAAATTGCAAAAACTTCAAAATAGAATTATGAGGATAATTTTGAAATGTAATAGATATACGCCTGTTTGTATTATGTTGGAGACTTTGAGTTTTATGAGTGTTAAGCAACTAATTGCTTACAGAACATTGGATTTTGTTTATAAAATTAAGTATGGAATGGTTCCTTCCTATTTAGCGGGTGCGGCACTGTACGTAAGCGGTGTGCATAACTATGCCACACGAAGTCGCCATGAAAATAATTTCTATGTACAAAAATGTAATACCTCTAAATGTTATAATAGCGTCTGTAGAAAAGGATATATTTTGTTTAATAGTTTAAGCTTCGAAATCAAATCTTGCAGAAATTATAGAATGTTTAGAAGGATGCTAAATGACTATGTTTTGAGGAGTTTTTAATGGCGTTTTGGTTTATTCTTTTTATGTGGGCAATTTGTTTACTTTGATAATGTGAAACCTTTTATTTATTTTTTTAGAGTATATTGGATTATTTTTATATTTGTTATTAAGTTTAGGAGAATGGTTAGTGAGATTTTTGGGGTTTAGTTTGTTGCTATGGGTTTTTTTTTTGTTCTTAATTATTTGCAGTTGTAAATTTTGTATATGGTTTGTTTATAACAGTTGTATTTTTTTGTATTTGTTATTAATAGCGGTTCTGCTAAATAAACTTTATTATTATTTATACCAATTTGATATCGATACTAGTTCGGAGTTTAATGTCGCGATTACATCAGGTAAGTTATCTTCTGCAATTGATATTAGTGTATCGTCTGCAAATAGGTGCATATCACAAGCTTTAACTTGTGAAGCAACATCGTTTATGTACAAATTAAATAAAACTGGTCCAAGAACAGAACCTTGTGGTACCCCTAAGCTGTTTATTAATTCACTTGACTCATTTTCTCCAATCCTAATTTCTTAATTTTTTTGGGTTTGTTGTTACCTGTTATTGTTTTTAAAATTTTCCATGTTTTCTCTGGATTGTTTTCATTCTCCTGTAAAACATTTTCTAAATATTCGTTTTTTAGCTGTTTTAATTAATTTTGAATATTCATTTCTAGCTACTTATTCTAGCATATTATCTCTATAAATTTGTTTATTTCGTAGATGACCTGAATACTACTTGTTGATTTGCTGAGTGGATGTTATTTCTTTACTGCAAATTAGTTTCGTACGTGCTGCAATAATTGCGTATTTTAATTCGTCAGCCTTTTTATTGATGTCAAGAAACTCAAGAAACTTTCTATTTAGCTGGATAAAATTATCTGATTAAATTATCAAAAATCGATTTTTCGCCCCATCTATACGAGGCTCCCCCCTTAAAAATGGTAAAACAGTTTAAACTATAGAAAGTGTAGCTAATTTTCATCCGTAAAATTATTTTCAAAACAGGAATTCATTAAGCTTATGTGGGATATTGGGTACGAGTTTCCTGCTTCCAAAATGACAATTTTTTCACATTATTTTCAGCGATATCAACAAGTTTCCATGACGTATGACAATACAAATCAAACTCTGTCTCCACAACCCCTATTTAATAATCCCATCCGCACAAATCACATTTCACCCCGTCCGCAATAGAAGAAGTGGTGATCGATATTCAGTTTGAGAACTTTCCAAATTTAAAGTATCCGGCGGAACGTCGGGTACCGTTTTATGAATCCCCAAATGCGGAAAGTTATTATTACCGAAGTTGAGCAGTGCTTCGCGCGCGCTGAGCTTCAGCCGTACCAGTGAGTCGGGGCCACTAATGCATCCCCAAGCTGCAAATTCAGTTTTGTTTCGCGAGACGAACAAAAGATGTCGCCCCTCACCTACATTACATCCGAGCAACTGCTCTCGCCGAACAGTTACAGTTACAGTAGGAAATGAATATTCATAATAATGTGTAGTATCGTTTTGTCTTTTCGTATTGCTAGTTGGAGTGTTGTAGGTTAACCGGTTGGTTATTTGGTTGGCTATTTATTTTCCTTGTCGTTCTGTAAGTTTTGCACTTCCGGCAGATGGAATTTCATATTTATGGGTCTGTTTCATAGGCGACGTTGCGGTGCATGAAGCAAACTTAATTTTATATGTATTATGGTTTCATTGCGACGTAATGAAGTTTTTTGAAAGTAATTTATTATATCAGCTATCAGAAATGATATAAGTTAAACGGTGCAAATTCAGATGGATTAAGGAATTTTTGTTATGTTAGAAACTGTAAAATTTATGTTTATTTTAATTACAATGTCAACATTTTTTGAAACAGTATAGAATAAGTCTTTAGTCTTCTTCAGTGTGCCCTCTCTCCCTCATCTGAATTTTATTGTTTCTTGCACCTGGAATTGTTAGTGTTTTTCTTTTCCCCCAAACAGTTTCCAAATCCAAAACAACTGGACAAGTATTTTTCTGGAAATTTTGATTTTTGGTGCCTGTCGAGGCTGAAAATTAAAATGGGAAACTACTTTTTGGTATTTTTCGAATAATTGTTCGAGGTTTGGAAAAACTTCAGATTAAAGTTATAGGACTTGTAGGAGTTTTCAAGGAACTCGGAAAACTGACCGTTCTAATAATTTTATTCTCTTTTTTCTCAGTAATAATATATTTGACTAGATTATTTTTTGTATCACAAATTTTTACAATAAAAAAGATCAATAAAACCTATCATAAAATTATAGAAAAATTTAATTTAATTAATTATTACTTACAATATATGAAAATATCGTTGACACATTGTGAATATATTAAAAGAATTAACAATTTAAATTAGTACAATGAAAAACGCAATTATTAAAAATATTTCGAGACTCATTATTTATTGAGGATTTGGAATTGCTTGTTATATTAAGTGTTTCCTCCTGCGTATTTTCTCTAAGATTATTTATTATATTTGAATGATGTTCTTGGTTCAATTGTAAGTATGGTTTAATCGAACTTGCGGAATTATGACCAGTGACCTTGATTAGTTCTTGTTCTCCTACACCAGCTTTTGAAAGGTTACTTACTGCACTTGATCTGGCAGAATGGTTAGTTATTTTTTTAGTAACTGTGTCTAGACCTACTTTTTCTGCGGATTCTTTCATCCATTTTGAAATGGAATTTATTCCCACAGGAACGTTTTTATACCAAAAACCATAAGTTTGCCAAGCCGGATTTGGAGTAAGAAACAAGCGTTCGGTTTTAATATTTTCTTCACGTTTACTCATTAGTTTTTCAAAAAGACGAACAGGGCAAATATCTGGGTTATTTATGTTTGGAGTCAACCATTTACTATTAGCGCACCTTGTGCAGTTTTTGTAAAGATTGGATTGTATTCAATGCGGCCAGTATTTAATCTTTTTATGTCGGTTTCTTTTTTAAAATAATGAACTAAACATTTCGTAGCGTCTCCTCCCCTCCAAGCTAGTTCATACGATGCAACGTGAAAAAACTTTCTTTGCAATCCACAAGGTGTATCTTCGTCCCAATAGTTAAAAATTTGCAACAATTCTGTATTAGAAAGTGCCACAGAACTTTGTTTGTGCTTTTCAGGATGTTTTCGTAAAATTTTTCTTTTTGCATCTCTTGCATTCCGAGCATTTCTGAATTCTATATCATGGAAAGGATCAAAGGACCTGTTATGCTTATTAAAGTAAAGTTCTTGAACTAATTTTGCCGTTTTATTCCACATTGTCTTTATTACTGCTTCTTTATAATCATTTCCGTCTTTTCTTTTCATGTTATAAGCCCAATCTTTTAAAATCAATGCCAGAGTAGCTGTTGTAGTAGATTGATCCAGAATATAATTTCTTTATTTGGTGAAGGTCTTAAATTGTCTCCATATAGACTGATTACTTATTAGAGTATTTTTCGAAGTAGTTTCTAAAATCTTTTTTGTAATTTCTGCATCAGAAAAGGTACTAAACCGATGACTTTCACCCATTCCGCGATGACACAATTAAGTAATTATTTGGACAAGTATCTGACAGTTGCTAGGCAAATAAAAGCTACAGTGATTATTCCCGAGAATAATCACAAGAGATTTATTCCCACTATAATAATGACATAATTGGTTGAAACTTACCCTTGTGACAAATAAAGAAGCATTTGATTGGTTTTAAGAAACGTCAAAAAATAATCATAGAAATCATTACTATAAGTCTAGTGGAATTTTTATAAACATTTGTCAGTTAATTTACATTCGTTTAAACAAGTTCTATTTGTTTCAATAATTCGATTTTGTCGAAAATTCGTGTGACATTATTAAATAGAAAATTTCTTCATATTGTTTAAACAATAAACTATAATTCATTTTCACCTTTTTTCTAATTATGGTAGAAAAAGTCAAATTTTTTGTGAAATTAACATAACTTTTATGTTCGAAATATCTTGCCTATCTTATCTAATAAACCCACATTTGTTTAAACAAGTGCCATTTGTTGAAACAATTTTTTGCAATTCATCGCAAAATTATTTTGCTTAGATCGATCTGGCCAACTGTTATTCTCAACCGATATTATATTTTGGTATGATGTTCATTGTTTAAATAATAAAACATTATTCGTTTTCAATATTTCATCAAAATTTTTTTAAACAAATTTTGGATTATTAGATAGTATAGGTACGATATCTCGAACATGAAGTAATTAATAAGTAATTTCACAAAAAAGCTGGGTTTTCTACCATAATCTACCATAATTAAGAAAGATGCTGAAAATGAAGAATAATGAAGATTGTTTAAACAATAGAAAGAAATTTTCTAATGAATAATGTCACTCTAAGATATTAATTCGCGATTTAATACTCAGAAAACAAAATTCAGACAGATTTTCGAGAAAGCCGAATTATTTAAAAATTAGAATTTATTTAAACAAATGGACATTAACTGACAAATGTTTATAAACACTACACTAGGCTTACAGTAATGCTTTTTATGAGAAGAAAAGAGACTCTAATAAGTAATCAGTCTATATGGAGACAATCTAAGATCTTCACCAAAGAAAGAAAATATATTCTGGATCAATCTACTACAACAGCTACTCTGGCATTGATTTTAAAAGATTGGGCTTATAACATGAAAAGAAAAGACGGAAATCATTATAAAGAAGCAGTAATAAAGACAATGTGGAATAAAACGGCAAAATTAGTTCAAGAACTTTACTTTAATAAGCATAACAGGTCCTTTGATCCTTTCCATGATATAGAATTCAGAAATGCTCGGAATGCAAGAGATGCAAAAAGAAAAATTTTACAAAAACATCCTGAAAAGCACAAACAAAGTTCTGTGGCTCTTTCTAATACAGAATTGTTGCAAATTTTTAACTATTGGGACGTAGATACACCTTGTGGATTGCAAAGAAAGTTTTTTCACGTTGCATCGTATGAACTAGCTTGGAGGGGAGGAGACGCTACGAAATGTTTAGTTCATTATTTTAAAAAAGAAACCGACATAAAAAGATTAAATACTGGCCGCATTGAATACAACCCCATCTTTACAAAAACTGCATAGGGTGGACCAGAAAGGTGCGCTAATAGTAAATGGTTGACTCCAAACATAAATAAACCCAGATATTTGCCCTGTTCGTCTTTTTGCAAAACTAATGAGTAAACGTGAAGAAAATATTAAAACCGAACGCTTGTTTCTTACTCGAAATCCGGCATGGCAAACTCATGGTTTTTGGTATAAAAACGTTCCTGTGGGAATAAATTCCATTTCAAAATTGATGAAAGAATCCGCAGAAAGAGTAGGTCTAGACACAGTTACTAAAAAAATAACTAAATTCTGCCAGATCAAGTGCAGTAAGTAACCTTTCAAAAGCTGGTGTAGGAGAACAAGAACTAATCAAGGTTACTGGTCATAATTCCGCAAGTTCGATTAAACCATACTTACAATTGAACCAAGAACATCATTCAAATATAATAAATAATCTTAGAGAAAATACGCAAATGATTAGAAGGTTCAATTTTCTGAAGAATGTAACTTTTTTAATTTAAGGGTAGTTTTCAGGGCACTGTGGGGGTGTGTTGGGGGCGTCAAATCCAAGTCTAATAGGACAAATTGTTTCTTGAGAAGTCCTCTAATATGTCCTTCCCATGCATTTTCCCATGTAAATTTAAGGCCTCGACAGGCCTTAATTCACTTTTTTGGGTTTGGAAACGATTTGGGTGATCGTTGCATTCTATCATCACAAAAAAAATTAAACTATTTTTTTACATATCTGATATATTTGAATAAAATAATTATTAAATTAGATTCATTTTTAATGAATCTAGAGGGCTAACTGAAACTATGTCCATTAGTAGGTAATTTTTAGATATTCATTCCTATTCTCTCAAACTACTAACTACCAACGTTAGTTGACTACCGTACCACATATACTAACCTACAATACGCGGTGTGCACATCATTATTGATGCGGCATTAATTGTGCCAATTTTATAAAGTTTCGCACACGAACTAAACCCAAAACCGCAGACCAAAATAGCCGTTGCCGAAGAAGCCGCCGCAGTTCGGTAACAAGCGCGGTTCTCCGCGGCCGTTCTCCGTTTCTCTATCCAATACAAAGTTTCCGCTGAAATTGCAAAGTTTCGAGGCTTCAGATTTCAAACCGATGTGTTCATGATTAGTGGATAGTCTCGATAGCGCTTCAACGTGCGCGTATCGTTGTGTGAGTGCGGTCGTACGTACGTGAACGCGGTCCGCGCGCAACCTCGTATTTGTTTAATTGAGAAACCTAGTTACGAACTGTTGCCAACTATCGAGAACAATAAACTGGCATGGGATTAGTTCTGGCTTGTCCGCGGTCTTGATTTTACAGGAGTTTCAGTGCGAAATTATTGGTTGTCGTGATGCTAGTAAATGTTAAATTATTTGGTAAACAGACAATGGATTTTTAACCAAATCCGAAGATACTAAACTCTGTGGACAAGGAAAAATCTTGGTGTTTTTAGAAATCTTATTCTGATAGAATGCAGTATTTCAGCATGAGTTAAACACATAATCTTAATTATAATACACCCAAGTTTCACCGACATAAAACGTGTTATAAAATGGATCTATTAGAACAATTGGATATAGAGAAACATACTTAAAACAAACTCTCATAATTTTTTCTTCACTAAATATGGTGTTTATAGTTCCGAAACATTCAAAACACACAACAATAGTCAAAAATCAACAACTAATCAAAGATTTGTGAAATAATTTCAAACAAAAAATCACGAAGAATGTAAAACTAAATAATAATTCATTAAGTCGTTTAATACACTGAACAATAAGATTTGACGTCAATATCGTTCCGGAATATAACCTAAATAACAATAGATCGTAAAAATGTCTCGTTTTTAATGTCGGCAATAAATTTCGGGCATTATTTTAATAGGTTTCCGCGTTCAGCCCGAAATTCACTGCGTTTGCGCACAAAATTCACCCTAACATCAGCTAATTATCTCGTAAATTATGGCCGCTATTAATTACCGTTTCGGAATCACATATTTACAACGTTGATATCAGAAAGGACATTTGTAATGCTAATGGCAAATTCCAACACTAACAGTGTGCAAATATATATATATATATATATATATTTTACGCGAGAAATTGGTAACAAACATTGGGATTAATAATATCAAGCACGCATACTGCACAGTCTACCCAAATTATACATACAAAAATATATAATATAAAATAACTATAAACTACAATAACACATAAAACTTTTTGAAAGAACTTCTGACAAATGTCAAACAAAATATTCCATAACGACGTAAAAATCTCTCTAAATCAAATTTGTGGTTTTCTTTAAAAACATGTTGCGATAATGCACATCTTAATTTACTTGTTTTGATGTCCGATTTATGTAAAGAAATTCTAGTTTTTAAATAGTTACCAGTCTGACCAACATAAGAAAGATTACAACAAGAACAAGGAATAGAATAAACAATACCAGAATTTAAAGCCAAAGGTGTTTTATCTTTAACAAAAGAAAAACAACTATTAATTTTTAACGAATTATATTTTGCAAATTTGATGTTATTGCTTTTTAAGATTTTTGTTAAACTAGATGTTAAACCCATTATATACGGAATTTTTAAAAACAAAGGAGGTTGTTGAAGCATAGGAACATTATAGTTATGAATTGACCGAAAACCAAATCATAAACGATTAAGTAAATTTTTTGGAAAACCATTATTCAAAAATATCGAAAACAAAATTTTGAAATTTTTCTGTCGAAATTTGGAATTGCAGATTTTTTCTATTCTATTTTTTAGTGCCAAAACTGTGTTGACGTTTTGATTAATTGAATGATATGAGAAAAAATTAATATATCTACCCGAATTTGTAAGTTTTCTAAACCAATCTAAAAGCAAAATATTTTCATCTGTCCTAATAATATTTATATCTAAAAAACAAACACTAAAATTATTTTCTTTTTCAACAGTAAACTGAATATTCTTAATAAAACTATTAAAACAAACGAAGATATTTTCAATTTGGTCGTCGGGCAACGCACAAATAATATCATCAACGTATTTATGAATTAATGAAAATTTAAACGATAATTTTGGGATAATATCATCTAACAGTTTATCCAAAATAATTTTGGCCAAAATTGGAGAAATTGGAGAACCCATAGGAGTTCCGTCAATTTGAGAACAAAATACTCCATTGAAAGAAAAATAATCATTATTAAAGATTAACCTAATCATAGTAAAAATGAATTTTCACTCAAAGTTGTATTGTTAGATATTAATTGCCAATATTCTTTTAAAACATCCAACAACAAAGATTTAGGAATGTTTGTAAAAAGTAAAACGGCATCAAAAGATATTAACACATGTCCTTTAGGCAAACGAAAATTTTGATATTTTTCAGAAGAAGTAAATGAGTCTTTAATATCATACAAGACATTATTAAAGGAGTCACTTAGAATTTTAGAAGCAAAAGATACAAGAAACAATAGACCTTAAAGGGATATTCTGTTTGTGAATTTTGGGTACGCAAATAAATTTTGGAGAAATAGCATTATTAATGCATAACTTACTTTTCAAATTTTCGTCTATTACTCCATCCTGAAATATTTTTTTAACAAAATCTTTTACTTTTTTCTGGATAATACTAGGTGGATCTTTCTTAATTCTTTTATATACATTCATATCATTAAGTAAAGTATTAGTTTTCTCAAGATATTCAATTATTATTATTATTATTTATTGAAAATCTCTGATACATCTCATTAAATATTGGAAACCTAGATAATATAATTTAGATACAACATATAAATACTAAAATTACACTAATAATTTTGAAAAGTAATAAAGAGGATCAGGGCAAATTGGTAGTACCGAGCTTCGCCGAAGCCTAGGGTACTCCCTTTGCGGGTATCACTGCAGCTCTACCCAATTTTGAATAACACAAGGCCATTTATGCTTTGCAAAGAAAAATTTCATTTTTCTCTGCAAAACAAAGGAAAACTGCAGAAAACCCTTGCAGCCTTGTGCAAAGGTCATCAAAAACACACACACACACATTTATTAATAGACAATATACATTAAAAGAAGGTAAAGATGAAATATTAAGCAGCAAATTTAGGGTTCTTTATGATAAAATTCTCCTTAAAATATTCGCGCTTCCCAAAACCGCAATTTCTTGAATTTCCCAGGGCGAAATTTTGCACGGCAACTCTTTAACATGTTTACTATAATTTAGACTAACTGCACCCAATGCACCTACAATCACCGGAACAATGATCACGTTCATTCCCCACATACGTCCAACTTCTATTGCGAGATCCTTATATTTAAGTTGTTTTTCAAGCTCCTTCCTTACAACATTCGCATCAGCAGGTACCGAGATTTCAATAAACGTGCACACCTTCCTCTGGAAATCCTTTACCACGATATCTGGCTTATTAGCATCAAGCATTCTATCAGTGACAACAGGCATGTTCCATAATATGGTAATATGATCATTACTCACAACAGGAGATGGGATGTGGTCATACCACCGAGACACATCCATTGCTAAACCTAGTTGGGAACATAAATTATAATGTATATATGTTCCCACCCTATCATGCCTAGCAATGTAATGCGACTCAGCTAAGACTGGACAAGATGACCGGAGCCTGATGACACAATCTACAGCTCCCATCATGAGCAACTTTCATAATCTTCTGTTCATGATATCTGGTACGAATTGCCTGATCTTGCGCCGCAACAATAGAGGATTCCGTTTCAGCCTTAATGTTCCCATGACAAAGCCAAGATAAAGACCCAGATTTTGAAATGCCATCACCCTCCACAATTCTCAAAAATTGACCATGCATTGGCTTACTAACATAATCCTCCCTCATTTTCCGATTCATTCTTAACTTAATTTCCCGCTTTAAACTCGCCACCGAAGTTCTATTTCCGTAATTTTCTAGTTCTTCGACCTGAAATTTTTCTAAAATTAGTTTATGTTTACTTATTATTGACTTACCAGAAGTATCCCTAATTAATTGTTTAATAACTTTATCTTCCTTGTTGGCCTTTATAAAATTTCCTAAATTTAACATTTCCAAATCATAAATATTTTCCAATTGCTGCAAACCACGACCTCCATCTAAACGATGCAGGTATAGCCTGCAGACATCGGACCTAGGGTGAAACATAAAATTTAATGTTAACTGTTTTCTAGTTTTAATGTCCAAATCGCGTATTTCCTTCTTCGTCCAGTTTAAAACACCAACACTGTATCGAAATATAGGAATAGCATATGCATTTATCGCTTGCATTTTATACTTTCCAATTAAACCAGACTTTAAAATTTTCCTCACACGCTTAATGTATTCGCCTATAACCTTCACCTTCATGCCTTCATCATCAATACCAAAGGCTTAATCCATTCCCAGATACTTATATCTAGTATTATCTGTTAGTTCGTTAATACTAGTATGATCATTCAGGCATATGTCAGCGGTTTTCTCAATTTTGCCTTTGACAATACTAATTATTATTATTATTATTATTGTTATTTAATTATTATATTATATATATATATATATATAAGATATCGAATCACAGATGTTTAATTGTGTTTACGTGTTGTTGTAAAAGTGCAAAGTTGGTTTCGTGGGGTGTTTAACAAGTCCCCGCTTATTTATTATTAAACTGTGAATTAGCGTAATTAAACAGGGTACACGAAAAATGACTCGGCGTAATTATTTTAATGTAATTATCAACCGGTCCCGACTGAGTTTCAACCGCGTATTATCGTTGTTGATTTCATATCACGCGAGCCATTTTACAGCCTGATAACGACGTCAATAATAAGCGGCGGGAGGCTCGAAATTATTTATAGAGACGGTAATTGCGTACCTTTAAGTAATTATTATACCCTGGACGAGAGAAAGGCATTTATTATTTGCCAGTTGACTCGGTCTAAACGACCAATTTTATTCTTTAATTATAATAGAGTGCTACAATTTATATCCTTCTGTATTGTAACAAAAACAATCGTACATCATTACTCATTTTAAAATTATATATTATTTTGATAATTATTGCGTCTAAGTTAATGTCTAAGTTTCTTTTTACTTTCTTTGGGTGTTTTAGGCCAGTATAATGATTTTTTTTAAAGAGATGGCGTGAGTTCAACTGTTATCTCCAAAAGTGGTGTATTAATGCCTAAATCACTATCTTCTGCTAGTGTAATAAATAGGAGATAGAACGTTAGGATTGGAAAAAATTAGTCATGTGCATTCATAGGCAGCTTGGGGACCCACAAGGGTGTGTTTTTAGACCAGTTTTATTTATGTTGTTCTTCTTGGAGACGTTAAAGACAGCAAGGTTCAAAATTGCAGCGAAGTCATATAAAAATCGACTAACTCATAAATCAATTTCACCAAATCGCAGAAACCTCTTTATAAAATATGTCACTCCGAGTTCAAATTTGTTTGTTTCTTTTCAGGCTATTTCTGGCACATAACGGATTTTCACTACGACGCCCACTTCACGGCGCACGGCGACGTCCGGAAAGGTAAGTGGCGCCATCTCGCACGTACCTCTCGTATTGCTTTATTTCGCTCTCGCTAAACATCAATAAAGATGGCGCGGTTGATAAGGCCTTCCAGCTCAAACTATCCATCATTCCTCTTGGCTGGTGGGGCTCGTGAATTTCGTTACTCGCTTTAATTCACCCCGAAGAAGGTAAAACGGTTTGGAGGGGGGGGGGGCGTTTTCTCGCGGCTCGTCGGGACATTTGAATAGATATTAAAGTTTCATTCGCACCTATAAAGTTCGCCTGAAACTGGTTCGCGAGAGTTCAAGGTGGTTGATTGATCGCAGAATCAAGTGCTCTCGGTTATGTTTTATTCAGGGTATATTACAGAAGTCTTGCACGTTATTTTATATACCAGAGTGTCACACACAAAACCAAACGGAAAACGCTGAAACCTAACTTGATGAGGAACGTTTGAGGACGGATTTGTATGCAGTACAAAAAAACAACCAACAATATCTACTTACTGTCATTGTTAATTGATTAGAAATACGTTATTTTTCAGGTATTCTATGAGTAATATTGATAAATTGTGAAAATGGTTAATGGAATGTGGATTATATGAAAGAGTTTTCGATAGGTTTTTTTTCTTATGTAGGTATTTTTTTGTTATTTAGCATTTGCATTGAAGAAATATAGCCCAATTACATAATAATAATAATAATAATTATTATTATTATACAAACGAGAAATACATAAGTAAAACAATGAAAGACAATAAAAATAAAGGAATGAATCAAAAAAATCCACATAACACTCATTCAATTAATTTTTCTTTTATTTTTTAATGATTCAATGCAACATTGTTGATTTGACTCAAATTTACTTTCTATGGTTAGGTTATATATCTTAATATCTTATTTCTGCCCTTATTAGAAAGTTCACAATTTTATTATGGTAAACCTCCGCATAAGTAGATACTACATGCTACATATTAACTATTCTCTCCTCAAAAATTCATTACCTACCAATATTTTAGTGCTCACTTATACCTCCACAAAAAACTCACTTATACCACCGCCATCTTATCTATAAACCCATCGGATAATCTTACCTCAGCTGCTTTCAGCAAATTTATCCTTCAAGTATCGCCTATCGTACCCTTGATAGTGCATTTCATTACCGATCTAGACCATCGCTGCTAATGGAGAATAATAGTCGACGCATTCAATAATTCAGAAACGCTATCGGGCAACGACAGGACGACCTTTTATCGTCACCGGGCGCTAGATGGCGCTTGCCGAAGCTACGATCGAGAGAGAGACATTCGCTCTCGTTTATTTTTTGAAAGCGGGATTATTTTTGAAGCGCGCGGCTTAGTGCGACTAAGTACCGGCGCGCACACGTCATGAAATATTCATAAGCAATTCATCTAGTTACCGCACGATTGGATCTGCATTAAGCGAAGTTAAACGATAGCCTCGAGACGCCCACTACGATCGCTCTACTAGTTTAATCGGGAAAACTTCTTCTCGGTAGTTTTTTACCCGTTTAATGTATAATAGTGAATTATAATATCTATGGTTGCTTGTCTACGTTACAGACAGTACGGTAAGGTAGCTTTATCTGTTGTTATAATAATGATCGGTTTGTAGATGTTGTAGTATGGCGAATTCACAAGTTTTAATTCATCATTTTACAAAGCAAAAACTCCTAGTTTACTTGCTTATGGATCAATCTTTTCAGGATTCTCAGGAAATTTAGTTCTGAAGGGTTTTCTCAGCTATTAGTTCAGTAAATCGTAAAAGCAATTCATTAAAATAAATATTAGTATAGACTGACCAACAAAATTCAAGGAACGCCTAAACACGTAGTTTAGCCAAACTTCTATGTTCGATAAATTAGACAATTTTGACTTATTGTTTGTATTTTTCTAAAAGTTTTATATTCTAAAGTAAATATATCACATTCTGATGTGATATCACACAATATTAACTACTTCTTTACTTATTTATTTAACACACTTATTTCAATACCATTATCAAAAGAAAATTATAATAACGAATACAATACTATCATACAAATTGCTAAAATTAATGGATACAAAAAAATAAACTACCTATAAATATATGAATAATTACTTGAAGAACTGTGAATACATTACTTTTTATTATAATTTAGTTTGTATAAATACTGCATTGAAAGTAGGTAGCAATTTACTTTGCTTACTGCAGGATTCTGTTAGGGTATACAAACAATTTTGACAGTAACTGCAATAAAAATCCATAATAATAACACCTATAATATACTAAAGCAAAACCTAATAAATTAATAATCATTTAGTTAACAATATTTGTTAGAATTTACTCAATTATCGAGAGAGAATGCTTAAAACCGAAAATGGTAAGGAGCACAGTGCACAATTAAAATGCACGTGATTTGCTAGACAAGGAAATAATAAAATTATAAACCCCTAACCACAACAAGTATTTTAGAAACCTAAATACGTATTTCAGCAACTATATTGCCATCTTCAGTAGAACCTAAAAAAAGAAAAAGAGAGTGAATTTTGATCATTGAAGCGTAAAAAACAAGTTTTAATTAAAGCAAGTCAAACAATGGCGAACTAGGTATAGGACCCCTGCCTGAATTTATTAATTTATCTCTATTCAAGTGAATAAAGATACTTTCCAAGCTGTTTAGTTCCCTATTATTTGACACAGCTTTTACAAGTTTTAAGTCATCTACAACTACTTTATGACCTGTGTCTAAAATATGTTGAGCCACACTAGATTTTTCAAAACGATTATATTTAAAATGAGCTACATGTTCTTTGAACCTAGTTAAAATTGTTCTTCTAGTCTGGCCTACGTATTCTTTTTCACAGTCATGACATTTGATACAATATATACCACATTTATCAAGTACATCTACCTTATCCTTTGGGTTTCCAAGAAGGTTCTTTATGCTATTATGAGTCGAATATGCTAAACAGAGATTTTGTGATGTAAAAATACTTCTTAAACCCCTTGTATATGCACAATCGAACGGTATTTTAACATAATTCTTCTTTTCTACAGGCAAAGTATTTAAAGTAGATATTTGATTTACATACATTTTTTGATTCTGCTTCTTAATCATTCTATCAACTATTTTCTCAGGGTACCCATTATGTATGACAACATTCTTGATAAACAATAATTCTTGCTGATATCTATCTGCGGACAATGGAAATTTCAATAACCTATTTACTAAACCACTAATAAAAGACAATTTTTGTTGAAAAGGATGCTGCGAATCATTAGGGATAAACCTGATTGTGTTAGTACCTTTCCGATACACGTCAATTTCTATTATATTTTTGCTATTCCTGACTACCAGAGTATCTAAAAATGGAAGTTGGCCGTTAACTTCTTGTTCTACAGTAAAGTTAATGGTGTTGAATTTAGAATTCAAAACGAGAAGAAAATCTTGAATACTGCACTTATTGGTGTCAAAAATGGCAAAAATATCGTCGACATACCTAACCCAAGTCCTAGGGAAATATGGTGCTATAGACTTTACATTGGTTTCAAATCTGCTCATAAACAAGTTGGCAATAAAAGGTGAGAGACAGTTACCCATTGCAGTTCCCTCAAGTTGTTCAAAAAACTTTCCGTTTATTTGAAAACAATTTTGAGACATACAAAGGGCAGTCAATCTTACATATTCATCTATTTCTGACGGGTCAAAGTTGTTATTGCACAATAATTCCCTAAGAAACTCCAAAGTTTCCGGAATAGGCACACTAGGAAACAGTGAAGCAACATCAAATGAAATCAACAATAGACAAGGAAACTACGCGGTTTTTGAAAACACGCTTCCACTGCAAATCAGACAGAGTGAGAGAAGTGGAGGTACTCGCTATTACAGGCGGGTGGTGGGGGACGTATTCGTGACCGAGCGCAGAGAGCGAAGTGGAAAAAACTGGTTTCACAGCGAAAATGCGTACCAAAATATTGCGGCTGTCACGTTGTTAGTGTTATTCTCAACCGACAGACAAATAATTTGTTTATAAATGGTCTAAATCAAGAGCGAAATGGTGGTGAAAGATGGAACAATGATTTGTGATATTGTGTTCGGTCATTCAGTGAATTTGCTCGATTTTCTGGAAAATTCTATGCGTGACTGTAAAGGTTATACGGAGATACGTTTGAGGTGGGTTTATGTTTATGAATTACGGGTGCATAGAATCAGGGCGCAATGGAAACCAAGCTGGGCAGCGACGAGAGATTAAAGAAGGTCAGATTTACGTTTTATTCAAGCATAATATGATAGTTTATATCAAACAAACTTCGGTATGTGGCCACTCATAACCCCAAATGAAACCGGTTGTTTCTATTACGTCTGGTTTGAATAAATAAAATTAATCCTCGGACACGTAGATTTTATTTTACAGAACTATACATTTTTATATCAATTTTGGATACAAATTTTTGATCGTCAAATTTGCTCGCTGTAGGACACCATTAACATATTTGTATGGCAACCCCGCATTTTTCTTATTGATTTTGGTAGTTCCCTTAGTGGTAATCATTGTAGCTTAAGCAATTTTGGTCGTACATTTTTTTAACAAAAGGCAATTGAAAATTAGGGAAATAATGATTGCTACATTATTTTGGCTGCTCATGAATTCGAACTCAGAAGTTGCCACCACCAATTTTATTTTTATCACGTCCGGTTCAGGAATAATAAATAAGTCTTTAGCATAAATACTACAGAGTTTGATAGTTCTGCCTCATCTTTATCGATACTTCTATAGATGATTCCCATAGTGTTGCTATTCTTACTAATTTATTTAAAAACTGAACAATAATAATCAGTAAACAATATTAAAATGCTGAAGGCGATTTAATAACTCCCTTCTGTTTTCTATTTGCAAAACACATAGGTGTTTCTCTGCTATTTATCCCTAGATAAAAACAACGCTTCAAATTATGTATAAAGACTGTATTATTCTCCATCTATGGTGATTTTTGTATAATTGTATTGGTTCTTGAATGGTATGTGTAGAAAAAGAAGCATTTTTTCCCCCATCAAAACTGCTGTACCTTAGAATTCGGCATAACGTTATTGTTAACGTCAGACCTGTTGAATGTGCTTACTATTCATTCTTCCTAATGCTTTCACTACATTATTGTGTCATCTGTACTTCATCTATTATTATAGACCACATAAAGACGTTCATTTCTCGCTATGCGCGAACATTCGGCTTCGGCAAACCCTTCGGCCTAATTTTGATCGAAGCCGAAGTTTTTCCGAAGATGTAAATCGTGGTAACTTCTCAAGGAACTGAAAAATCTGGGTGGCCAGGCACATGACTTTATCATACAATTTATAAAATTATTAGTAAATGAGATTCTATTTGATCGAGATCGGTCGAATCTGCATTCAAATAAAGGTAGTTAGCCAGGATTTGATAGATATTTTAATACAATAAAAAGTGGTCGGATTCCTTATTTGTGTTTTATTTTAGCAATCGCTACGTGTTTCGTGTCCCACTGGGCACTTCTTTAAGTGCTGTAGGAAATCAGATATCAATAACATAATTGACAATCAATCAAACTCCAAAAACTCTGCAGGACAGATTTTTTAAAAGTTTTGATATTAGAATATTATTATTCAGAATTTCCTCTACTTTAATTTATTATTTAAGTATTTTCACGTAATTACAGAAATGGCAGCTCATATGCAAAATCTTTGGAAAATGCTTAGAGGAAACATTTAGTTCCTTTGGATCCTTTTGAACCAAAAGCTTTTCAGCTCTATGTTTGGTCATAAAACTTCTAAATGTGAACAGTAGTCCCGATTTTTTTCGGCACGATTACAATACTTTATCATACTGCGTATCATAGAGTAAAAACAAACACTAATAAGGCATACCCATCCACGTACAGGACATTATTTGGTAATTGGTGTTATCCATATTGCGAGGTTGCTTTAATATTGAAATAAAACGAGAACCCTTCTTCCTTGCACAGTTTCTATTTTATCGAGACATGTTTCGATGCCTAGGCATCATCATCAGTCGGGAATGGTCAAATTTCTTATAGGCCAACTTAGCATTATGATGTACCTCCTTCGGTTAATGCTTGTGATTTCATACGTTATGGTTTTATAATTTAATAAAGTTTATTATGTGCACACTTGCGTCGTGCGAGAATCACAAAACCATAACGTATAACATCACAGACATTAAACGAAGGAGGTACATCAAAATGCATCTCGTTAGACTATAAGAAATTTGACCATTCTTTTGTTGTTCCACGGTGTTTATAGTATATTATAATATTTTCTATGATAATATATTATATTATATTAATAATTCATTGATCTGTGTGAAATATTACCGCGTCCAACGAAATATTTCCATTACACATATAAACAAAACACCCCGCAAAAAAAAAAAAAAACAACCATTCCGGATTCCATGGGAAACGGACGAGCGACATCCATTAGTCGATTTTACAGCGGTGCGATATCCATCTCGGAGTTATGCCACAATAAATAGGGGTAGATGGATCATCCCCCGTATTGTAATAAATAGGGATGCGTCGCGGACGTCAGGACGCTCGGGCGAAAATTACTGCGTGGACGCGGCCGCTCGAAGTTATGGATTCATTTCCCAGTTGGCTTTGTTAATTTGGAAGCCGTCGGTCGCCCCCACCCGACACACACATACACCAGCCCGATACATATCTGTATTTATTAGCGTGTGTGCCGTGTTCGAAATTTATTTGTATTAATACCGGCACCTCCGCCCCTTTGGCTCCGACCGGGACCGAAAGGAAATGGAATTAGTTTCGTCGGATTAATAATGGAAAACTCGTCCGCTACGGCTAGGAGATCGTGTAGAAGCGGTTCTGGGATGTGTGTGGTTATTAACAATACGTTTGGTTTGAGACGCGGCGTACCACTGGATAATTTAGATAAATTACAACAGTGGTGTCAAACTCATTGATCGACGCGGGCCATAACATTCTAATCAGAGCTTCAGCATGCAAAAAATAAATCAAAATCGCTTAAAATGGTCATAAAGGTCTTGAATATTTGAGTATTTAAGGGGTTAGAACAGTGGTTCTTAACCGGTGCTCCGCGGAATACTGGTGCTCCGCAAAATTATGAAAGCCGAAATTGTTGACTCATTTACCGTATGTGATTAAAATAATATTATTTGTATTTGTATATTATTAACGTACAAAACATTCTAACTTCAACAAAACTAACAATTATAGTATATTATAATACAAGAAGACGCCCAAAATAAGAGATGGAGCAGGGCAGAAAGGCCTAGGTCAATAGCTAGGTCAATAAAAAGTTCTGAAAATCTGTAAACATTTTCAAATATGTTTCCTAAAATACAGAAAATAAATACGATGTTTTGATAGTATATATTTTTGCCCTCATCTATATATCATCCACATGTTATGTGCGGATTTATTAAGCCTTAGATTAGTATAAAGTTGTATTCAAAATGAGCTTATCAAAACTACTTGAGTAGGTGGTATGTAACTGCTAATATAAAGAATCTAGCCAAATTACCTAAATATTTGACAATCTAAGAAGGTTTTGAAAGTTTTATTATATTTAAATTTATATTACCGCGAACATGTCAGGTGCTTGGAGGAACTATCACAATATACCAAATAGGTGGCGGCATTTATAACCATGTATAACCATCGAGTATTCATTTTTCAATTCGGTAAAAAGTTAGAGCTGACAAAAATATCAGTAAAACTGTATTTTAAACGACTACAACTTGTTAAGGAATTGAGAAAACCAATAAGTCAATATGAACCTTTTTACTAGGAATGACTTTTAGTTTTTAGTTCTTTGTATATTAACATTTCAAACGGCTGTAACTTCTTAAGCAACACATAAGACCATATAAAATATTATACTCAAAATGACATTTGATTTCTATAAATTAAATCTGCTGAAAAAAAGGTAGACTATTCATTCATATATTTATATTTTTTCTAATTAAAGTTATTTTGTAACTGTTATTTAATAATCGCTTTCAATTTGAGTAAAAACTATGTCAATGTTTTTGGTACTCCGCGAATTTGTATGATCAAAAGTGCTCCCTGACTTCAAAAAGGTTAAGTTACCACTGGTTTAGAATGACGCTATATCCGAATATGGATTTTAAATTGCAAAACTAAAAATGGCAAAACCAAAATTCCTGGCCAGAAAATTTAAATTATTGGCATTTTTATGCGCTTTTAAGGACGCTGAATCCAAATCTGGTATTAACATTGTAAAATTCAAAACGGTGGATCAAAAGTGGAATAATAAAGTAGAAGATAGTTAAATTAACTAATTTAATTTATTCTATATTCGGATTCAGGGGCATTCAAAACCCCTAAATGCCATGTTTGAAGTAGTTATGAGCATTGAGCACAGCTAAAGCGGTTTTCTCTTAACAATTCTTTCGCAACAAGTTTGCATGATATATCAAAAACTATTGGTCCGATCAACTTGAAATTTTTACTACATGTTCAAAAAGCATCGGTTTGTCACTTGATGGACCAGATACTCATACGTTATGTATTTTTATTTAATAGCAAAAAATAAAAGCGTAATAATCGCGGGCGGTTTTCGTGCGCAGTTTTTTATAAAAATTATTATATATATTTTCCCGGTATGTTTCTAAATTGTGTATCAAATTTGAAATCAACTGATTGCATACTGTCGCCAATAAAAACTTTCAAAGAATACGGTAATTTTAGTATAAAGGACATTAATTATAATTTTCAAATCCTCCCTTTTTAAGTCTTTAGTCTTTAGAAATCTTGTAATATATTTATAACACGTCAATACATATCAATATATATATATCAAATATATATTGAATATATTTAACATAATAAAGGTTTAGATTCTACGAATGTTATACGAATCTTGTGACGTCATGGGGGTACCATGGCCACCCCAGGTTCGTCTGGATCGGGATTTAATTAATCTCCGAGCTTTGTTTTATCTATAGACTTATTTGGCGTACCTGTGTGGGTGTTAGTGTGGACCGGTAATGTGCAAAGCGCTGAGCCGTAGGTTAATTAGCGTAAAATAAACAATCGGTTACACGCATGTTCGTGTATTTGCAGACAATTTCGTCGTATTAACCAACGGCGGCAGCGTAGAGCCGCAATGTTCGACCGCAGGGCATTGCAAGTTCCGGACGGAAAGGACATCGCGCGGGCGACCATTAATGCAAATTGAAAGCGCATAATTAATCAAATGGATACTTATTTACCGTTACACGCGGCTTGTATAGCGCGGCCACAATTTAAAACTAGCTGTCCCCGTTTTCCATTAAAAGCATTTCAACTAATGTTGAATAAAAAGAATTGATGCCGTATTCGGTATCAATTTGGTTCAAATATGCTTTTTTTCTGTTTAATCCTGCTTTGAAAACTGAGTTTATAGGCATTTGTTTTAGTTGAAAACCGTATTTCAGTTAACTAGGACTGTTTATTATTATCATTAAATTAAGTATTATACATATTTTGTATTACGATTTTACATTATCGATAATTTTTCTAATTTAATGCTTATCTTGCTCATGTTTGTATAAAAACTACTTCATTTTATAGTAAAGTAAATTCGTTTTCGGATTGTTCTTTTTTAATAACAAATATTCTCCTGGCGTCTTGTTTGTTGTAGTCTTTTCGAATTGCCATTTGTTTCGATGGCATCTATAGTCTCAATGCTTCTGGAATCATATTTTGGCCCTATGTGAACTACTGAACGAAAATCTAAGACAGAAGTTGACTTCCTTGCGTTGTAATGCTTCAGGAATTGCTTCCCATAGACACTAGCATCCTTACGCTTGGTGAGGTCATGCACGACCTTAGTAGCCATTTTTGTAGCTCTGCTCCATCAGAGAAGCATCCGCGTAGTCCTTCATATACCCATTCTCTTGTTTCTTACCCCTTCGAGCATCCACATCAGAATCATGTGCTTTCTCATGGTGGTATCTCTTGTAGTTATGATCCAAACCCTGTGCACTACCTGATAGGCCATTCCTGATAGACAGTGTCTGAATTTGGGTCATTTACCTTACTATAAATTACCGAAACAACCATTTTATGATCACTCAAGATATTTTTCTTAGTACCAGTCGAAAATTATTTTATTTACTTAATGTTCTAAATTATTTAAAGGAATGGTTGGATGTAGTGGTCTAACGCCTTAGTTTTGGCAAGTACAATCTGGCAACCCTAATAAGACTAAGACAGCAATAAATGCTCATTAAGTCCCTTCTAAAAACGTCAATAATCCGCGTTTGAAATCATCTCCAATAAAAAAAAAACACCCCCATTAGCATCTGTTAATTATTCTACTCTAATAAACAAAAGCTCTGAGCACCAGTTATTCGATTTAATCATCTTTACGATTGCATGCGTCGGCGGTGAGGTCGCTTCGATCGCAGTCTAAGCTAGCCGCAATTATAGTCAGGAACGTCCGCTAGAGGGCAACACCGTAGTCGACTCGCTACGAACAGCTCGTTTCGCTGTTCCCAATTCTCCTCTAGCAATAATTACGGCCGAATCAATTGACCCACTGCTTCGGGCCAAACAGTACCATAGCGATTCCCAAGTTACAATAAACCAGATGTAATTCGCAAATTTGTGTTTGCTGCTCGTCGACATGCGAACGTGTTGCATCTATATTATGATGAAAGTTATGTAGCGTTTAGTGTAGAAGGAAGTAGAAGTCGGGTAGACACGTTGTTGTTGTATTAAATCAGACTCTTGTCGAAAATAATACGGTTGGGTACTCACAAAAATCCTTTGACTTCGACCAAAAACAGACTTTTGCAAGAAGGCGTAATTATTCTCTAAATTCTTCTCTAAATCCTTTGACTTCGACCAAAAACCGACTTTTGCAGAACGCGTAATTCTTCGCTAAATCCTTTGACTTCGACCAAAAACCGACTTTTGCAGAAGGCGTAATTCTTCTCTAAATTCTTCTCTAAATCCTTTGACTTCGACCAAAAACCGACTTTTGCAGAAGGCGTAATTCTTCTCTAAATTCTTCTCTAAATCCTTTGACTTCGACCAAAAACCGACTTTTGCAGAAGGCGTAGTTCTTCTCTAAATCCTTGGACTTCGACCAAAAACCGACTTTTGCAGAAGGCGTAATTATTCTCTAAATTCTTCTCTAAATCCTTTGACTTCGACCAAAAACCGACTTTTGCAGAAGGCGTAATTCTTCTCTAAATTCTTCTCTAAATCCTTTGACTTCGACCAAAAACCGACTTTTGCAGAAGGCGTAGTTCTTCTCTAAATCCTTGGACTTCGACCAAAAACCGACTTTTGCAGAAGGCGTAATTATTCTCTAAATTCTTCTCTAAATCCTTTGACTTCGACCAAAAACCGACTTTTGCAGAAGGCGTAGTTCTTCTCTAAATCCTTGGACTTCGACCCAAAACCGACTTTTGCAGAAAGCGTAATTCTTCTCTAAATTCTTCTCTAAATCCTTTGACTTCGACCAAAAACCGACTTTTGCAGAAGGCGTAGTTCTTCGCTAAATCCTAGACTTCGACCAAAAACAGACTTTTGCAGAAGGCGTAATTCTTCTATAAATTCTTCTCTAAATCCTTTGACTTCGACCAAAAACCGACTTTTGCAGAAGGCGTAGTTCTTCTCTAAATCCTTGGACTTCGACCAAAAACCGACTTTTGCAGAAGGCGTAATTCTTCTCTAAATCCTTTGACTTCGACCAAAAACCGACTTTTGCAGAAGACGTAGTTCTTCTCTAAATCCTTGGACTTCGACCCAAAACCGACTTTTGCAGAAAGCGTAATTCTTCTCTAAATTCTTCTCTAAATCCTTTGACTTCGACCAAAAACCGACTTTTGCAGAAGGCGTAGTTCTTCTCTAAATCCTTGGACTTCGACCCAAAACCGACTTTTGCAGAAGGCGTAATTCTTCTCTAAATTCTTCTCTAAATCCTTTGACTTCGACCAAAAACCGACTTTTGAGGAAGGCGTAATTCTTCTCTAAATCCTTTGACTTCGGCCAAAAGCCGACTTTTGCAGAAGGCGTAATTCTTCTCTAAATCCTTGGACTTCGACCCAAAACCGACTTTTGCAGAAGGCGTAATTCTTCTCTAAATTCTTCTCTAAATCCTTTGACTTCGACCAAAAACCGACTTTTGCAGAAGGCGTAGTTCTTCTCTAAATCCTTGGACTTCGACCCAAAACCGACTTTTGCAGAAGGCGTAATTCTTCTCTAAATTCTTCTCTAAATCCTTTGACTTCGACCAAAAACCGACTTTTGCAGAAGGCGTAGTTCTTCTCTAAATCCTTGGACTTCGACCCAAAACCGACTTTTGCAGAAGGCGTAATTCTTCTCTAAATTCTTCTCTAAATCCTTTGACTTCGACCAAAAACCGACTTTTGCAGAAGGCGTAATTCTTCTCTAAATCCTTTGACTTCGACCAAAAGCCGACTTTTGCAGAAGGCGTAATTCTTCTCTAAATCCTTTGACTTCGACCCAAAACCGACTTTTGCAGAAGGCGTAATTCTTCTCTAAATTCTTTGACTTCGACCCAAAACCGACTTTTGCAGAAGGCGTAATTCTTCTCTAAATTCTTCTCTAAATCCTTTGACTTCGACCAAAAACCGACTTTTGCAGAAGGCGTAATTCTTCTCTAAATCCTTGGACTTCGACAAAAACCTACTTTTGCAGAAGACGTAATTCTAAATCCTTTGATGGATTGGTCAAATATAGCTTCCATAAGTGTGTGTGTCTGTAGTATACTGAGGAACGTATGTCTTAAAGGCAACTCATCGAAAAAAAAAGAAATCCGATTATCTAAACATCGATACTGCTTCAAGTCCTGCGGTTCACTTGCTAAGGAATCCAGCAATCACGGCGCAGAAATTGGGGTTATCTGTTACAAGCCGAGAAAAGCGGTCCACCATGTTAGCGAGACAAAGGTCCAAATTGTTCCAATAATAGCTGAACCGATCCGCTCCGGGCGAGGAACAAAAGAAAATCACAAAAACACGTCAACCCCGATAATCCTTTCAATTAGAGCCGCCAGATGGCTTCGGGTGACTCGCATTTGTTTTCCAGGGCCGGGCTTTGTCCTAATATCCTCGCTCGAGGAGAAGGAACGACCCAACGATGATGTTCCCTAACTGAAGGAATCCATTTGAAAAATGATTTAGTTGTTATATTGATAAGTTTAGAGAAATATCCGTTCTTATTAATCTCCCTTTGTCTGGTTTTCTTGCTGGTGTCTTTTTGAACCATATTGAAAATAATTTTATCATTAATCCTATAAACCCTTTCCTTGGTCACGTCAAGAGATGGTTTCGGTGTACATCTTGTTATTATAATTTTGGTAATTCTGTTTTTATTATATTAGATTATTTTCTCACATCACATCTTAATTTATTCTGCATGAATGGATTTTTCTCTAAAATATAATTTAGTCTTTATATTACTAGGCTATCCTGAAAATTACAGCTTTCTATCTGTAGTAGTTTAGTTGGGAGGAAACATCGAGGAAAAACAGCACTTTGCCCTTTCCAGACTTTGTTTAACTTTACAAATCTATTCGTTTAAACTCAGCAAACGGATTATCCCAATTTCTGGCTATCCGAATGTGGGCCACCGGTTGCCCGAAATCGATCTGCTGGGCAAAGGGTTTCGCGGCCGCACGTCTGGTTATATGGAATGCAAATAGATACACACGGAAGCTGTTGGTCCCTGCTAATGGCGGCGGTTCGGAGTTTCTCCTTTTTTTGGCCGGGCGCGGCCAGTATCTGCCCCACCGCCCCCCCTAGTGGCAATTTAAATGATAAATACGACATGTACTCTGGCCGGGCTTTATTAGTAATTCAGATTTCACTTTAAAATTTTGTATAATTTATGTATTTATCACTGAGCTCGCATGAATAATGTATTCGGTTCGCGCGTTAGAAAAATTCAGGAGGGTTCAGCGAGTATGATTGTTGTCCTTGAAGGTAGAATTATTATATTATTTCGTCCAAACTCCGAAGAATGGCTCGGGTTCATTAAAAGCTTGGTTTATTTCTAAAGATTTCTTTAAGATTTCTAAAGACTTACCAAACACGGTATTATTCAACAGTTTAAGATAGTATTTATCAAAAGAACTAATCAAGTCTCTCAAACTATGCGAAACCTTGAAAACTACTGCGTCTAAATTTTCCAACTAAGTAACCGAATCCATCCATTATTAGTAACAAAAGGCCTATTGGGGTTTTGCATAAATTCGATAGGTTTACCCCCGAACAGTGGTGGGGTGACGTATCACCGAGCGATATCGTAGTAATCTAGTTTCGGGAAATTGCTTTACATATGAAAATTTAATACCAACTGACGTTTAATATACACCAGATAGGCCAGGCTTGGCAAGGTCGAGGTTATAATCCGTGTTCTGGATGATTTTAAAACCGAATTTCGGCGAACGAAGTTAACCGAGGTACCAATAATTTTGCACGCACCCTCTCGGGGGTTTAGCTAACTGTTGCAACTCGACAACATGTTATACCCCACAGAAACGTGTGTTTATGGTTTATAATACAACACTGGAGCAAATTATTGTCGTACAGTCATTGAAATATGTATGTTCCACTCACTATTTCAGATGTTTCAGGCAGTGTGGCGATGTTGCGTCCATGTACTGGTTTATGTCATATATGTTTTTGTTTAGTAGCTAAATGTATAATTAATTAATGTTGAAGGTACTTAGGTTAGAGTTTCATGTGCGATTACGAGCAAAGTAGTTGGGATACAAATTATTATTATACACGTTTATGGGTCAGATACGTTGGGTAATTAATTCTAAAAAGTACAGCCCTCTATCTATTTTAGTTTGTTCAGGAGGATTTTTGAAACTTAGATTTTACGTTGTTTGTCGGTGGTTTAATGCTATTATTTCGCTTCATGTGCGATTACGAGCAAAGTAGTTGGGATACAAATTATTATTATACACGTTTATGGGTCAGATACGTTGGGTAATTAATTCTAAAAAGTACAGCCCTCTATCTATTTTAGTTTGTTCAGGAGGATTTTTGAAACTTAGATTTTACGTTGTTTATCGGTGGTTTAATGCTATTATTTCGCTTCATGTGCGATTACGAGCAAAGTAGTTGGGATACAAATTATTATTATACACGTTTATGGGTCAGATACATTGGGTAATTAATTCTAAAAAGTACAGCCCTCTATCTATTTTAGTTTGTTCAGGAGGATTTTTGAAACTTAGATTTTACGTTGTTTATCGGTGGTTTAATGCTATTATTTCGCTTCATGTGCGATTACGAGCAAAGTAGTTGGGATACAAATTATTATTATACACGTTTATGGGTCAGATACATTGGGTAATTAATTCTAAAAAGTACAGCCCTCTATCTATTTTAGTTTGTTCAGGAGGATTTTTGAAACTTAGATTTTACGTTGTTTATCGGTGGTTTAATGCTATTATTTCGCTTCATGTGCGATTACGAGCAAAGTAGTTGGGATTCAAATTATTATTATACACGTTTATGGGTCAGATACGTTGGGTAATTAATTCTAAAAAGTACAGCCCTCTATCTATTTTAGTTTGTTCAGGAGGATTTTTGAAACTTAGATTTTACGTTGTTTATCGGTGGTTTAATGCTATTATTTCGCTTCATGTGCGATTACGAGCACAGTAGTGGGGATACAAATTATTATTGTACACGTTTATGGGTCAGATACATTGGGTAATTAATTCTAAAAAGTACAGCCCTCTATCTATTTTAGTTTGTTCAGGAGGATTTTTGAAACTTAGATTTTACGTTGTTTATCGGTGGTTTAATGCTATTATTTCGCTTCATGTGCGATTACGAGCAAAGTAGTTGGGATACAAATTATTATTATACACGTTTATGGGTCAGATACATTGGGTAATTAATTCTAAAATGTACAGCCCTCTATCTATTTTAGTTTGTTCAGGAGGATTTTTGAAACTTAGATTTTACGTTGTTTATCGGTGGTTTAATGCTATTATTTCGCTTCATGTGCGATTACGACCAAAGTAGTTGGGACAGAAATTATTATTATACACGTTTATGGGTCAGATACATTGGGTAATTAATTCTAAAAAGTACAGCCCTCTATGTATTTTAGTTTGTTCAGGAGGATTTTTGAAACTTAGATTTTACGTTGTTTATCGGTGGTTTAATGCTATTATTTCGCTTCATGTGCGATTACGAGCACAGTAGTGGGGATACAAATTATTATTGTACACGTTTATGGGTCAGATACATTGGGTAATTAATTCTAAAAAGTACAGCCCTCTATCTATTTTAGTTTGTTCAGGAGGATTTTTGAAACTTAGATTTTACGTTGTTTATCGGTGGTTTTATGCTATTATTTCGCTTCATGTGCGATTACGAGCAAAGTAGTTGGGATACAAATTATTATTATACACGTTTATGGGTCAGATACATTGGGTAATTAATTCTAAAAAGTACAGCCCTCTATCTATTTTAGTTTGTTCAGGAGGATTTTTGAAACTTAGATTTTACGTTGTTTATCGGTGGTTTAATGCTATTATTTCGCTTCATGTGCGATTACGAGCACAGTAGTGGGGATACAAATTATTATTGTACACGTTTATGGGTCAGATACATTGGGTAATTAATTCTAAAAAGTACAGCCCTCTATCTATTTTAGTTTGTTCAGGAGGATTTTTGAAACTTAGATTTTACGTTGTTTATCGGTGGTTTAATGCTATTATTTCGCTTCATGTGCGATTACGAGCAAAGTAGTTGGGATACAAATTATTATTATACACGTTTATGGGTCAGATACATTGGGTAATTAATTCTAAAAAGTACAGCCCTCTATCTATTTTAGTTTGTTCAGGAGGATTTTTGAAACTTAGATTTTACGTTGTTTATCGGTGGTTTAATGCTATTATTTCGCTTCATGTGCGATTACGAGCAAAGTAGTTGGGACACAAATTATTATTATACACGTTTATGGGTCAGATACATTGGGTAATTAATTCTAAAAAGTACAGCCCTCTATCTATTTTAGTTTGTTCAGGAGGATTTTTGAAACTTAGATTTTACGTTGTTTATCGGTGGTTTAATGCTATTATTTCGCTTCATGTGCGATTACGAGCACAGTAGTGGGGATACAAATTATTATTGTACACGTTTATGGGTCAGATACATTGGGTAATTAATTCTAAAAAGTACAGCCCTCTATCTATTTTAGTTTGTTCAGGAGGATTTTTGAAAATTAGATTTTACGTTGTTTATCGGTGGTTTAATGCTATTATTTCGCTTCATGTGCGATTACGAGCAAAGTAGTTGGGATACAAATTATTATTATACACGTTTATGGGTCAGATACATTGGGTAATTAATTCTAAAAAGTACAGCCCTCTATCTATTTTAGTTTGTTCAGGAGGATTTTTGAAACTTAGATTTTACGTTGTTTATCGGTGGTTTAATGCTATTATTTCGCTTCATGTGCGATTATGAGCACAGTAGTGGGGATACAAATTATTATTGTACACGTTTATGGGTCAGATACATTGGGTAATTAATTCTAAAAAGTACAGCCCTCTATCTATTTTAGTTTGTTCAGGAGGATTTTTGAAACTTAGATTTTACGTTGTTTATCGGTGGTTTAATGCTATTATTTCGCTTCATGTGCGATTACGAGCAAAGTAGTTGGGATACAAATTATTATTATACACGTTTATGGATCAGATACATTGGGAAATTAATTCTAAAAAGTACAGCCCTCTATCTATTTTAGTTTGTTCAGGAGGATTTTTGAAACTTAGATTTTACGTTGTTTATCGGTGGTTTAATGCTATTATTTCGCTTCATGTGCGATTACGAGCACAGTAGTGGGGATACAAATTATTATTGTACACGTTTATGGGTCAGATACATTGGGTAATTAATTCTAAAAAGTACAGCCCTCTATCTATTTTAGTTTGTTCAGGAGGATTTTTGAAACTTAGATTTTACGTTGTTTATCGGTGGTTTAATGCTATTATTTCGCTTCATGTGCGATTACGAGCAAAGTAGTTGGGATACAAATTATTATTATACACGTTTATGGATCAGATACATTGGGTAATTAATTCTAAAAAGTACAGCCCTCTATCTATTTTAGTTTGTTCAGGAGGATTTTTGAAACTTAGATTTTACGTTGTTTATCGGTGGTTTAATGCTATTATTTCGCTTCATGTGCGATTACGAGCACAGTAGTGGGGATACAAATTATTATTGTACACGTTTATGGGTCAGATACATTGGGTAATTAATTCTAAAAAGTACAGCCCTCTATCTATTTTAGTTTGTTCAGGAGGATTTTTGAAACTTAGATTTTACGTTGTTTATCGGTGGTTTAATGCTATTATTTCGCTTCATGTGCGATTACGAGCAAAGTAGTTGGGATACAAATTATTATTATACACGTTTATGGGTCAGATACATTGGGTAATTAATTCTAAAAAGTACAGCCCTCTATCTATTTTAGTTTGTTCAGGAGGATTTTTGAAACTTAGATTTTACGTTGTTTATCGGTGGTTTAATGCTATTATTTCGCTTCATGTGCGATTACGAGCAAAGTAGTTGGGATACAAATTATTATTATACACGTTTATGGATCAGATACATTGGGTAATTAATTCTAAAAAGTACAGCCCTCTATCTATTTTAGTTTGTTCAGGAGGATTTTTGAAACTTAGATTTTACGTTGTTTATCGGTGGTTTAATGCTATTATTTCGCTTCATGTGCGATTACGAGCAAAGCAGTTTTGATACAAATTATTATTATACACGTTTATGGATCAGATACATTGGGTAATTAATTCTAAAAAGTACAGCCCTCTATCTATTTTAGTTTGTTCAGGAGGATTTTTGAAACTTAGATTTTACGTTGTTTATTGGTGGTTTAATGCTATTATTTCGCTTCATGTGCGATTACGAGCACAGTAGTTGGGATACAAATTATTATTGTACACGTTTATGGGTGAGATACATTGGGTAATTAATTCTAAAAAGTACAGCCCTCTATCTATTTTAGTTTGTTCAGGAGGATTTTTGAAACTTAGATTTTACGTTGTTTATTGATGGTTTAATGCTATTATTTCGGTTCATGTGCGATTACGAGCACAGTAGTTGGGATACAAATTATTATTATACACGTTTATGGGTCAGATACATTGGGTAATTAATTCTAAAAAGTACAGCCCTCTATCTATTTTAGTTTGTTCAGGAGGATTTTTAAAACTTAGATTTTACGTTGTTTATCGGTGGTTTAATGCTATTATTTCGCTTCATGTGCGATTACGAGCACAGTAGTTGGGATACAAATTATTATTATACACGTTTATGGGTCAGATACATTGGGTAATTAATTCTAAAAAGTACAGCCCTCTATCTATTTTAGTTTGTTCAGGAGGATTTTTGAAACTTAGATTTTACGTTGTTTATCGGTGGTTTAATGCTATTATTTCGCTTCATGTGCGATTACGAGCAAAGTAGTTGGGATACAAATTATTATTATACACGTTTATGGGTCAGATACATTGGGTAATTAATTCTAAAAAGTACAGCCCTCTATCTATTTTAGTTTGTTCAGGAGGATTTTTGAAACTTAGATTTTACGTTGTTTATCGGTGGTTTTATGCTATTATTTCGCTTCATGTGCGATTACGAGCAAAGTAGTTGGGATACAAATTATTATTATACACGTTTATGGGTCAGATACATTGGGTAATTAATTCTAAAAAGTACAGCCCTCTATCTATTTTAGTTTGTTCAGGAGGATTTTTGAAACTTAGATCTTACGTTGTTTATCGGTGGTTTAATGCTATTATTTCGCTTCATGTGCGATTACGAGCACAGTAGTGGGGATACAAATTATTATTGTACACGTTTATGGGTCAGATACATTGGGTAATTAATTCTAAAAAGTACAGCCCTCTATCTATTTTAGTTTGTTCAGGAGGATTTTTGAAACTTAGATTTTACGTTGTTTATCGGTGGTTTAATGCTATTATTTCGCTTCATGTGCGATTACGAGCAAAGTAGTTGGGATACAAATTATTATTATACACGTTTATGGGTCAGATACATTGGGTAATTAATTCTAAAAAGTACAGCCCTCTATCTATTTTAGTTTGTTCAGGAGGATTTTTGAAACTTAGATTTTACGTTGTTTATCGGTGGTTTAATGCTATTATTTCGCTTCATGTGCGATTACGAGCAAAGTAGTTGGGACACAAATTATTATTATACACGTTTATGGGTCAGATACATTGGGTAATTAATTCTAAAAAGTACAGCCCTCTATCTATTTTAGTTTGTTCAGGAGGATTTTTGAAACTTAGATTTTACGTTGTTTATCGGTGGTTTAATGCTATTATTTCGCTTCATGTGCGATTACGAGCACAGTAGTGGGGATACAAATTATTATTGTACACGTTTATGGGTCAGATACATTGGGTAATTAATTCTAAAAAGTACAGCCCTCTATCTATTTTAGTTTGTTCAGGAGGATTTTTGAAACTTAGATTTTACGTTGTTTATCGGTGGTTTAATGCTATTATTTCGCTTCATGTGCGATTACGAGCAAAGTAGTTGGAATACAAATTATTATTATACACGTTTATGGATCAGATACATTGGGTAATTAATTCTAAAAAGTACAGCCCTCTATCTATTTTAGTTTGTTCAGGAGGATTTTAGAAACTTAGATTTTACGTTGTTTATCGGTGGTTTAATGCTATTATTTCGCTTCATGTGCGATTACGAGCACAGTAGTGGGGATACAAATTATTATTGTACACGTTTATGGGTCAGATACATTGGGTAATTAATTCTAAAAAGTACAGCCCTCTATCTATTTTAGTTTGCTCAGGAGGATTTTTGAAACTTAGATTTTACGTTGTTTATCGGTCGTTTAATGCTATTATTTCGCTTCATGTGCGATTACGAGCACAGTAGTTGGGATACAAATTATTATTATACACGTTTATGGGTCAGATACATTGGGTAATTAATTCTAAAAAGTACAGCCCTCTATCTATTTTAGTTTGTTCAGGAGGATTTTTGAAACTTAGATTTTACGTTGTTTATCGGTGGTTTAATGCTATTATTTCGCTTCATGTGCGATTACGAGCAAAGTAGTTGGGATACAAATTATTATTATACACTTTTATGGGTCAGATACATTGGGTAATTAATTCTAAAAAGTACAGCCCTCTATCTATTTTAGTTTGTTCAGGAGGATTTTTGAAACTTAGATTTTACGTTGTTTATCGGTGGTTTAATGCTATTATTTCGCTTCATGTGCGATTACGAGCAAAGTAGTTGGGACACAAATTATTATTATACACGTTTATGGGTCAGATACATTGGGTAATTAATTCTAAAAAGGACAGCCCTCTATCTATTTTAGTTTGTTCAGGAGGATTTTTGAAACTTAGATTTTACGTTGTTTATCGGTGGTTTAATGCTATTATTTCGCTTCATGTGCGATTACGAGCAAAGTAGTTGGGATACAAATTATTATTATACACGTTTATGGGTCAGATACATTGGGTAATTAATTCTAAAAAGTACAGCCCTCTATCTATTTTAGTTTGTTCAGGAGGATTTTTGAAACTTAGATTTTACGTTGTTTATCGGTGGTTTAATGCTATTATTTCGCTTCATGTGCGATTACGAGCACAGTAGTTGGGATACAAATTATTATTATACACGTTTATGGGTCAGATACATTGGTAATTAATTCTAAAAAGTACAGCCCTCTATCTATTTTAGTTTGTTCAGGAGGATTTTTGAAACTTAGATTTTACGTTGTTTATCGGTGGTTTAATGCTATTATTTCGCTTCATGTGCGATTACGAGCACAGTAGTGGGATACAAATTATTATTATACACGTTTATGGATCAGATACATTGGGTAATTAATTCTAAAAAGTACAGCCCTCTATCTATTTTAGTTTGTTCAGGAGGATTTTTGAAACTTAGATTTTACGTTGTTTATCGGTGGTTTAATGCTATTATTTCGCTTCATGTGCGATTACGAGCACAGTAGTGGGGATACAAATTATTATTGTACACGTTTATGGGTCAGATACATTGGGTAATTAATTCTAAAAAGTACAGCCCTCTATCTATTTTAGTTTGTTCAGGAGGATTTTTGAAACTTAGATTTTACGTTGTTTATTGGTGGTTTAATGCTATTATTTCGCTTCATGTGCGATTACGAGCACAGTAGTTGGGATACAAATTATTATTATACACGTTTATGGGTCAGATACATTGGGTAATTAATTCTAAAAAGTACAGCCCTCTATCTATTTTAGTTTGTTCAGGAGGATTTTTGAAACTTAGATTTTACGTTGTTTATTGGTGGTTTAATGCTATTATTTCGGTTCATGTGCGATTACGAGCACAGTAGTTGGGATACAAATTATTATTATACACGTTTATGGGTCAGATACATTGGGTAATTAATTCTAAAAAGTACAGCCCTCTATCTATTTTAGTTTGTTCAGGAGGATTTTTAAAACTTAGATTTTACGTTGTTTATCGGTGGTTTAATGCTATTATTTCGCTTCATGTGCGATTACGAGCACAGTAGTTGGGATACAAATTATTATTATACACGTTTATGGGTCAGATACATTGGGTAATTAATTCTAAAAAGTGCAGCCCTCTATCTATTTTAGTTTGTTCAGGAGGATTTTAAAACTTAGATTTTACGTTGTTTATCGGTGGTTTAATGCTATTATTTCGCTTCATGTGCGATTACGAGCACAGTAGTTGGGATACAAATTATTATTATACACGTTTATGGGTCAGATACATTGGGTAATTAATTCTAAAAAGTACAGCCCTCTATCTATTTTAGTTTGTTCAGGAGGATTTTTGAAACTTAGATTTTACGTTGTTTATTGGTGGTTTAATGCTATTATTTCGGTTCATGTGCGATTACGAGCACAGTAGTTGGGATACAAATTATTATTATACACGTTTATGGGTCAGATACATTGGATAATTAATTCTAAAAAGTACAGCCCTCTATCTATTTTAGTTTGTTCAGGAGGATTTTAAAACTTAGATTTTACGTTGTTTATCGGTGGTTTAATGCTATTATTTCGCTTCATGTGCGATTACGAGCACAGTAGTGGGGATACAAATTATTATTGGACACGTTTATGGGTCAGATACATTGGGTAATTAATTCTAAAAAGTACAGCCCTCTATCTATTTTAGTTTGTTCAGGAGGATTTTTGAAACTTAGATTTTACGTTGTTTATCGGTGGTTTAATGCTATTATTTCGCTTCATGTGCGATTACGAGCACAGTAGTTGGGATACAAATTATTATTATACACGTTTATGGGTCAGATACATTGGGTAATTAATTCTAAAAAGTACAGCCCTCTATCTATTTTAGTTTGTTCAGGAGGATTTTTGAAACTTAGATTTTACGTTGTTTATCGGTGGTTTAATGCTATTATTTCGCTTCATGTGCGATTACGAGCACAGTAGTGGGGATACAAATTATTATTGTACACGTTTATGGGTCAGATACATTGGGTAATTAATTCTAAAAAGTACAGCCCTCTATCTATTTTAGTTTGTTCAGGAGGATTTTTGAAACTTAGATTTTACATTGTTTATCGGTGGTTTAATGCTATTATTTCGCTTCATGTGCGATTACGCGCAAAGTAGTTGGGATACAAATTATTATTATACACGTTTATGGATCAGATACATTGGGTAATTAATTCTAAAAAGTACAGCCCTCTATCTATTTTAGTTTGTTCAGGAGGATTTTTGAAACTTAGATTTTACGTTGTTTATCGGTGGTTTAATGCTATTATTTCGCTTCATGTGCGATTACGAGCACAGTAGTGGGGATACAAATTATTATTGTACACGTTTATGGGTCAGATACATTGGGTAATTAATTCTAAAAAGTACAGCCCTCTATCTATTTTAGTTTGTTCAGGAGGATTTTTGAAACTTAGATTTTACGTTGTTTATCGGTGGTTTAATGCTATTATTTCGCTTCATGTGCGATTACGAGCAAAGTAGTTGGGATACAAATTATTATTATACACGTTTATGGGTCAGATACATTGGGTAATTAATTCTAAAAAGTACAGCCCTCTATCTATTTTAGTTTGTTCAGGAGGATTTTTGAAACTTAGATTTTACGTTGTTTATCGGTGGTTGAATGCTATTAATTCGCTTCATGTGCGATTACGAGCAAAGTAGTTTGGATACAAATTATTATTATACACGTTTATGGATCAGATACATTGGGTAATTAATTCTAAAAAGTACAGCCCTCTATCTATTTTAGTTTGTTCAGGAGGATTTTTGAAACTTAGATTTTACGTTGTTTATCGGTGGTTTAATGCTATTATTTCGCTTCATGTGCGATTACGAGCAAAGCAGTTTTGATACAAATTATTATTATACACGTTTATGGGTCAGATACATTGGGTAATTAATTCTAAAAAGTACAGCCCTCTATCTATTTTAGTTTGTTCAGGAGGATTTTTGAAACTTAGATTTTACGTTGTTTATCGGTGGTTTAATGCTATTATTTCGCTTCATGTGCGATTACGAGCA